>WUAM01000315.1:294641-334533 GCA_024336885.1 Actenoides hombroni
TACAATATATACAATATAAATAAGACAATAATGATAATAATAAATGAATGTTCACTTCATATTCCTAACCAGGGAAATTTTTCAGAATGACTGATTTTTAAACCTTGTTTCTGCATGCCAGGAATATACATTACTTATCAGGTCACATACAATTGTAAGGCAGGAAGGATGTCAGCCTGTATGGTTGCTTCTTTATTGTTCACCATGATTCTGATTTGCTTGTAGAAAGGCACATAGGATTCCCAAAGGTAGATGAGGAGACCAAAACCAGAGAAACTATATCTTGATAAGTACGTGACTTCTCCAAGGAGCGCTGAGTTGATCACTTCTTCTGTAATCAACAAGAGAATACGCAAGGCTATTTTCTGGGAAGCCTCATTAACTAATAAATTTTGTGTGGATTGGTCCCTACATAAACCACTGAAGATGTCCCTCTACTTCCAAAACATGGATTTTTTTCAGATTCTTTTGTACTCAAAACTTTGACATTATTAGGTATAGCTAGCCCACATGACAGGACTAGTCAACAAATTTGAGTAATTATAGTTTGTTGCTATTTTACAGATATGAAAAGACAGTAGAGATTGCAGCTTCAAATCTTTCCTTTTCTATAGACATTAGCTTTGGTAAGCCTATGTATTGTAAAAAAAAAGTTGTATATGGAAGTAAACTGGCCCCCTGGAAGTTCCTGTTCTTTGATTCCTAATGAGAAGGCATAGTCAGGAAATTTTGGAGAGCTGCAGTGTCTGAATATCCCAGAGAAGACACTGTGTGTTGCACTCATTTATTTCAGCCCTAAGTTCAGCTCAGATCTAGCTGAGCTGTTGCGAGCCTTAACAGTTTCTTGCCATTTTTGCCACCTACATTAGTGACATTTCCTAAAAGCGTCTCCTTGCTAGCTAACACCAGTTCTGTTCCTCCAGGGCTAGCAATAATTTAAAATATATTTATCCACTTAGGAAGAGACAGATCAAAGAGCAGCTGGGTTAGAGAGGGAAAAAAGCAACAGTCAATATTTTGGGGGGAATCTTTAGGTTTCAAAATAGAAAAGGTTGCTTTTATACTTTTTGTTTTGTTTTTACATTATACATTTTTCTAGCATCTCCACAAATATTCTGATAGAACAAATGAATGCATTCTGTGTGAAAAAAATCTGTGACAGTTTGAAGGACAGAGAATTCTTCTGTTCCAAGATCTCTCTGTGGACACTGCCCAGAAGTGATGGGAATTCTTAGACTCCAAGTGCATACCACTTACATTAATTATTGAAATAAACTTCATATCAGGTTCAGCATTTTAAAATATATTTATTTACACAGAAGAAGAAAGAAGTAGAATACCTCTGATGCTTCTGCCATCTGCTCCTTTGAAAAGAAGACTCATCTCCTTGTCTCTTGGCATAGATAATTTCTTATTTACAGAGCTGAAAAAGCAGCTCCAAAAGCCTGTGTTAATCTGAGGACTCTGGTATCGTAAAACAACATGTCTCAGTTTTATATTCCATTTTACAGTTCAGAAGTCCTCATCATGTATGTTCATTCTTGAAGATCAGAGTCTCAAAGTAGCTTAAGGTGATGCTGACACTGTAAACATGCTCTCCTGGTTTGCCTTCTCTGTTCACCTGAAAGTCCAAGGCAGCTGACATCTCAACGTTATTGCTCGTGCTATACATAGTTATTGAATTAGAATCAACCTAAGAGTTAAAAATCCCTCATTCTGGTATTATAACTCCTCCTCGCCCCACCACACAAAGCTCATTTTTGCACATTGCTCTTCAGTAGGTAGTTGTTATGCTAGTTCATCTTTAAAGGTAGTTGTTATGTAGCTGGGATTCTGGTGTCATTCCCACAATTAAGAAATTGATTAATTCTCCAACAACAGATTCCTATACCATGTTTAAATCACAGGCTGACATCTTAAAAAAACCAAAAGTAATCAAGGTCCAAAAATACAGTATTGGTAAGAAACCCACGATCAGGATATCACCTTATAACTTAGTAGTCACTTCTCACATGCTTGTGCTCAAAACCAATTTTTAAAAAAAGCATTGTGAGTTTCATTCAGTGTTCAACAGGAAATAATTTTCAGTGAGCTGATAATCCTTATCCATGCAGCTCTTAAAACCAGAACACAGTAGCAGCTGGCCTTTCTCTCAGTAGATGATTGATTTTCCTTTAAAAACATATGACATATGAAAGATATCCCACCATGGAGAACATTTTCACAGTGGTGCACCTAGCAACCTTCCCAGAAACAAAAAGGAAGAACGCAGTTTGCAAGACTGGGGCTTGGAGAAGGTGTCAGGAAACCTGTCTGTGAGGACTCTCACCTCCAGTGTAAATGCCTACAGGTTAGTCACTTTACATGCCCTTTATATACATGCCAGGTTTTTTTTTTGTTTTTTGTTTTTTTTTTTTCTTGTCCTTTGATTGTTCAGGACAATCTTTCAATCTTTCCAGAGCCTTCCACAATTCTGCCTGTCCTTTCAAAGCTGATTCAAGGCTCATGTACTGAGGACTATGATCATGTTCATCCTTGATCCCAAAAATCCCTTCTGATTCCCTTTCTTCTCACAGATCATCCGAATTGCTTTCCTTGCCCCTTGCTACAAACTCTGTGTGGTATCAGAAAGGGGCCAAAGCAGCAGAATGTCTTCTCTTCTGCAAATGAATCCATGTCGTTTGTTCTGCTTGTTCTTGCTCTTTGGTCATTGTGTGATTAATATTTTTCCTCAGCTTCTACAGTATCCTGACAATAACTTAGGTCATTTCAAAATACTATAGTTTCTTTATTTGTTCTGTACTTCTCACCTAAAAAGATCAGCAATGTTTGTGAACAACATGAATTGATTGTAAATCAACTTGG
Source organism: Actenoides hombroni (assembly GCA_024336885.1). Lineage (NCBI taxonomy): Eukaryota > Metazoa > Chordata > Aves > Coraciiformes > Alcedinidae > Actenoides > Actenoides hombroni. Next base: position 297,507 of record WUAM01000315.1, read on the forward strand.
GATTAACTGTGAACTAATTAGCACAGGGTATTTTAACATAAATTGGATGGATGAAAAAACCTATTCAATTAAACACCTGTTTGTTAAATGAGGTTTGTCCTTCTTGATTAATGAGCCTGCAAAGTTAAATAACCACCCAGGTAAATGCTTTTTTATCTACTGCACTTTTCATTGAGAAGAGTTGTCTATTAAGACTCAAACCAGATGAAGAAACTCAGACTTCTAAAGAACTGTTGTTTTGTGATTTTTCATTTAATAGAAGAAATTGACATATGTTAAAGATTTAGCAAAACTTACCTGTGCTGACTTTAATTTCTGATTGTGTGATGGACAGACAGCTAAGGAGGAAAAGATATATTTAAAATGGTCAATTTGGTAGCAAACTGGGCCTTCTCTGCTGATGCAGAGAGCACTGCCGGAGTTCTGGTGAAACTAGGGCAAAACCAGTCCTTGACTTTTGTGTGGAATAGCACACATCCTATGAAGACATCCAGTTCTGATTTTTAAAAGAGGGAGAAAGACATTGGAGGAAAATTCCCCATTTTGCTGCTGTCCTCTGCTTGGAAAGTAATCTCCTAAAATCTACAGTAATGTTACATTTAATCCAGAGAAGATAGATAAACAAAGGACCTGGGGAGTTATTTGTGACAGGTATTCATGAAAAAAAAACAAGGGAAGAGACAACTAAATTCAAATACCTATTGTCAGTGCAAGAGCAACACCGATAAAAGCAAGGTAGACATTTAGTTTGAAATCAATTCTGCTGAGCCAGAACTAACAATGACTGCAGTGTTAAAGTTCCCTAGAACAATGAGTTTTAAGGCTCATGTATATTTTATTTGTTGATTTGATTTCTGACCTGGGGCACTAAATTCTAGGAGGACTTTCCAAAAATTATCTTCTAAAGCCACCTGGTCATTGGTGGTATTTTCTTTCCAAAAGTAGCCTAAGGTGTTGTGATTCTCTTCCCTTGCAAAACAGTTTTCTGGAAGATGCTTGATCATCAAAATATTTCTAGGATATAGAAATAATATGTTTTGAAATACTTCTGCCTTGGTTGTTGCAGTGGGACCCGGTATGTAGAAGTATGACCACTGGTGGCAGACATCACAAAGAGCAAATGGGGTGGGAGGAAAGGATGTAAAACTCTGCGAAGAATCTCTTTTAGAATTTTAAGATAAATAGGCAGAAAGGCTGGGTGTGTGTGTGTGTGTGAATCCTTCTGAAGTAAAAATCAGTGGATTCATTCTGTCTGCTAAGCTGCTATGTCTGATAGTATATAGTATTGTTATAAAGTAGTCAGCAGCCTTTTACTTTTAAAATCATAATTTGTTTAGGTCTCTTTTGTTTCCCTCTCTAAGTATTTTAAATTAAGTTGGGTTTGGGGTTTTTTTTTGACCACTCTAAAATCATTGCCACAAGCAGGAGACCATAACTTAATCTTATTCATAGCTGTGCTACCTGAAATCAATTGACTTGTAGAAATGAAAATGCACGAAAAAATTGCAACATATTTCCTGTAACATCTAGTGCTTTTCAAATTTCCTGAGGAATTAGGACCTGGTCTATAAATGTGCTAGCAAGAGTTTAAACTTTAGTTCTTAGGAAATGAACTGAGGATGACCAGTACCTCTCCTGGATGAAGTCACACCCAAGTCCTCTCCAGTACTGCAACAACAGCAAAGTAAACTACTTTGTCCTCCATTTAATCTAGTTAAGAAATATCATGAGAAATGATCAATGAAATTGTGCTGGCAGTCTGAGTATTTCAAGCAAGCAAATAAAACTGAAACACAGACATACAGATCATAAGGGTTTTTCTTAGGAGAAAAAAAACAAAACCTTTTTCTTTCCTTCATGGCTTTTTAGCCTTTAATCTTAGTTCTTCAAGCTGTTTTTTGGTAAGCATAATCAGGTAATTAATTTTAAAATTAATTTTAAAGAAAAATTAATGATTTGGCATCTTAAAAAGAAATAGTTTTACTACAGAATGGGCCAGTATATTTGAGTGCACATGATTTGCTAAATGTAACTCCATTTGAAGGTTTTCTCACTGTTAGGTGTTCAGGACCTATCTCTGTGTGGGGCTTCATGAGGTGTTCAGGAAGCCATAAAATCAATCTTGACTCTCCCTCTCAGGGTTAATTTGGTTTGGGAAACTTTTGCTATGCAAAAATTAAAACTGTGTTTGTGCTTGTAAAATAAGACTGTAAAGCCAATAGTTACTCAATGCACATGACACAGCTAAGTAGTACAAGGGAAGGGAGAATGGGAATGTAGATGCTAAATATTAACAGCAGTGAAGCTGGAAGCTGTTGGGTCTAATCAAGGTTATGTCTCTGTCTCGGTGAGACATGTTAGACAACTGATCCATCTGTTCTTTCATGAATCACCTGGCACAAGGAATGATGATTAGCTGCATCAGAAATATAACACGATGCATAAGTGGTGTTTGAGTAGTGTTTTAATTGGCTTGCAAAGGCAAGAAAGGGAAAGAAATTTAATTCAGCTAGAATGCTAGACTGGGATTTCTGCTTAATTGTAGAAACAGGCCTTGAAAGACTGTCCTGAGGTCTGAGGGAGAATCATCATTTTGCCAGCACAGGTGACATTTGGGTTGATCGAGGTAGGACAGTCAATAGATGTTAAAGTTCCCTGCTTTTAACTACACCTGGCAGTGACAGTTTCAGAACTGTTGCATGCGTGTGGGGCGGGAAGGAGGCAAAGGATAGAACCTGGTCTCTCTGGCTGAACTAGAATGTCTGATTTGCATCTCAATTGTCCATGCTTAGGGAAACAGGACTTTAGAGGTACAGAAGTTCCCTACCTAGTCTGTGAGAAAGCTCCACAGGAAGAATTTACCTTTGGTGCCCAAACTAAATGCGTATTTATCTAGAAGGCCTCAAATCACCTGCTTTTCTTTGCTGAGTGTAGCAGACTTCAGGTACTCTCTTTTGAAGGGCAGCAACACAATGCACCCAATGTACAACTGTAGTTTAAGGGGCTGAATTGGAGACAGTGACTTTCCTGTAGAAATGAGGAAAATCTTTCGATATGTCATAGCAGTCCCCTCAGTCTAACAGGCAGTACTCTTTATTCCTCCTGTGGAGAGGCCGATTTTAAGCAGTTTTGTCAAATTCAGAATATCCCTGTACAGTTAAATCTCTAAACTTGTTTCTTTTGAGAATCTACAGCTGTCTGAAGCTATACAATATCCAGCCTCATTCAATATATTCAATATATATCAATGACCTCAACAGAGGGATAGAATGTACTCTTAGCAAATTTGCTGACGATACAAAACTGGGAGGAATGGCTGACATTCCAGAAGGCTGTGCTGACATCCAGCATGACCTCGACAGGCTAGAGAGCTGGGTAGGGAAAAATCTCATTTCAACTATATAAATATGTGTATATATAGTATGTATATGTATATGTATATGTATATGTATATGTATATGTATATGTATATGTATATGTATATGTATATATGTATGTATATATGTATGTATATGTATGTATATATAGTTTACCTTAAAAGGTTGGACTAGATGATTCTTGAGGTCCCTTCCAACCTGGTATTCTATGATTCTATAAATCTAGTGAAATTCAATAAAGGCAAGTGTAAAGTGCTGCATATGGGGAAGAACAACCCCATGTATCAGTACAAGCTGGGGGCTAATGTGTTGGAGGGCAGCTCTGGAGAAAAGGACCTGGGAGTCCTAGTGGACAACATGATGGCCATGAGTCAACAGTGTACCTCACAGCCAAGAATGCCAATGGCATCTTGGGATGCATTAGGAAGAGTGTGGCCAGCAGGTCAAGGGAAGTTCTCTTCACCCTCTATTCTGTGTTGGTGAGGCCTCACCTGCGGTACTGTGTCCACTTCTGGCCTCCCTGGTTCAAGAAGGACAAGGAACTATTGGAGAGTCCAGTGCAGGGCCACGAGGATGATTAAGGGCCTAGAGCACCTACCATTCAAGGAAAGGCTGAGAGAGCTGGGTCTCTTTAGCTTGGAGAAGAGGAGGCTGAGGGGGGGTTCTTATTAATGCTTATAAATATGTAAAGGGTGTGTGTCAGGAAAATGGGGCCAGGCTCTTCTCAGCGGTGTCCAGTGCCAGGACTAGGGGCAATGTCCATAAACTGGAAAACAGGAAGTTCAATCTCAACATGAGGAAATACTTCCTCACTGTGAGAGTAACAGAGCACTGGAACTGGCTTCTCAGAGAGGTAGTGGAATCTTTGTCTCTGGAGACTTTCAAAAGCTGCCTGGGCATGTTCCAGTGTGACCTGCCCTAGGTGTTTCTGTTTTGGCAGGGGGGTTGGACTTGATGATCTCCACAGGTACCTTCCAAGTCCTATTATTCTGTGATTCTGTGCTTCTCTGATCTCAGGCTGAAAGTGTTTACTATATAACTTTTCATTAATTATTTTCTTTTGTGATTGCATGTTACCATGTTTTCATTCTGTTCAGTTTGAGGGAAAAACACATTTCTGAACAATTCCTCCCAATCAAAGAGTCCAAACTTATTTTGGGGACACAGTTTCAGTTTTAACAAAACTAGTAGCAATTATTCTATTGACCCTATTAGAGAGGTGGCATTAGATGGTGGTGTGAGGTGCTTCTTTTTGCTGCATAAAGAAATGCTACAAAGAAGGCTCTGGGTTACCAGACCTGTTCAGAGGAGAACTGTGCAAATTCTTCACAGACACCCCTACTTTCTCTGCATAAAGTCATCATCTTGCCACAGACCATTTTAAACAAATAATAAAATTCCTTTATATTACCACATCAGTCACTATGAAGCACTTTCAATTGCACATTTTATTTTATTTTTTATTAAACAAATTAAACACAACATATTAACTCTAACAGCAGTAACACCCCACTATGTGCCACAAGCAGCTTTACATCTGGTAGTATCTATACTGAAAGTACCATTCCATCTTTGCTTTTCAGAAATGGCTTTCTTTGCTTATCAGGAAGAGATGGGTTTCTTTTTTATTTTATTTTATTTTTTTCCCCTAAAAAGACACATAACTATGCAAAATTAATCATTGTGCTTCACCAAATGTTAATTCTTACAGAAAGTACCTTGTAGTGTCAGTTTTAAGTGATGGGGATATACTTATTTTTCTTTTGATTTCTTTCTTAAAAGTTGTTCAGGATATGTTCATAGAAAGTTTGTCAAGTTTAATACAGTGGGATTTTATTAGCCACCACCATAACTTCGCAGGGGGCGTCATTGAATGTCCATCCTATATTCCCCAGTAATCTAAATATCATGTATGCATTTCCATACTTTTCTTGCATATTCTATTGAAAGGCATGGAAAAATTTCCATCGGCATGGAAAAATTTCCATCAGCATTTTCAGTTACACCACTTCAAGCTTCTGGAGCTTCTTTCTGGGTTGCCTGCAGATAAATGCCTGTTTCTTGCCATGGGTATATGGCAAGCTCCATTCTGTCACATTCTTAAGTGTGGCTTTCTCACACATCTGTTACCTTGTCATTAACCTGACTGGTAAACTTTTTAGAGCACAAACTGGTTTTGTATTTGATTTTTCAGAGGATGTGCTAGATATAGTCTTCACAACAGGTCCTGTTACAGAGATGAAGACTTTTGAGTCATAAAATGTGGAGTACCTTGTGACCTATAAGGGGAGGTCACCTGGGAATGAGGTGGTTGCTATTCTAGCACATGCTTCTCACAAGGACCGTCAGCTAAAATCCTGATACTATCACTCAGTCTCTACCAGATGGTGAAAAGGCACAGACTATTCCTGCAGCACAGGAGAAAGTGAAGAAGTCCTTAAAGTCTACCCACACTTGATTTGCTGCTTGGAGTGAAATGAGGGCTTTCGGAGCCTGCTGCAGTGATAATGGACCCATGTTGAGAAAGAGCAACCTCTCCTGGCACAGCGCCTACAGTCTGTGGTTTTAGTTTCTCCTTTCTATCCACTAAGGGCCCCTGCATTTCCTCCAGCAGCAAGTTGAAAGCTATTACATACAGGCTCATTTTTAAAAGATGAGCTGAGCAAAATCATCGCCATGTAATATTTTCCAGTTGCTCAGACTGAGGGATGGTGCGTTGCGTGAGAGTCACAGTCCTGGTGATTGAAATTCAACCTAAAAAGTCCTCCTCTGACATTCTGCTGTGCTAGGAATAAGCTGCTGAGACCTGGTGTGGCTCTGCCTTACTATCTCTGCTGTCTCCCCTGAGCCTAAAAGTGCTGCGTACTTTTGATGGTGTGTGAATGGTCTCACTGAATGGAGGAAGAGGCCAAAAGGCTGTGGACCTTTGCATCCCCCACTGCAAACAGAAGGTGTACAGACAGAAGGAGCTTGGGAAATAACTCACGTCTTGCTGTGCTGGTCATGTGAATAGGCCGCAAAGGAAAAATATAGAAAAGCATATGAAGGGATAAGCAGGAGGGTGAAAAATTTATGAGGTGCCCCTCAGTTCAAGAAGGACAGGGAACTGCTTGAAAGAGTCTAGCGCAGAGCCACAAAGATGATTAAGGGAGTGGAGCATCTCCCTTATGAGGAAAGGCTGAGGGAGCTGGGGCTCTTTAGCTTGGAGAAGAGGAGACTGAGGCGTGACCTCATTAATGTTTATAAATACGTAAAGGGCGAGTGTCAGGAGGATGGAGACAGGCTCTTCTCTGTTCTGTCCAATGATAGGACAAAGGGCAACAAGTGTAAGATGAAGCATAAGAGGTTCCACAGAAATATAAGGAAAAATGTTTTCAGTGTGAGGATCAGGGAGCTCAGGAACAGGCTGCCCAGAGGGGTTGTGGAGTTTCCTTCTCTGGAGACATGTAACACCCGCCTGGACGCGTTCCTATGTGACCTGCACTAGGTGGTCCTGCTCTGGCAGGGAGGTAGGACTAGATGACCTGTCAAAGTCCCTTCCAACCCTTACCATTCTGGGATTCTGTGAAAATGCATCATGGCCTTCCCAAGTGGTGTCATCCCTAGCTTCCTGCAGAATATTACAGTTAAGCAAGAATAACTCAGCCTTACAATCTTCAGTGTCAAGACACCGTCTCCTCTAAAACACCTGTTTGTGACACCTTTTCCTCTGTGCCAGTATCATCCTAAAAACATTATTAGTGGAATGGAAGACATAAGTGAAAGGATCCTGGCAATTTATGAGGTACCAAACAGTTTTCACTGAGCTACAGGACAGTATGTTTTAACACCACTATGGAGGAGAAGACAAGCACGGTGAAAGAAGTGGTACCCTGCTTTTCTGCAGACATGAGGAATTTCTTCATGAATTCAAGTGAAGGATGGTGAAGTGGTGCAGGCCTTTCTCTTTCAACCAGCTCATTGGGTGCCAATATTTTAAATTATAGGCTTCAGGTGTAAACTTCAAGAGCCTGAAATCATTGCTCAGCACGGAACAGTCTTTTAATCTCGGGACAAAGAAGATCCTTTGGTTGCCTCCAGCTATTAATCAGAAGTTTGGAAATTTTTCTTCTTACGCATCACTATCCCAGGAGCAAAATTAACTTACACTTCTTTCTCATGGAGATAAAACAGCAGAAAATGTAAAAGACGAGTGATGCTGTGCTAGGGGAATAAGGCAAAGGAAATGTTAAAAACTGATAGCTTATTCCCAAAGAAACAATACTAGCTCAGCCAAGCAGAAAAATGTGCAAATACTACTCTTAATTCACTCTGGACAATTTGCCGTTTACAATATTTTCTTTAGAGCTTGTGAAATCACAAACTCAGTGGGTAAACTGCTGCTATTTCTCTTGTGTAGTTGTTTATCCAGAGAGAATAGTGGGAACATGGACAGGAGGTTGTAGAGAGCTGTTTAAAAATGATCTGGCACCCTAGAAGTTAACACTGAAGTGCTCTTGATAACAGTTTCCTCTCGTTTGTGTATTTCACTCCTTTTAAAGTTCAAATACATGATAGTTAAATATCAGAATTTCCTTTCAGTTTTGCTTTTTTATAATGCTGCTTTAATATTAATTTATTTATAATACATATAGTATAGAGAAATCTGTACACATATGTATGCATAGGAGTAGGAGGTTGGAGGGCAATTTACTAAAATGGTGAAGCGACATAGACTCTTCAACTGACTTTCAGGGGAGCTATATTTAAATCCAGCCTTTACAAGGAAATTGATGGACAAAGTTTTCTTGTGAGGTAATGAAAACTGTGCACATTAGTGTTAACAAATATATTCCCAGAAATTTAGGAATAATTTACCTTAATCTGTGGTTTTGCAAAACACCAGCAAAAAATATAATTCAATATACAGCATAGCTCCTTGTGAATTTGGCAAGTAGGTGTGCTGCAAATAATTAGAAAAATGAGGTAGCCAGAAAATAAATTATTAAGTGAGAAGTTTCCACTTCCCAGTTTTTAGGATGAAATATTTCAGTTTCTTAATTTGAATCTTTTCAGTCAAAAATCCTTTTAAGTCTACCTGAAAGGAAATTTCTTGGTGTTTTTTAGCCTGAAGAAAAATAAGTTTTTATATTTCCTTGAATCTCATTTTTTTTCCCATTTATTTGGCAGACTACAAAAAAAAAAAACTATCATTCACACTTACTCCATCAATTTTGCTATGATGGAATTTTAAAATCCCTTTTCTTTTTCCCAATAGTTACACATCTTACATAGAAACTATATTCACTTCAGTAACACAATTATTCCAAGTAATTATGCATGTCTGTTTCCTCGCCAAATATGACTCCTCAGGCATGTGAAAGTAAAGTGTAGACCCTTAAGTTTCATTACGTACTTCTTAAGGTCTTATTGTCATTTTGGATGTAACATTAAGAACTGAAACACGTCTTCTAAATCCTGACTACAATACCGTATTTGTTTCCATAGGCAAATCACTTGATCACCCCTCTGAGTCTTTATCAAGTAGATATAAATCATGGCCTGATGAGATAATAAGCTAAGACTATTTTTCTTTACTTATTGTTTCACTGTATTTGACAGTAAGAGCTAAGATCCTAAATCATGTTGGTATCTTGACAAAATCATAAAATTATCACAAAATGATCCTATGTCTTTTTCTGGATAATTGTTAATAGAAGAAACACATCCACAAGAAAAAACTATAGTTTCCAATAATACTTTAATGGAATTACTTCAATGAGAGCTCTGATGTTCTGTTTATTTCAGTGAGCTTTCTGTACAATCAGTGTTTTCAGTCTTCCACTGAGATCTTAGCTCTCAAAAAGGAACTGTCTTTCAGGGTTAATTAGTAAAAATTTCAAGCTTTTTTCAAAATGTTCCTATGTTTTGACTTCTCTGTATTCCCGGTATATTGTAGTTGTCACAGAGATCAATATGCAGATTGTGGACCTTTTGTCCCATCTCAACACAATACAAGGTTTTATCCATAGTAATACTGGCTCAAGCTGTTTCTTTCCTTTAGGTCTGGAAGACATCCATGCATGGACTCCAGAAGAAGCCAAGAAGCTGTGCAGGGATGGGCGTCTACCATAACAGCACTTCATCAGAACAGAGCTTTTAGTCTCTTGGCTGCTTCAAGCTACCTGCATTCTTTGTTCAGAGCTTCCTAAAAAAAATAAAACAAAATAGAGGCCTTTGTTACTGATCTGTGCTCCTCTGCATGTGCTACCTAATGTCTTATGGTTCAAATACAGGGCAAAAACTTCCTTTCTAGGGGAACTTTTTTATCGATCTGCTATCCATGGATAATATATTTATCCATTAAAGGCATCGACATAATCTGAGGTGCATTTTCGAACAAAGTACACAAGAATCTCATCCAAAATAGCATTATAATCTTTCTGTCAGTAGACATTTTCCAGTCACCCTTGACCAATTTGTGCACCTTTTGGACGAGGCATAAAGTGATATTAAACCCTAACACCTGATTTTCAGTCTGTGTTGTGGACTGCAGTTAAGATAATAAAAAGTAGATAGGAAAAGGTCCTGGAGGGTTTATCTCGCCCATTGTACTTTTGCAGTACAGGATCAGCTCAGTTCACATCACTCCTGATCATTTTTCTCTAACATGCTCTGCAATGAGAAATAATCCTTAATTGATGCACAGAGACTATCACAGTGCTTCAAATTTCCTTACGATTAAAAGTTTATTCTGTTATCCAATGTGACCCTAGTTTTCCTAATTTCAGTGCATTGCTTCTTTTCCTGGTCACATGAATGTGAAAAAAGTAGGTTGGGGTTTTTTTTCCCCTCTTTGAAAATATATTTCTGAGAATACAATTTATGTGCTTAGAAATTTGTACCATATTCCCTTGAACTGCTGTTCTTTAGACAGAACAATGCCAATTATAAAAGACAAAAAACTTTCTAAATCTCTCATCATTCTTGTAACTCACTGGACTTCTTGCCTTAGCCCACATCTGCCTTGAAATACAGTACCCAGAACAGGATCAAGTTCACAGCAGCGACCTTATCAAGGCTGTCAAGACCAGAAGGACACACTTATTTGTCTTGGAAGCTATGCCCCTACTGATACATCACATTGTGAATTTGCTTTTCTAAAAGTGTGATATTTTCAATCATATTTAGTTGTGATCCATTATAAATCCTAGTTTATAATTAGTTTCCTAGATCTAATATAGAATGTTACATGTTCATCAAAATAATTCTGACTCCTTGCTTTTTCCTTAAAGTCCTTTTCTGCAATAGTCACACATTAAGTCTCATATACTGGGGTACCTTTGGATACAATTTTTCATGTCCCTTGACAAGTGCAATTGCAGCGTGGGGAGTCCATGTGGTTATGTTAAGCCATCACAACACTGTCTTCTCGCTGTTCTAACTGCTCCCTTTGATATGTGTATTGTGAGGAGCTCAGCTTGATGGCACATCACTCTCTGCTTTCAAACGTGTTTTCAAAGGGCCTGTTTTCGATGTAGCATCCTGGAACAGACATGCTTCAGAGCTGTTGAAAAGTCTTGTTGTAAGTATGGTCACTGTGAGGAAAGTCAGATTATTGCCTAGTGTTAGTCGCGTTAAAAGGGAATGCTGGATGAGCAAGGCTGCTGCTGAGCTTGTCCCTGTTCTCTTCTTCTTTGATCTGATTCAGAAGAATCAACTAAACCTCTCTGGTAATCTGGAAAATAGTGAACGTAGTGTACCCTGTTTCAGAGAGCAGTAAACAAGGAATGGCATAGCCTGCTTCTGCTGCTCTTCTCACCAGCTTGAACAGCGATACAGGTTTGGAGCAGCAACTCCAGCATATAAAACATACAATTAATACGTCCCCACTGTTCATCCTTCAGTTTCACCTCTGCATCACAGAGCTCCTGATAATACCAAGGAGAGAAAAAGAAAATAAACCCGAACAAATACAGACGTGAGGTTTGCCATAGTTTTAAAAACTACAATGAAGAACTTGCTATAGGTCAAGCTAAGAGAGAAGTATTGCATTCCCAGATAGACAAAAAGTTGAAAAATGTAAAGTTTAAGTAAAAAAAAAAAAAAAAAAAAAGTTTCAATTCTGAACATTATACAAGATTTCAAGATAAAACAAAAGTAAATTTTTGGATGAAGAATTGTTTCAAGTGCATGGAACTGAACCATTTTAAGCTTTTAGAAACTGAGAACGAATCCCCGCAACGTAAATCATATCTTGAAAATGGGACACACTGCAAAAACTGTTAGTGTCTTCAAATTGTCCTTCATCTCCCACATCCAAATTGCCCACCATAAAACTTCACTTGAATCTTATAAAGAAAATAGTGAGCATAAGGAGTTAAACACAATAAGAAGCAGAAATCCTTAGCGAATGGAAAGGAGACTGATATTTTGACTTTTACTCCCCAAATAAGGAAGAATGTAGAGTCCTTTGGGAAAATGACTGATGTAGAAGGAGCAAAAGACTCTCTTTCCTGGAATAACAAAAATACACATATATTTTAGTCTCTGTTCTGGCTTTCATAATGCAACTACATGCATTTGACTCCGTGATGCTGTCAGCAAAAATTAATTTTAAAAGTAGCACACATGAGTGACTTCAGCCTTTGCCTTAATTTAGTTTTTCACTAAGAGCCGAGATAAGACATAGCATCGCTGAAGAAGGATGGACGGCTGTACACTATATTGTAGGAGACGACAGTGCTAAATTAATCATGTTCTATCTGGAATTTGCAGTTCTTTCAGAGATGCTCAAGACAATATAAAAAATTTAGTGGTAACAGTGAAAGTAGGCAGGAGGTTGCGAGGCAGAAAGCTTCAGAGGGCACTTTAAATGTGAAAGATGCATTACAGTTTCTCACACATGAACAAGATAGCATGCCTTACTAAAAATATAATAAATAAGGAGTGTATTCTGCCAGATGCAGCTGTGAAGGGAGCTCTCTCCCAGTCAGTGTGATTGACACTCCCTTAGCTTTGCTGTGGTATGACTAAATATGAAAATGAACAGCCTCAGAACAATGTTTGCATTAGGAACAACACACCATTCTGCTACTCTCAGAAGCCCAGAAAATATATCAGAAGTTTTGGTACACATACTAGAGGAGTCAGTCTGTTCCTCAGTCATGATTTCACTTCTAATTTGGTTTCTTGCTTCTGCTCTGCTTTTATTCTCTTTTATTTTTTCTTTTTCAGTGCATTGTGTCATTGCTCTCTCCTGCTACAAACATCAGGTGAATGAAAGGAGACATAAATTATCCCATTAGAGGCTCACTGCTGATAGTCTGCTGTAATTTGAATAAATCAGTGCCTGACTCACAGCAGCAGCAACAGGAGGGAGAGACAGATGCACAGGTTCCCTCTGCTCGGGTACCACTGCCACCCCTGCAAGGGCTTTCAATGCAAACATGAGTTTTGTGAGCCTGCAAAGCTCACTGCTGCAACACAGACCCTCTCCCTTCAGGAAGTAAAATGCAAAAGAAAAACTCCCTTTAAGTTTTTAAATAAATAACTATTGAGCTTCCTTTTCCTTGTAAATCTAGCTGCTGTAGTCACTGGGTTACAACCAGGTGTTGAAAGTTGCTCTGTGAGTTTCCACAACAATCAAAGACCCCAAAGTCACTCTGCAAAAATTATTCCTGACTTGACCAAGGTTAGTGGACAAAAGGCTAAATGATTTCCTCCTTTCACATCTGAACAAAGATGTTTTTGATCCAGGCATCTTCTGAGGGTCTGTATGGGCTTTTGACTGTAGGGAAGGACCTTTGTCTCGCCACACTGGTGTCTTTACATTTGGGGATGCAGGAAAGTGGGGAAGATGCCAACCTTTCACCAGATAGCCCTCTGAAGAACATTTTAATCTTGACAATAAGGTGGACTGTGGTTATATAAGTGAATGTAAGGCTGTGGGAACTGTGGGAAAGGCAGCCAAAAATGTATGGGAGGAAAACTTCTAGAGTGCCCTTCCCAAATACAGAGAATGAGTATACAGTTAAACAGTTTCAATGGGGGTGAATACCCAAGAAAAACAGTGAGATAGTGATAGTGACAGTGCAAGTGAGAGATGCTCTCGAGTTTAAGGAAGCAGTTTCTTAAATCATTGCCTTGTGGTTTCAATTCTTTGTGCATGTCTAGCTGCATCTTCCCAATTCTGGTTGCAAGACCCTCTCCTGTAATTGAATTTTCCTCTGTGATCACAACCAAAAATACACCTCACACCTTAACTTCGGAGCCAGCAGTCATGGAAACAAGCAGTGCCTTAATGGATCATTTTGGATCTCCAAATGGCATCAAAGAGCATCTGGAGTACATTGGCCAGTTAAAAATTAGCTGTGATGCTGCATCAGGCAAATCAGCCAAAATGGAAGCCCACCTTCAGGCTTCATATTTCACTATACTGTTTTTTCTGGGAGAAAATGTTGCAAAACTAGTACTGTTAGAAAGGGCTAGGCTGAAAAATACTCTATTTTCTCACATTAACACCCTTTGGCTCTTTCTACAGTCACCCAGCTTGTACTGCTTTCTGGGAAAAAACAACATGAGACCCCCCAGGGGAGTACTTAATGTACCACTAGCCCTGTAAGTAGATCATTTAAAGAGCAGATCCGGGTGGGTAAAGGAAGATGCTGGGCAAACAAGTCTCATGTCTCATACAGCTGACTCACTCTAACAAAATACTTACATCTATTCTGCTCCAAGAGAAGACAATATTTTGTTGAGTTAATGCTCCTGTCTCAAAAGACTCACTTTCGAATTACCTGAATCTGATGATTGTAACCACTTAATATAGTGGTTATTAATAACAGTTTCATTACAATTGACTCATAATTTCTCAAATTCGATTTGTGTACAAAATTTAATTTAACTAATGGAATTCATTTAATTATAGAATATGCAATGCATATATGTTACTCTAAAAACTCTAATCATTTGGAACAAAGATTGATAAATCTCACTAGATGTATTTTCATTACAGTGTTTACAAAGTACCTAATAAAACACAGAAATTCTTTAAAATTCTTTCTTTTCTCAAAGTATGCACACTGTAGGTGTTGTAAAGATAATCTTGACTATGAGCTTCTTGTCTGATCCAAAAGGGATCCATTTCTGTGAAAAATCAAACATATTCTCAGCTTCTAAGCTGTTATTTGTATCTCAATAGCTTTGACTCCCTTCAATTTTTATAAATGTTATTTTGGTTTGGAGGATATTAGTATTACTTTATAAGTTCCAGTGTTGTATTATACACAGTGGGTCCCAACCTAGCCAATTCATGAAGCAGAACAGATGGTAGTAGTTTGTTTAAGCAATTTTTATTGGCTGTTCTAGCCTTGTTTTAAATGTCCTTCATGTTATTATTTCCAATTTTCAATTTTTTTTTCCTAATTATTTGTTTTTGGGTTTTTTGGGTTTTTTTTTTTTTTTTTTTTGCTTAGGAGATAATTCACCTTGACACATGAGCTAATCACCTTTATTACCATGCATTTCTGAATTAATTATTTTTTAGGCCTGAACCTTTAGGTCTCTCCTTGTACAGTAAATGAAGGTGTGATGGTAGTATGAATAAGCAGTAGCTATTTATGCTACCCTTAATCTTGTCAGCAGGATTAGAGAAACCATGACTGACTGCACTTAGCATGACCTGTACAAGCACACTTGAGACTCTGGGTTTCCCTTTCTATGCTGAGGTCTCTGCTATCATTCTTAAAGATGGTAGTAGAGGACTATAATATCACTGTGTATGCTAATTAAACCAGTGATAACTTGGATTTGCCAAACCACCAAACCTGTCTTTTCTGTGTGGATAAATTAAAAAGAGGAGACAAGGCTCTGTACACATTGTCTTGTGATAAAATGACATAAAAGGGTGAAGCTAACTCCAAAGGCAGGCAATTATGATGGTAGCTCTTGAAAATTCTCTAGTGGAAAATAACTTTCCAATACTTCCATCACTTACGAAGAACAGTGGAAAAGTTATCTTTAACCCCTGAAGTGGCTGAGAAGGAACAAGTATTAGCTCTTACCCGATAGGCAATAATTCAGTGGTTTAATGTGATGGCTGATTTTCTTGTGTGTTAGAGAGATTTTATATTAAAATAATTTTAGGGCAAAAATATTCTGGTGCAGTGTGTTAAATCTTCTAGAGAGCCATTTTAATACAAAACTTTGTTCTGACCCATCAATATGTTTCTTTGTAAATTGCCAGAATGTTTTTTCTCTCAGGTAAATATGTCTGTGTAGGTTGTTCAATTTTTTGGGAAGCAGATCAGTATTTTGGTGTTTTGTCTATAGCAGTCAGTAGCTGAACCCCATCTTTAAAAGAATAGTGAAGTGCCACCTGAACTCTAGCGCTGAAGGAGGTCCTTCTATAATTAAAGTGTTATTCCCACCATTAGAGTGAGAATATTTTAAATTAAATACTGTAAAACATCTTTTCTTTGGTTTGGCTGGGATAGGGTTAATTTTCACCAGAAGCTGTGAGGGGACCACAGCCAGGATAGACAAATGATCCAGCCAATGGCATATTCGACACCATATGATGTCATGCCAACTATATAAGGGGGGGGGGGGGGCCAGGCAAGGTGCAGTGTCTGACACTGCAGCACAGGTTTAAAGGGTTTGGTGGGTTTTATATCACTTGCTTTATGTGTTGTTTCATTATTGTTATTACTGTTGTTTTCTTCTCCTCTCATGTTCTGTTAAATTCTCCTTATCTCAGCCCATGGGATTTTGTCTTTTTTTCCCTATTCTTCTTCCCACTTGGAGTTGGAGGGCGGTGGCGGTGAGCCAGTGGCCATGTGATTCTCCCAGCTGGGTCTAAGCCATGACACATGTACATATATCACCTGGGCTACAGAAATACATCACATGGGCATACATAGCATAAAATGGGCTTTATTTTGGATGGAAATCAGTACATTTTCAAAAACAGGGTAATTCCCAGAAATTGCTTTTAATACGAATTTGCTTACTAAGTTGCACCACTTATCTTCTGTGACTAGAACAGAAAACTTTCCTAGTGTAGAACTCTTTTTTGTGTGCTCTTTTCTTCTGTGTGGAGCTGTGCAAATCTATGATGGGTTGTCACAAGTTAAATTCTTTTCAACTCTAGGAAAAAATACATTTTTATTACATACATTTATTTTATGTTACCTGTTTGGGATAAGATCTTAGTTTCCCTGGTCTTCTAGAAGATTGACATACAACATTTTGTGAATATGACTGGTTTATCTGCTAGTATGTGAAAATGGAAAGCTCTCTTTCTTGTCTTCACTAGTATTTTACAGCATAGTAATTGCATTTGCTAAGTGGAAGTAAAAAGCACATTTTTACATTCAAGAACAGTAAAACTGAGTTTCTTTCTCTTTCCTGGCATGAGAGAATCTGTAAGAGCTCATACACACCCATTACATTTTCTGTCCTCTCAGTGAAACACCTTTCCAAGCAGCAGTACATATACATGACTTGAAAATATTGTATTGAGCAAAAATGATTCTGACTTTTCAGTTTGGATGCTGTTCATGTATTATGGCAACTTATATTGCAAATTAAATTTTATATAACTTGGAAAAGTCCACCAATAGCCCAAATGTCTTCAGTCAAGGATGAAAACCTTTTAAAACCTTGAAACTTGCTCTAGGGCAGAATTTCTTTGTTGGAGTAATACTGGATGTCTACTACTACTGTATTGGACTGTGTGGCTATTGTGGAAGCCACTCAGTCCTTAAAGACATTGGCCAGAGTTTTAATGAGAATTTGGAAAAGATTTCACTTGGGGTCGGTGTATTGAAATCTGAAAGAGTCTGGAAAATCTTGTTTCCTCTCCCTCCCAGAGACATCCAATGAATAGAATGAGTTGAGCTAGTTCTTACACATTTAAAGAACATGTCAAACAGCTCCAGTAACACAGATATCCAACCTTATACCTCCAGCAAGAACTTCAGACTTTGTCCTGTGCATCCTTGCTCCTCCTGATGATCCTGCTTTCTCACCTCAGCCTGACCAGAAGAAGAGGAATGACTGGAGGTGACTGTGTCATACTTCTTTAAAAAAATAGTCCCAAAGAAAATACTGCAAGACTGCTTTGCAGTCTGGTGTCTCAGACAGCCCTGTTCTTCTGTAGGTGTGATGCAGACACCAGTGCCCTAGTAGCACTTTTCCCTCTTCATATCCACTCCAGTTCCTCCTCTCCCCTACCTCTCCGAACCTTCTGTCATTACATGCCCAGGATTTTCCCTCTTGTGATTCCCAAATTGTACTGCTCTTCCTGCTTTTTCCTTTTTTTTTTTTTTTTTTTTTTTTATGTTACTCTGCTATTTCTTCTCCACCCTTCTTTTACTCACTGCTTTTGCCCCTGGTTTTCATCAAATTACCTGGTTTTGCCAACTCTGTCCCACTGCTTATTGCAACATCCCACCCAATTTCTTCTTCCCAAGAAACACCTCCCACACCTTTATTTGTACCTTTCCTTTTGGTTTCTGGTCAGTTGCCCTCAGCATCCCAGGCATAATGTTGCAGGCTCAACACATTCTCCATCGAAGGGTTTTCTTCCTCCACAGCGCTTTGTTTTCTTCTTCTGCACCTTATTCTCCTCCTATCCACTCAGATAGTCCACAAAGTGATATATACTCTTTGTGAGTTTGTGAGAGAAAAATAAGAAGTTTGCAATCCTGTTGAAATGTTTGACAACCTTCTCTCAACAGCTTTTCTCTCAAACAGCTGATTAGACACAACTCAATGTATCTGCTTTAATGGTGGCTGTCCAGTAAGAAAAATTTCAATTAAAGAAACCTTCTTGTTGCCCTTCACCTGCTTTGGACAATTTCAGATTTAATACAAGACTAGGGCTCCAGTCAATATTGCATTTATTACTATGTCTTTGCAGTATATTTTTTTTTTATTATTTATCTTTTTTTTTTTTTTTTTGCAAGTGAAGGAAAGGAATTCTTCAGAGATTAATATCCACTTAAGATATTATGGTACGCCCAAGGGCGTACCTTGTGGAAAAATTGTCATAGGAGGGATGGAGCAGCAAATAATTAAAGAAACGAACTAGGGAGGATTACTAATGTAACAGTTTTGCTCTTGTTCTATACATGCATATACAAACTCTAACATGATAATTGCAAAGGTAACCAAATGCATGCACTGCAAAATTGTTTAAGGGCAGCTTTTTCCTTATTTATTTTTAAATAACTGCCATTGTTTGGCATAGTCATGAGTGCCATCTCATACCAGCATACCATAAGCCCTAACAGAGAGAATGTTCTTAAGAGAGGGAGAATTCAAAGTCCTGAATTTTTAAGTAATTTTCACATGAAAATACATACACAGATTTTTTAAAAACAGTCATTTCTTAGTGTTTAGTGCCCTAGACATAGAAAGTATTTATTACAGCATTGGTTAATATATGGTGGCAGTTCTTTTTCTGTTGTCCAGAACTCTTTCCACCAGTTTCATTTTTGGGAGGTATTATTTGTGCTTGATTCGGGCCTAAAGAGTAAATGGATTTCTTGAAAGTTACAGCAAAAGTGGAACAACCATGTTCCCACAGGGATATATTTCAGCCTGCTGCACCTGGGAATGGAGTTTACTTGAGAAGAATATTCAACCAAGGTTGTTTGTAGACTTCATCAAAGCATTCCTTGCTCTTGTGATGGCGCTAGCAATCCCTTCGCATGTCAGTCCCCATTAAATCAATGGCAGTGTAACCTTTCCTTTACTATGAGTGGCACAGGTGATAGAAACTGTACTTTTTAATTAGGAGATATCATATATGAAGACATAAGTCTGGGCAGGAGCTCTGTTCCCATTCTTCATTTATGCCACTGCCCCTCATTTCCCATTCTGTTTGCATCTACCCTCTAGTATTGAGTTGGCCCTGATTTGAAGCATAAGGGGAGGAGAGGTTCTTTGTGGTGACGGGAATAAAAGTTTAGTTTAAGCTAAGTTTGAAGTTTAATTTAAATTTTCCATTAAAGAAAAATGCAAGAACTCAATTTTATGCTGGCTACAATAAAATACCTTTATTTTAGGATCTTAGGAGAAAAACAAGGACATGAAAAGGTAGATTTGCAGAGAAAGACTCTTTGTCCTTTTTTATGGTAACCTATTGATTAGAGCATGCATCCAGCATGTGAGAGATCTGGACACCAGCCCCTTTTCGCATTAATATTTAATAGATATACGAAAGAAAACAACATCTTAAAAGAATCTAAGAACCCTGTACCACTTTTTAGCCTGAAGAAGAGAAGGCTGAGAGGAGACCTTATTGCCCTCTACAGCTACCTGAAAGGAGCTTGTAGTGAGGCTGGTGTTGGCCTCTTCTCCCTAGTAACTAATGACAGGACAAGAGGAAATGGCCACAAGTTGCAACAGGAGAAGTTCAGATTAGATATTAGGAAGAATTTCTTTACTGAAAGAGTAGTTAAGCATTGGAACAGGCTCCCTAGGGAAGTAGTGGAGTCACCATCCCTGGGAGTATTCAAAAAATGTGTAGATCAGGTGCTTCAGGCCATGTTCTAGTGGTCATGGAGGTGTTGGATAGAAAGTTGGAATCTGGAGGTCTTTTCCAACCTTACAATTCTATGATTCTGTGATTCAATGATTCTATGGTTCTATTACATTGTCAAACCAGTCCCTGCGACAGTGGGAGACTGACAGTCAAACATCATCAGCTGGAAGAATGAGCTGAACCTAGGGCTTCTATATCCTGGCATGTCAGGTTACCAGTAAAGGAGGGACAACTTTTCTGCTCATATATCCTACCAAAGTTCACCAGCTCTCCTCTTTTTTCACGCTTGCTTACTGCAAGGTAACAGGTCTGGGAAATCCTTAAAGAATAAGACCTACATGTCTGAAAAATAATTATTGAAAAGAAATACAAAAAGGTTTATAACATTACCTCTGCCCTTGTTCAGCACTGCTGGGGAGTTGTTTCAGAGGTATGTGGACATATTATAATAAAAATAAACCAATTGTGATTCAAATTAACATGGTATGTTTCATGGAAAATGAAATCAGGAAATTGAGTTGAAAAACTCCTGGCTAAATTTAAGTTAAATAACTTAAAAAAAAAAAAAAGAAAAGAAAGAAAAACTAAACACATGCAAAATAGCTAAAGGTAGTATGAATTCAGAAATTGGGGATGATGAGCATTCATCCTTCATTCTTTACTCTTATATAAATACGTATATATATATATATGTCTACTGATATATATTTTATGACATGTATTTATATGCTTTCAGCTATGTTTATATTCTTTTTCCTGTTAAGTTTGTCACCAATAGAAAACACTTCTAGTTATGATGTCTTTCTCTTATATGCAGTAAATCCTGTTTTGTATTATCAAGCAGAATTGTTGCTGAACAAATTAATGTACCTATTTTGCTTTGCAAACAAGCAGTTGTTATCACTCAGTCTGTGTGTATCCGTAGTAATCCCATTCCTACTCTCTGTCCCCACAGACTAAATTTGAACCCTTGGCCAGCATCAGGCACAGACGACAAAAGCTTCAACAACGAGCAGGAGCAAACTGTCCAATACCTACCTTGGATCCTGAAGCAGGATTAATCCACACTTGACTTAATTTTAAGCCACAGAGCAAAGTAGCCCTCTTAAATTAGGTAGCTGTTCCCAGTCCACTGGAACAGTTAG
Source organism: Actenoides hombroni (assembly GCA_024336885.1). Taxonomy (NCBI): domain Eukaryota; kingdom Metazoa; phylum Chordata; class Aves; order Coraciiformes; family Alcedinidae; genus Actenoides; species Actenoides hombroni. The sequence goes on from WUAM01000315.1 coordinate 318,563, forward strand.
GTCCACTGTTTCCTTTGTGGAAAGCAGCGGATGACTTTCAAGGTCTCAAAAGACAGGAGATTATATCCACATTTAGATAAATTTAAGATTCCTTTCTTTAGGATCATTTGAAACATCTCCACCCTTCCACTGATTTTATTAGCAAATGAAGTGTTTGCAGCTTAGGAATGTCGCTCATATTTAATCTTCAAAGTTAAGTGTTTGTGTTAAGCAGACTGTTTTCAATACTCTGTTTCTACAAGTTCTGTAGGTAAAGCCTGGGATTAAATATACATAAGTTCACTCCATAATTACTTCTGATTTTGTGAGCTGGTAGCTAGAGTCAAAACCACCTATATTTTGCTATCAAAATACCCTTTCAGAGGGCACCATAAATACGCATGAAGATGCTGTGAAAATAATCTTCTTTAGGTCAAGCCTTCATCCAAATTACTTGATTTTTAAGAGTTTTCTGAGAAACCCAACATGTAAATTCACTTTTTATGTATATGTCTGAGGTTCAAAGTTAGATATGCAAAACAAAATATATGTTCTGTGTATTTAAATTGTAGGACTTATCCGCAGTTCTTTATGGGATTTTACAACAAAATATTCACAGATTGGCAGCCTTCCCTATCTCTTCAAGGAGCAGACATTTAAAGAAAGCTCAGACAGCAATGTAAGTGAAATTCTTCAGTAAGTACTGCTTTACCTGCAGCAAACCTAAATCCATGGAAAGGTGTTTCCAATATCTGTATTCTGCATTTTGCCTGAACATGGACCAAGAGGAACTGGATCAGAAAACATCTCAAAAACTGGGAAATTGGAGGAAAAGGGTTTACTCTTCTAGAAATATGTCCTTTGGTTGCATCAAAAGCTCAGGGGAGCTGGGCGAACCCCTAATTTTTATGAATCTGTAGAGATTTGGACCCTGCAAATACTTGTGTTCATGCCTTCTTGATTTTAAGCATAAGCAGCACAGCAGAAATCAGTCTAGTGACACACCTGGAGTTCAGATTATGGAGCATCTTTGCAGACCTGTGCACACTTGCCCACTGTGCCTTTTAAGCGAGCCAGTATATAATGCTGGTGTCAAGGGGGAGGACGTGGGGCCTTGGCAGCAGCAAAGGCTGCAAGTAACAAAAAGTGCTTTTCTAATTGGCTGCAATAATGTTTAAATTTTCTAATAAATAACATTCACACACATCACAAATAAGCCCTAGGTGAATGTTCCGTTAGAGATATTTATTTGGTATACTGAGCAGATTACATTTACAGAGTTATACTGCACAGCAGGGAAATCACTCTACATGGAGTGACAGGGCAACAGCCTTATAGCCATCCAGCCCCTTTTATAGCGAAGCACTTAGACACGTGAGTATTGATTTCAGTGGAGCAGCTCAAGCTTAGTATTATGGATGTGTATTGTTGAAGAGGGTTGTGGAGCAGTGCAGAAAGCAAGCAACCTTTAGGAAAATATTTATAGGATCCAGGTGGGGTGTGATAATCCCAAGTTCAAGTGAAAGAGGAAGACTGATTGCTTGCTTCCTTGTTCTTAATATTACCCCCTTATATTACAGGTGTAACTGTCAGAAAGCTTATTTTTTAAATGCATTAACAATTGCATTCTGCGGAAGCATAAACGTGCTCTGTCAAGAGAAATATACTCACAGCAATTAATTCATTTTTTAATTAAGAGATTTTATACTATTTGGTACCTTAAGCCATGCAGCTGCTAGTGTTTACTGCATCTCTCTGTGTATCTGTGTTTGGCCCTCACTTCCGTCAAAATATTCTCCTCTGAGTATTTGTTTTTTTTCCTGCTCTGTGCAGGGATGCATGAGGGAACAAGATGAAACCTGACTAATATTGTTTGGTAATATGGTTGTTTGCAGTTTATTTGTTCTCTGGTGGATTTTATTATAGCTGCTGAATTTTTACTCATTAGTTTAATGGTGGTTATTTTGCAGATTTCTTTTATCCTGTATTTTTTATTGAAACCTTATTCACAATACCACAGTGATTTGAATACACTCTTCATGATGCAAAATTTAATTAGATACTAACTAAGTAAGTGGTCCATTAAAATATTATTCAGATTGTTCAGGGAAATATTTTGGTAAACATTTTCTTTGGAAGTTGACTTTTTGGTAGGGGAAATGGAAAAAGACAAATGAATGTTGCTGTTTATTTTGTCTCTCAGCATGCAAAGGGTGAGATTGTGTGTATCTGAATTATATCTCCATTTGCAGTGGGGGAAAGGACCTTGCCATTAGAGGAATCATAGCATCCATTTATTATGCAGTTCAGGTCTAGATTGGCTGTACTGTAGTCCATCAAAAAGTATTTTAGGGGAAAGATGCTCATAATGTAGCAGGGAGCTCCACTGTTTGAATGATGATGATGATGCACTGCAGTTGCTGAAGCCACATAATACACATTGCTGGAAAACATCCCAAAAAAGATCTGAGCTGGAAATAAAGATATACATTGTGTGTATTTAAGTATGGCTCCATTCACTAACAAGCGAGGCTTTAATTATACATGGCTATTCACAAACAAGTTAGTTCAGAGAGTGTTCAATTCACAAAGGTCTCTTTCTCTATACTCTGGGCTCTCTGTTCTAAGCAGTTTTGCAGCTACTGAAACAGCTGCACAAATTTTGATTTGGTCATGGATACTTTTAATGTGCACATAAAACGAAGAGGAGAGGGAGGGAACATCTCTCTGCCAGCTCCATGCAGAAGCTGAGCCAACTTGGTATCTGAAGAATATCGAATGGATCTGTGCTGACCTCATGGAGCTGGAAATCAGACCTCCCTAAATTACACACAGAGCTTTGATGGCAAGCATTCTGCCAAGTGACAGCACAGCCTTCAAGGGAGGGAGGGAGGGAGACTTGTTAAGTAGAGAGGTGAATGGGAAGAAAAAAGGTCAAGTCTTAGAAGGAAAGAACAGCATGTGAAGTGAAGGGACTGGAAGAAATACAAGGGAAGACAATTTCTCTCTCAAGACAGTGTATTGAAACTTTTAACCAGTGACCTGTGGTTACAGGCTGTCCCTGATACCCACAAATAAACTGTTTTAGTACCACAAAGCTGCTTTCTGCATTAAAGAACTCCCTGGTGTGAAGCATCAGCTGCTCTCTGCTGAGGTGTGGCCATGGGGAAATGTAGTCAACATTTTAGTCATAGTGTTCATGCAAACACAGAGCACGGAAACATTTATTTCTAGGAAGCATGTTTAAAACAATGCTGCAGATAAAGGGAAAATTGAAGTAGGAGGCAGAGCTCCATACTGGAAGACCTCTGCCAGGAATTATTCTTCTTTGATGCTGGTAGATCAGTAACCCTGTTGTGAGAGAAGTTCATCTGGGAGTTGAACTGGAATAAAAGACAGTGTCTTGGGGGGATATGGAAGAAGTGAGCCTGTCAGCATTGCTAATAGGATTTTCTTCTATATTAAAGGACATTTTATGGGTTCTAAAAGGAAGTCAAATCCAAGTAATGTTCATGGTGCTCTGGATAGGAAAGATAGCCATGTCCATGAAAGACAAATTGGTCTCAAGACACCTTATAGCCAAGACTTGCTTCTCAAGGAACGAAACTATTGGTTTTCTGGAAGTTCCAAATTCTGGTAGATTTTCCATCAGCAGAGTAGATGATACCTCATTTGTTACCAATTTAGATCTTCAGGCTCACTTCCCATATGAATTGTCTGTATTGTCACTGCTTCCATTGCAGCCTTTCTCTCCTCTGGTACAGGAATAGGAACTCCTGTTTATTTTTATAACTTCTTAGTTCTACAACGCTTGTAAAAATGGAGTCAAAATTGGGCAACATTTGAAATCATTATGGTGAAGATATATGCATACATGTATGACAATATATACATACACAGATGATCACAGAACACTATCATGTGATTTTCATATCCTTGGGAAACCAGATAAATGATAGCATTTCAGGCTGAAGAAAATAATTGTGTTTGTCTTTTGTTGATCTGAGAGGTTGAGAGTTTGAGTACTTTTAAGAGTATCAATAAAATTGCAATAAGTCAAGAATTTTGGAAAATAATTAGATCCTCTAATATCTTCAGGTTTTTTTTGTCCCACATTATTTGCTAGACTGTCTTGGTATCAACAACTTTGTGGTTCTTAGCCCATTCCAAAACTTCAGTGGAAAAAACGACATCTAAATCTGAAAAAAAACCACTTCCCAAACACTTCACAAAAAAGAACTTAACTACAGATGCAGGTTTCTAGATAGTTTTTCCTATATCCCATGCTATGCTAGTAGCAGCTGGAGTCTCTGAGGGATCAGGATATTTTCCTGCCATAGAAATTTTGTAGAAGAGCATGCTGTAGGCTTCCTGTGTCCTGTTACACAGGTGGACAAGAGAATCATAATTTGTGGTAAAACTATCTTCTCTGTTTCCCTTCCTTTTCCTCTCCCAAGTGAATGTGGAGAAAAACATAACATCTGTGGGAATTTGTGCCAGATAGCTGTGGGAGTTGTTGAAACTGTTAAGGAGATCGCAGAATCACAGAATTACAGAATTTCCTAGATTGGAAAAGACTTTCAAGATCATTTAGCCCAATCATTAACCTAACACTTGACAATCCTAGAAATCATTCTTTCTATGAGAGCCAGATCAGACAGGGAAGGACAAAAAGGCATTGCAGGAGATGAGGGTGGAAGAAGATGACTATTAAGCCCCTGTTACCCATCTGAGGTTCTTTCCCTCCCTCCCTCCCTCTCTCTTCTATGGAAAACGTGTTCAGCCAACTGGCACTTTAGCTCTCAAACAGAGAGCAGCAGTTTTATCTTGTGTGTACTGTTTCAGGTTTCAGCAGTGCTTGAGTAGTTTGGATCTAGATTTTATTCAGAAAGCTTAATTGTGTGTTTCTCTTATCCTACTGAAGCTGTAGATAGGAAAAGTTAAAAACTGCTAGCAAATTACCCTTGGCAAGTAATTTTTAAAGCACAAGTCTTTAGAGGATCAGCAGTGGAGAACCATGGTGAATGGCCAGTGAAGTCATGTTGTCACTGAGCTCAATATGACAACAGTGCCGGAGACAGGGGGTCCCTGGTCTCATCTCACTTTCTACATAGTTTAAGCAGGTAATATCACTCTTTTTATGTTTTTAAAAGTAATGGAGTAATTGACGACACTAGAGAAAGTGTTTATTGTCATGTGAGTGTTTTGTGCAGGTCTGCTTCAACATGGGCCTTTGTGAAGCACATGTGATGTTGCAAGTGATGCCTGAGATGCTTGCTTGTGCTTCATCAATGGCTCAGGCACAACCATTACTTATCACTTCCTTTCTTCTCCATTTTCTTCCTTCTTCCTCCCTGTCTGGCAAAAGTCCTCATTGAAGTCACTGTATCCACTGTATCTAGTATCTAGTGCTGTGGATGGGTGTTACTCTTCCAAACTTGCTTGTTGCAAGGAACTACTTAACAAAAGTGCCTTCTTCCTTTGAGCTATGGCTCAAACCAAAGAAGTTTCAAGAAAGAAGGTAGAGATAGGATCACATGAGAAACTGCAGTCACAGGTATTTCAGTCATAACTGGGCTCCTTCATTAAATGACTTGTTCAGGTGTATTACTGGGAAAAATAAAAAAATCTAGTATGCCACTCTGCTTGTACCTATCTTATACACTTTATCATCAAAATGGTGGATGAGTACCAAAGATTTTTGTTTTCATAAGAGTCAAGAAGAGGTGATTTTTAAGACATGTTAGCACAAGACTCTTCTGCAGAAGTAACTGCTACACAAACTAGGCAGGTCCCTGCTGAGTCTACCTGGATCATCTTACCTGAGAAACTTGGGATCTTATCATAAAATACACTCACAGTAAAGTCAATAGACATTACAGAAACTTCCAAGAAGTAATTTCAATGCTTCTGTTCTTTCAGTGTTTTCTGTTAACTCCTCTTACAGAATTTATTGCGAGAGATCAAGCTATTGTAGGAACATTGAAAGCAGTGGGTTGATCTGGATACTAATCCCAAACACAGGTCTTTGTATTTAAACTTATACTGAGTTATAGGGAAGGTCTTAGAGGGAAAAGAAAGAAGCGTGAATCCATTTGCTAAGTTGCTATACTACATAGCCAGTTTCTTCTAACTACTTTTAATTGCAAAAGGTGAAGATATGGGAAACTTTTTTTAAATCAATAGGTCAGTAGTTTTCTGTGGAGTCGGGGAAAGACATGATGTTGGCATGCAGCCATTTTAGGTTACGGGAAAGGTGAACGGGCTTTGCAAGCTCTTACTGGTGGTGCTGTCTGTATATGTACTTTAAAATACTGCCACTTAGTGATAGGAATGTAGTATGGCAAGAGAAGCTGCACTTCGCTTCCATGAAGTAGACATCTGTGTTGGGCAGCGGTGGAGGGGGAGCTTGGTTTGGTTTCGACTGGATTTGGTTTGGTTTTTACACACATAGTTTGGCAATAATCTTTTGTTTCCAGTCATCAGAGGTTATATAAGGCTGATGGAAGTTGACGTGACTCTTATTCATAGCCTTTTACATCTCTTCATTGTTTCAGACATATCTCTCTCATGCTTTGCCTGCAGCCCATCTTGTATTTAAAGTTGATTTTGGACCTGACATGTAGCTTGACTGAATCTTACTGAATCCAGTGAAAATTAACCTCAGAAATAGGGCAGAAGAATTGAGGTCCTAAACTTCATCTTGATTGCGTCTTGACTCCCAAGATACGTTCTCTGGATTTTACCCTGTGTGAGTACTCCAAAAGCAAAAATCCTTTGTAGGAGGCACTGTAATGGATGTAAGATTTTCTGTTTGTTCTTACTGTCCTGAGCATGAGATAAAATGACTCATCTCAGTTTAGGCACCAAAAAAATGTCATATTCTCTAACTGTAAGTTTTGTTTTAATTGCAAAAATTTAGGACTAGTAAGGCCTTCCTGATCTTTCAATCCAGCTCAAGATGACTGAGAGTGACTAGATAGCACATATTTTCTGTCATGTGTTTGACAAGCTCCACATTAAAACTGTTCCTTTGGGATGTTTGCCTCCATTTTTCATGTGGGAAAGCTTTCTTCTTGCTTCTTCTTCTGTAATCAATAGAAGAAACTATTGTCATCTCTTGTGTACATTTATTATGAGAAAAGCTTATTTTATGGCATAGCTCTTCTTTGCACTCAGAAGTTACCCCTATACACTTCTAGAAGGCCATCTTACCATGTTTTGGTCCTTGCTTTGGTCTCGTAATTTCCTTTCTAAATGTGAGCTTAGACCCTGTCTTATTGTCTCTTATATTATGGTAGAAAAGTGATACTGTTATTCAGAGAGAAGATTGATTTGGAAAGAGAGATTGCTACTACTACAAGTTACGTTTATGTTGTCTTGCTAGTGAATAAAATGAGATATCAAGATTTTAAGCAAGTTCTTCTATCTCTTTGATTAGTTTTAGAAATGATAGCAGTTAAAAGATCTCTTCTCTTGGTGATTACTTTCTACTTTCCCACCATTTGCAGTAATAATTGCAAAAGCAAGTGGTGGAATGTGAGGTTTTAACCCGTATTTTATAGGTCACAAATGGGCTCTAAAAACACTGCAGTCTTGCAATTTCATCTAGAGATAATTATTAGATAATACCAGTAGTAAATTATTTGCTGCTCATATACTTCCTAATATTCAGTATCCACAGGTAATTATTCCACCACCATTTTAGAGAGAAAGTACATTTGAGCACTTTTAAGAATTGTACATACTATGAGCAAACCGCTGTCCCAGCATTGCATACCCAAAGTAGCCATATTATTACGCATGCTGGACTAGAATCAGATGTACCACTGTCACCCAGACCAAAAGTCCTGGAGTTACTGACCTGCATGGAGTTGCATCCTCATCCCTGATGGATCTCAGTAGAATTACTCTGGGTGCACACAGGTGTAAGAGAGGCCAGTATCTGACTTTTTTGTATTATGTCCTAAAAGTGCCTATAAGTCTTCATCAAATACATGGGATGTATTTTAGTTCAGAAAACCTGTTTTGGTTCAGGTTTTTTGCTCAGATGCTGTCTACCCAGTATGATAAGGATTCGAATAAGACTTTTATGTCTTAAAGTAGAACTCAAAGTCTGAGAGGCCATGAACCGTTTTGACAACAGAAACATAAAGGGTTTAAATTTCCCTTTTATGGGACAAAATTGTAAAAATAAGGAGGACTATCATCTTGCTTTTTTATAAAAGCTAACTGACTTCATGATGTCTGGCATTAACCATTTTACTGCAGAATAATTAACCACATCATCGTCTGTAACTTACACACAGAGTAAACTGTGTACTGTATTTCTCATCAAACCCTTATTCTGTTTGCTTGTCCATCCCAGACACCTCAAAGCCACCTTTTCTGTTTTAAATTTTAATCAATTCAGGCAACCCAGATTGTTTCCACACTACCACAGACCCGGCTGCCTCTCACAAAATAATCCTCCTATGGTCATGTAATTTAAATGATAAATTTAATGGTAAATTAAATTAATCCAAAACACACTTTTTACCTCCAAGAAAGCACAACTGGAAAGAAAAATATGTTGACAGCAATTTCACTACTAATGTGTTGTGCTGAAAGCTCTACATGAAGTTGGTTCTGCCATTGACAAAATTACTTAAAAGTAATGAACAATAGTGCCAGGTTATCCTTGAATGAAGCTTTCAATATCTCTGTGAGTGAAGGTCTGAAATGTCTTGTCATGTTTAGGAATGGCATCTGGGCTCCCTTTCTAGGCAAACTTTCTATAAATACATCTACTGTGTGATGCCTCACATGTTTTTGTATCAGGGTCTGGAACATCTCTAACATCCAAAAAATCCTTTGAAAATTCTATTACATTGTGCAAAGCCTTAAAAGGAAAAAAACCTCCAAACCTACCTGCTTCAATTGTGGCTACTGGTAAGAATGGCTGAGTCACATTAATAGAACTACACACAGTCCTCAAAACTGGGACTTAAGGAGTTGACCTGTACTGAAACTACCAAACACAGTTCCCTGTTCAGTGTGTTGGGAATGCGCTTTCCATTTACTGGAGACCTGAAGAAAAGAAAATAAATCCCAAATCCAGAGGAACTCTGTATCAGCATCACTGCTTTGATTTTAATTCCCACTTTTTCACAAGACTCACCACTCAAGCAGATGCCCCTTACTAAAAATGATGCCAGCAGATGGAGAGGGCTTGTCAGAGCTGTGCCTGGAAGCTCAGAAGGCATGCTGGCAGAGTATCTGTGTTAGCTAATGCCATCAGCATCTCTTTCATGAGTACTTAAGACATCCCAAATTTTTTAAAAGACTTGTCATTGTTTCTTAAGTAGATAAAAGCTTCATTACATTTCAGGCTACTGATGCTGCCTTCTTCATGAGTTAGGTGATGTTAAACACCACTAAAAATTGATAAAGAATCAAATCGCTGCCTAATTTACAAAATAACAGTCAAGTGACACAACATTAAAAGGCTGATCAGCCTTCAGAATTATTACAGTGTTTATTTTTTAGATCATTTTTAGTCTTTGAAATGTCAAGCGCAGTGATCCATCTGAGCTGCAAATGTGGATGAACATACACGGGAATGTCATCCGTTTGGAGAAGAGTTGAAAGCAGTTGCAGATGGATTCATTACAGAACTTACACCTGTTCTGCATAAAATTCATGAAAAACAATGTAACCAGCTACCCTCAGTTCTGCTGCTTAATAGGTTTAACTTTTGAGAAGGATACCCACCTTTTAGCTAACATACCATTCAGGCAAGCAGGAAAGCCAAAGTCATTGTACCTGTCCTCTCCTGCCGCTGTTGTTGTGGAAACTCATGAACATACAGCTCCTCATCACACATTTTTGATGCAACTCTGAAGCCACGTTTGGTGACACACTTTTAAAGCAAGAGCCAATAGCAAGTGTCCTCCAGCCATATTAAGGCTTCACAAAAGAACTGTTCTCCAGCCAGAGGTCTATATAAATAAAGCATGTGTACTCACCAATTCTGTGTACAAGAGGTATCTGGGAAATGAACTTTTGGCACATGCAGCCAGTTGATTGGCTCTGTAGAAACTATTACTTGTTGTGAATTGCTATGGCATTGCGTAAGAGTTTCCATTGACCTTGCAATTTCTTGGAAGGAATTTCTTGAAAGACTCTGGTTGTTACTGTGTTATTGCAGATGCTCATGCTGTACAGCTCCCTGACCCCAAGTGAGTGATGAACAGCGCATGGGAGAAATCAGAACTAAAATTATACTGGAGTATAGAAGAGGAGTGCTTCAAAGTCTTACCAGAACTGAAGCTCAGTATGGATGACATCTGGAGAAGGCTGTGAAAACTTTTCACTCTGTCACTGAAAACCATGTGTGCCAACAAAAGAAAACAAGGAGGAGAGTGGGTTTTTTTCTGAATTTGATTTTTTAAAATAGTTTTCTGTTGATCTGGGCAAAACCAAGTAATTATAAACTCACAGTTGACATAGCCTGTATGCTGGGTTTGGTTGGAGTAGTTGGTTTTCTTTATAGTAGGTAGTATGGGGTATGTTTTGGATTTGTGCTGAAAACAGTGTTAATAACACAGGGATGTTTTAGCTATTGCTGAGCCGTGCTTACACAGAGTCAAGGCCTCTTCTGCTTCTAACACCACCCCATCAGCTGGGGGTGCACAAGAAGTTGGAGAGGGCACAACCAAGACAGCTAACCCCAATTGATCAAAGGGATATTCAATACCATATGACATCATGTTCAGTATTTAAGCTGGGGGAAGAAGAAGAAAGGGGGAGATGTTCAGAGTGATGGTCCTTGTCTTCCCAAGTAACCGTTATTTATGTGTGATGGAGCCCTGCTTTCCTGGAGATGGCTGAACACCTGCCTGCTGATGGGAAGGAGTCAATGAATTCCTTGTTTTGCTTTGCTCGCACAGCTTTTGCTTTGCCTATTAAACTGCTTTTATCTCAACCCATGGCTTTCCTCACTTTTACCCTTCTGATTCTCTCCCCCATTTCATGAGAGGGGAGCGAACAAGTGGCTTCATGGTGCTTAGCTGCCAGCTGGGGCTAAACCACAAGAGCCTGGTGTGTGGTGAATTTTATATATATGACTTCATCTAAATTGTAAGGTTAAGGTGGAATTTTTTTTCCCACAGTTGAGTGTCTTGGTGCACTGTGGTTTCATTGAATAAAGTGGTGTAGAAATAATTCATAGCAATGTCAACTATTTTATTTTGTGGAAAACCAGATCCTTTTTATCTCTGGTATTCCATTTAAACAGCTTGCTATTATACACGGTTTAGGGAATTTTAAAATGATGCAATACAAAATACAATTTGTTTCTTTCAAACTAATCTGAAGAACTACATTTTTCATCAGTCACTCAGAGAACACATAGAGAATTCATTTTAGTAAACAATTTCTAAAAACCATGCAAGCAAGACTAGAATGATGTATACAGAATGAGGGATACAAAATTCTGCCTTGTCAGATCTGAAAACATGCATTCACCATCAGTAAAACTCTTTATTAAATGGTAACAGATTGAAAATGCAACATTTGTGATATTGTTAGTGCTAGACAACAAGCTTATATTTAGACTCTTACCAGAAAAGCACTCAAGAACCTGTTCAAATCCTGGTGAAATGAGAAGAGGTTAAAATCCATGTATAATGTTAAAGATGTGCCTACGACCTTTTTTGAATATACATGGACTTGAATGCATACCTTTCTGAATGTATCAATGTGAATGTCTTTTCAAAGATTTTTTCAAGAGTTGTAATTACGTTACAAGACAACAGACTTAGTGGATGTGTAGTTTTGGTCCCAATGTGCTATCATCAATAAAAGTTTACCAGAAGCAATTGTCTCAAGAGACTATAAAGTGAAATATTTTTGGAGGCATCTCCAAATAAAACTCTGTAATTAGTAACCATTAATTCAAGTGTCTAGAATAAAAGATTCATTAGCACTAGATTTAAATCAAACAAAAAAGCACTGTTTTCTCTACAAATTTAAGGTTTAAATTGATAACCACTTTACACTTAATTTCAAGCTATTGTAATTTCTTGTGTTTCTAGACTGTTTGTACTTTTTCCCACTAGTAAATATTCACATTGGTTTGTTCTGGCAGCCCTTGATATCAGCTATTTCTCCATCATAGACTGGATGGCTGGTTTTCAGTAAGTATATATCTGGTATATAAACAGGCAGATGCCTCTTTTTTTTTTATGATGCCCTTCAAGGGTGGAGACATCAGAACTGAATATGCTGTACCAGATCCCACATCACATCCTATAAGTTATGGTGCGGTGTCTGGTTTGAACCAATGTGCATGTGACAGGTATGTATATTTCAAAGTGGCTGAAACATTGCACTGAAGACTTGCATGCAGTGCATTGTATAACAACTCTCCAAAACTTCCCCCTCTGTCATATTTAATGGGGGTGTTTTCTCTTGCAAACTTGGCCCATGCAGACCCCTGCCAAGTGTATGTGTCTACTGTCTTACTTGTTACACCCTCAATTTTGACAATTTTTATTGAGAGCAACTGTCTAGTTTCTAATTCATTCACCTCTGGCTCTGTACTGATCCTGCAAAGCGTAGGATTTTTCATCACAATGTTACCTGGTGTACACCTGAGTGCCGCAGAGAAACCCAGCTGTCATCACAGTTCAGAATAACCTTTGCTGAGCTTTTGCTCTATCAAAAGAGCAGCATGAACATTATACAATAAAATGTATTTTCTATAAAACCACAAGAACGTCTGAAATTAACTTTGCTATTACACCTCCATTCTTCATTACTTGATTCCACCTCAGCCATTCTGCAGGAGAAACCTCAAGCTGAATGGCCTACGGCGATCCAAGCTCAACCTGTTTGGTTATTGTCACAATTCTTTTTCCTGCACTTGTTCTTATATAGACTCTTTCATGGAAAAGCAAAGCACCAACCACTAATCATTAAAAAAAAGGCCATGAATGAATATTTTTAAAAGAACTAAGTCAGTTATAACTCTAACTAGTGAGGCTTCAGTCCACATTTTTTTATATATTTTCCCTTTGTAAATAAAATTATTGTAAATAAAATTATTGTAAATAAATTATAATCCCTATGTTCTAAGTGTTGCAACAATTTAACACTGTTGAATTAAATCCATAGATGTGTAATACCATCCATGAGATGATATGAGCTATTGGTTTAAATAAACTTCTCAGCTAGCTATGTGACAAAAATACTGTGCTTACATGCACACACACAACACAGGTTATTTTTGCTTTCACTTCTCTCAAGTTAAGCAGTTAATTTCAAAAGAATCAGGCAGCTGTGCATTTCAACACTTTAAAAAAAAAAAGTTAGTTATCCAGTGTGCAGGAATATAGTTATTTTTGAGAGATCACCCAAACTCTGAGAAATTATAGATATTGACTGCTCAACAGAGGAAATGAAGGCATTTAACTCTTCTCATAAGAGAATATGCTAGCGGGTGCATCATTTTCACCTCAGGAAGTTAAGAATCAGGCATTGAATGTAGTAGATGTCAACAGTCTGCTGACTCAGACTTGCAAGGAGTCTGTTTGAATACTTTTTCAACTTCCATTGTTTTCAGCTTGTTGAACTCTCCTACCTGTTCTTTCCAATATAGGAAGAATGAAAACTCAAAGGGGGATAAAAAAGGAAGAAACACAATAGATTTGTTGTTTACAGAAACTTTGTTATAATAACATATTTTGTCTGTGAATTTCCCTGCTACCATTTTGTTATACTTTGTCAGCCATGTCCCAAATTTAGCAAAGTTAGATATTTTCTGAAATGATGGAAAAAGAGGAGGGAATCTCACTGAACCTTGCTCATAGCTCAGTTTAAAGTCAATCAACCATGTGACACAGTTCTATTGGAAACTAAGCTTCATTAGTTCTGGTGCTCATGGTACTACTTGTTTTTAATTAAATTACTAAATGAGAGATTACGTGCAGAGACTGCACTGATATTGTAATTGCTTCCAGTGATGAAATTCAAATTTCAAGCCGTGAGCTTCTGTAATACAAATGGATCCTTTATCTAGCCAGAATGTAGAGCTGCAGTCAGTTAAAAATAAGGTAATAGCTTTATCCATAACAAAAGGGCTGTTCTGACATTAGTCATGATTGTTCTGTGACCTTCTCAAATAAACATGCATTTAAACATGCACTCATACCAATGCATGCGCCATACAGAAACTAGAGCTAAACTTGTGCAAGAACAACAGCTGTCAGTTTTCTTTAATTATAAGCTGAATATATGGGACATAAGTATCTGTTTTAACAGATTCAGATGTAGTAAGGAGCAGCCTGGGCACATATATTTTGACCTCTATATTAATACCAGCTGTAGAACTTTAGTCAGTAGTTTCTGCACCATGTACAGTAATTTACAGCTAAGTTACAGCACAGCACTTAGAAAAGAGTTGTAGGAAGAACATGCAATCCTTCCCTTTTAGGTCCTCAGTGCAAAACAGGCTGAGAGGCAGGTTGTTCCAAACTTCCAGGCTCAGGAGCTGAAAAGACTTGTGTGCAAGACTGGAGCATGCTATGGACATTCACTCAAAAGAGAATTGGCTGACCACTGTTGTTAAGACATCAAATAAATTATCCTTGTCAAAATTTACCCACAGAGTCTGAAGAAATCTCTCTTTTTGTAGAATGTGCCAAGTCACTATTCCACTTTTGTTGTTGTTGTTGTTGTTGTTGTTGTTGTTGTTAATAAACCAAGAACTGCTTACATCTGTCTGTATAGGATGTATTTTTCAGCAGAATTTTGGCAATATACTGCCAAATCTATTACAGTGCGACTAAGCATTCACCATCTGCTTGCTTACTTACCCTGCAGCGGGATGTGGGAGAGAACTGGGAGAGCAAAACCAAGAGAAAACCCATGGGTTGAGATAGACAGTTTAACAAGTGAAGGAAAAAAAACCAAAACAAAACAAGTGATGCGAAGGCAATCATTCATTCATCACCTTCCACCAACAGACCGATACCCAGACAGTCTCTGAGAAACTTTGGAAAGTCTGCTCCTCTAGTTTTATTGCTGAGCATGACATCATAGCAAATACCCTTTTGGTTAGCTGGGGTCAGCTGTTCTCATTGTGCCCCCTCCCAGCCTACTCACTGGTGGAGCTGGGGAGAGACTGACAGTGGAAAACAGAGAAAACTTTTAAGTGGTACAAGGACTGTTCAGCACTGCCTAAAACTATGGCGAGTTAACATTCATTTTGGTCACAAACCTAAAACACAGCAGCACATGGGCTGCTATGAAGAAAACTAGCTGCCTTCATTAGTGAAAGAAGGCAAGCTACACCTAGGAATTGATTCCTATGGTTCACAGAGCTCTGATACCCTGAACGATGTACCTGTGGAGTCAGGATACAGGTTGAAGTACCTACAGTAGTAATTTAACTTAAACTGCCTTTGAGTTTCATAATTATATTTCTTTTGCAATATAAAGTTTTAAAAAAAAAAAAAAAAGCCACTGCTATTGGAGGAAGTATATGAAATCAAGAAAATGTCCATTCCATTACATATCTGCAAAGGAAGAACAGATGTCACTTTTCTGACAGTTGTCACTTTTAAAGTTGCAGCTGCTTAAACAGAACATTTTGATGCTGTCTCCTTTTTTTTCATGATGCTAGTTTTCCTTACAAATCCTGTCTCTATCTCTGCCTGTTTCTTTAAAGATGGCTGTCCAAATTCGTTATGTGTATAGCCCACAGAGGTACTAGTCTGTGTTAGCGTATGTGATAAATACCTTCTCTCCATAGACACAAAGGTGCACAGATGAACAATGGTAAGCCAAATAAAACCCTGCCTAATGATTTCCAGGCTCATCACAGGAGACACGTCAGCCCCAAGGGTGAAACCCATCACCATGAGGCAGGGGGAGGATCTGTACAGAGCACCTTTTGGACTAAGCGGGGGGGGGGGGGGTTGTGGGCCCGCCAAGGGGCTAGGGGCCAG
>WUAM01000315.1:335031-347497 GCA_024336885.1 Actenoides hombroni
GGGGGGGGGGGGGGGGGGGGGGGGGGGGGGGGGGGGGGGGGGGGGGGGGGGGGGGGGGGGGGGGTGGGGGGGGGGGGTGGGGGGGGGGGGGGGGGGGGGGGGGGGGGGGGGGGGGGGGGGGGGGGGGGGAGGTGTATACGAGGCACGTGGAGACTAGAGGATCCAGAGGTAATTTACTGGACAGGCTGTGTGTCTGGTCCCAGCTATTGGAGAGGTCTACATTGCATATATATCTATGTTTTTCCCACAAACAGGTGTTCATCCTGATCAGCCAGAAGGAAGAACAGGATGAAGCCATGAGTGCCATTTGTGTTCACATGTGTCTACCTATGTTGATCTCTGTCACTGGACAGGGCTGTTTATCTGTATATAGATACTGTACACATATATCTGTGCGTGAGCCTACTGGGAATACACCCCCAGCCTTGCCACTGGTCAGAGCTGTGGCAGCCTTGTCTCCATTGGGCCAGATTCAGCAACCCCTATGAGTCTGTACAGACATTTCAACACATATTGTTTTACAAATACTGAAGACTTCTGGATTAATTTTGATCTAAAGGCACTATGTGTACAGAAGCATAACATCAGAGACCTTCTTTTTGTTCATTCATTTTTTTTTCATTCATTTTGTTCATTCAAGTGTCTCTTTTTTTATTTCTTTACTAATGCCTGCCTTTCTGGCACATCTATATATTTTAGGTTGAAAAGATACCTTATATTTTAGGTTGAAAAGATACCTGGTAATTTACTTTATTAGAACATAAGAACTTCTTTCTCTATGTTCATTAAGTTAATCCAAGCTCAGATTAGAGGTATCAAGCTCAGAAGAGGTATCTTCTGCCAGACAGGTAAGAAATACTGCTGTCATCTCTATTGTCTGCCTCTTTACAGCACGGTGGTAGCATTGCCCTGGAACTGTGCATGGAAGGAAAGCTGTTGAAATAAACTGTGGGCAGTATATGCAAATCCCACTTATTTTATTATTCATATTAACCTCAGCTCATTTTCATTTTATGTGAGTATTTTGATTCAGGTATAAGGCAATTTTTATTATATCATATGTTTTATTATTGCTCTTCCACCTTACACCCCTAAAGGTCCCAGCAGCCTCCATTTCTATCATTTGACTATTTGCAGTGTTTCAAAGTAACCATCGGGTGTCCGTCCTTTTTAGCATCTAATTACACTTTGTATGGGCTTGATTACCAAAATGCATTAAACAATAATTAGATAAGGATAATTTACATCCAAACAATAAAGTTGAAAAGAACAATATAACTGGTAATTGGCCTTGACCAAGGTAAATAATGTCCTCTTTTTTATTTACATTTGGTTTTCCCCATAAACTGCCTACTGGGTTGTACAGAAGTAAGAGGCTAGCAAAAATCTGAATCCCCATCCATCAGTATTAATCTCACACTTTACTGAGGCCCCATCCATTCATCTTTCCGACACAAATTAGAAATTCAAGAGTTTTAACAAATGAGCCTGCAAATGTAAACTTATTAGGCCATATATTTTTACTACACACTGTGCAGTGCCCTCCACAAAGCTGTCCCTTCAGAGAGTGTTTTCCTATTTTGTGTTATTGATGGCAGCTAACTAATCACATTTTTAATGTTGTCTTTGGGGAGGGCTGTTTGAGTGAATGTGCAAACTAAACTACCCAGAATAAATCTACCTTATTAAATGCTTGAAATTATGTGTCTTTTACGATAAAGAAACTCTCGAGCATTGTTACATTTGCTAACCTTCTTTTTGCAGAAATCAAAAGACCGGGATTAATTAAAATAATATATCAAAACAGGGGTTTGTACAGAATGTGTCTGCGCATGAGAGAAAGGCCAAGAAAAATTGGTTAATTGGTCTCTTCATCCCTACTCCCTTTCCCTCCATTGAAATATCTTTTAAAAAATTGCTTTTAAACTAACCTTTTTTAGGTAAATGGTGTAATTATCTATGCTTTCAGAGAATTTACTAGTGAATGGATCAAAATGCAAACCTCAAGACACAGCCCTTCTCCCGCACTTGTCACAGAAGTTTGTCAAAGCTTCTGCATAGCAGGGAGACTTTCTGAACAAAGCACAATTTTTACAAAATTGGGTTATTTTGCTGGTAACATAAAATTTCAGGAAATGGTTAAGTGATTATATTTACTTTTCTGTCTGCTTTTTTAAAGGCATAGTTCTATGTATACGCATTTAAATTTGTACAATTTTAGAGAAGGCTAGAAGGGACTGATCTGAAAGGCACCGGCTTTTCTACAAGATCATGTTTAAAAGCTTTTAATATGCACAGATAAACATCTTTGACCAATGATATCCATGCTGATTTATCTCATCATTTTTAGTGTTTAACAAAATGATGTAATTACTTCAAGGATCTTTATTACTTTGCTAAAAGGTGGGTTAAATCATTTTAACCAATGATCAGTAGAAATGCTAATTGCCCTTTTATTGCTCCCTTCCCAGCAGCAAATACAAACATGGGTGATATCTGGATTCTTAGTTTTAAAAAGCAGGCATACTATGTTTCCAAGATTTGAGCAGCAAAGCTGGTTTGCTTTGATCTGGACCTTTAGGACTGTTCAATGTAGTACACTGCGTTAGTGCTTCCTATAGAAAAGGCAGAGAACAGATTTTCAGATAGGTAGAAAATTAAACATAAGGCCCATTTAAAAAAACCAAAACCAACCAAATATTAATTTTAAATATATTTCCTCATTTAAAAAAGGGTGATAATTTTATAAAGCAGGGCAAGGGATGAAGTTCAGTTGCTTTACACATGTAACAGCACAACGTCTACTTCTGCCCTAGCCACCATGTAAAATTAGTTTCCATTTGTAACAGCCATTTATATTTGCAGTCCCACAAAACTGAAAAGCAGACACCACAGTTCTTGGTATAAATCCAAAAGAAAAAGTGTTTTAGCACAGGACAAAAATAAGTCTTGTGAGAAATACACACATTTTTAGTTTTTTGTAGTGTTGCTAAAATACTGCTGTTAGAGCAATGGACCTGTTAGTCATCATTTTTCTTTTCTTAATTAGACTTCAGATTCTACAGTACTTGGTAATTAATAAATTACTTGGATTATTTTGTATCAACTGTATTTTTACGTTAAGCATATGGTTTCGCAGCTGCTGTCCCAAGCAATCTGCTTATTAGATGTAGTCACATTTTTAGCAAATTACTTGAAATTCTGTTTGAATATTTTTTTATTATTAATATGTACCAAATAGGAATCCTGTAGATGCCACTACAGTAGCAAAATTATCCAGAATTTCAGAGCAATGAATATTCTGTCATTTCAATACAATATATATCCTATAAATAGCACTCTAATGCATATGAAATTACAAATACTGTTATGTTGTCGAAACCCTATGGCTTGTGCTATAGAGGAGGTCAGGCAAGATGATCATAATGGTCCCATTTGGCCTTACGATCTATGAATTTTCAAGAGTTATAGGTATAGTTTAAGTGCACCCTCAGCATGAGTTGCCTTATTATTTAGCAGAAAGGGGGAAAAAGTAGCCTTGTTCATGCTTATGTTGTACTGCAGTAGGTCAACACACATTTTACCCATACGGTAAATAAGTTTGGTTGGTTTTTTTTCTAAAAAGAACAGGCAATTTTACATATGTCTTTCTTTGCATATACCTACAGACCATGGAGATGTGTATATGTAACCTAATCCTTTATGTGCGTGCTTATTCTTTTGCATCTGGCTATAGTCAAGAGCTAAGCTCATGGGAAGGAGAGGGTCAGCTTTCTATAATAAAATATATAGGGAGAGATGGAGCAGATCTCTCTCTCACATGCTGATGAAGTTGCTTGCAATCTAAAACAAAACAAAAAAGCAAGTTAATGGAAGTTTGTTTATTCTAACATCCAACCTAAGAGATTGAGCTGAGAAGAAACCTTTATTTACTCAAGCAGACCTGGGAAAATGAGAAAATCCCCATGAATTACACGAAGGTACTTACAGAAGCAGGGGAGATTGTTTTTAATCAAACATCAATAGTTATCTAGTTGAACGATAAATGGAGAGTGTACATTTTATTAGAGCTGAGGGAATATGGCAAAACATTTTCCACTAGTACTTGGTCAAAATTTTAAACACATTTCTTGCCCTTGCCCTGTTGTGTTTCTCTGACTTGCCCAGCAAAACATTGCATGGATAAGGATATGGAAGAATATGGAACTTGAAGAAATCTTGAAATGTAGCATCTGAAATTAAAAATCAGACATTTACATCAAGAACCTGGTTTAGAAAACCGCATATTTACATTTACTTAGGAGACAGATAAACTTTATTCATGAAGTTTAGAATCTAATTTCCCTTTTCAAACACTGCCTTTAAATCCTGCTGTCATTGCTGTAATTCTGACATCAAAACTTGCACTGAGAGTTAATATTTTGTTTTGTGGCTGTTGTAGCTGTTTCATTGTCCTTTTTTTTGCATAACATAAGCAAACATCTAACAATACACATAACTAAGTTCAGAGAGAAGTAGAGGTAAAACAAGGTATGAGGACTATTTTTTTAATGACTGAAAAATATTCCAGGATTTAAAAATAAAGTTTCCATATTCCAGTAAGTTAAATCATAAACAAAGCAAGAAATTAATATCTTGTTTTCTTGTTAAAATCTGTGAAAAAGGAGAGGACAAAATCTTGTCATCAAGCATAGTTCTTCCTAAAACCAATATGGTGCACAAGCCTAAATATTTAGTTCAGTTGTACCAACTTTAATATATCTATGAGCTTTCCAGATCAAATCATTGCACATCAAGAAGAGATAACAGTGTATCAACAGATACCTCACTATTGAAGAAGAGGGTAACTAAGGAATTTGTAATGTTCTCTCCATGTGAAGAAAATTAGTTTTGAAAGTGGTAGCTATTATCTTGATTAGATAATTTTTCTTCTATCTCTTTAATCACAAAGATATCTCAGGACACTTCAGCTCTCAGGATGTACTTTGCAACTGGGAGAAGGTAGGAGGGAATATTAGATTCACTACAGAACATCTTGTTGAAGTTTACACAGAGTAACCTAAAAGATATAAGAACATTCTGAAAGCCCTCAAGAGATCTTTTTGGTCTGGACCAAGAACTGCTACTACACTTATTTTCAGAATCAAGCCTATTGTCAATGTAGTTGAAATTTATCAAGTACAGAATGAAATTTTGTTTTCAAAATTTTTAAAAATGTTTTCTTTTCAAAAAACTTCAAAATTCATTTCTTAAATTTCTGTTGCTCCTCAGTTTGATGCTGTGGGCCCGACGAGCTAATGAATAGTCTCTTCCAAACATGCCTGTATACCTCTTTTCCAAATACTTTATTTTGCAAATATGATTTGTGTATTTAGCTTAATTCATTGGCAAACTTGAGAAAGAACAGGAAAGGATGTCAACTTTGGAAAGCTGTTAATGAGGAAGGAGATAAAGTAGTATGATGTGAAGGACGTGAAAAAGAAAACCGATAGCATTCTAGTGATCAAAAAAAGCGCAAAATGTAGTGAGCTTAGAGTACAGCATAAGTTATTTCTCCACCTGCATTTTTAAGGACAGTAGAATTCAGTCATAAAAATGAGAGAGTAAAATTTAATGGAGAAGTAAAAGACCGTGATCTCCAACACAATGACCTGAGAATGTTAGTACCTTACTTTGCTGCAGTTAAATACACCAGACTTTGTCAAAAGCCCTTTAACAGTTCAGCCTGTTTAGTCTAGTAAAATGAAGGCTGTGACAACATGACAGCTGTTCGTGAACATATCAAGGAAGCAAATGTCATGAAGGGAGAAAAGCTATTTAAAACAAAGGGCAGTTAAGCATAGCTAACCTGGATGTAAGCCAGTTTAGGCTGCAAATTATATCATTCTTAGTAATCAGGAAAAAATGGATGAAAATATCCTATAGTTTTAAGACACATCTTTATCAGTTTATGAAAGGGATTATGCCATACTACTACCACTGTTATGAGTGAACTCCACTTGCCCTGAAGATTACTTAGGGGACTATTTTCCCTTCACTAGATTGAAATGAAATTTAAAAAGTTAAAAAGGATTTTAAAATGTTTTCCAACTTTATTTTAAACAACCTTTCAGTCATTTCTGCTGACAAGTTATTTTCTTCCTTTGAAAACAATTATTTTGGTATTTTAGAACTGCTAGAAAAAATTATCAACTGTTTGTATATTTCTAAATACCAGTTTTTCTTGTCAGGCTGTTTTTAGAAGCTTTCAATAGCCTTTATAGATTCATATCCACTATGTCCATGCTATCATCCACCTTCTTCAGTGATGATAGTTATGAGTATTCAAAGTATGACCAATGCTGATACCAAAGGGTTGTACGATTCTGATACGTGGATGAATTTGAGGGGGTTTTCTGTGTTTTTTGATTAGATAATCATTTGGCTGACTCTTCTCTCCCCACACACGCAAAAAAAGCAGCAACATGGCATTCATCTGTTTTAATTGATGACCTTTTGGTATACATTATAAGAAGTGATGTGTAAATTATACGAATAGTTAAGGTGATCTGAAATAGAAGCATGACAGCTTTCCAAATGTACTTACAACTGCTAAGTCAAACCCCAGAATTTTGAAAAATCACAGTAATTTGAACAATATTCATCCATGAGCTTTCAATGCCAGTTCAAAAATGGGTCTTAATTTCAAATGAATACTGCACCTCTGTAATAGGCTGCCACAAAGTTTCCAGAAATAAGAATGTGGTTTTATTTACTATTCCCTTTTGAGAAGAAAACCTTAGTTTTCATTTTGAAATAATATATGTTCCTTCTATATATAATCAAAAGCAAAGACATTTTCAGGGTTTACAGGAGGACAGGATAAAATGGTAAAATGCAAAGGCGTATACTAGTAATAGAGTGCAAAATCAATTTAAGAAGTGCAACTGCAGTTGTCTTTCCCAGGTTTTTAATTATGTGTTTGTTTGCCATGGTGGCCTAATTTAGTCAAGTAGATGAGCCAACATTAAAAGCTGGTAGGAGAGGTAAGTAATCCCCAGGGTGGGCTGCTTGTGTAGAGAGTTGAAAAGCTACATGTACAGAAGCAGAAGCCAAGGCAAATTTGAGAAGGGGGTCCACATGATAAACAGTGAAAAGCCAGCAAATCAAATTTTTCACAATTAGTTGAACAACAACTGTGACAGGTTCAGCGCTTAGCATTTTCATTTGTGTACTCAAATTTGGTTATCCGTCCTCTTTTATGCAAATGTGATGTGACAGGAGAAGCTGGGAGCACTCAAGCAGGCCGATCACTCACAACAGGAGCTAGGTCTGTACAGCTGAGAGGCCTGGATTAAATGGACTGAGTGCTGATGGATAAATGACATAAGCCAGGCTGAAAGCCTCATGAAGTGATTTAGAACTTCCACAAGATGATGCCCAGAACATAAATTGTACTTTATCCTCAAATGTAAAAATAGAGGTGAGAAAAACATAAGCTACTGCTAGTAAATAACCATGCTTATAAACTTACTAAATCCAACATGTTTGTTGCCTACTAGAATACAAAAGTTGGGAAAACTACTTCTAATAATTGCTTATGCACCACCATGTAGACTATACAACTCACTGTGGTGTTTTTCTGTCTACATAGGAGACCAAGAAAGCTGATTAGGCAATTAAAGCATTCACTCTACTTTGACAGATGGGAGAGCAGCTGATGAAATATATATACAGACACAGAACATTTTTTCACAGTGTATGTGCAAGTAATTTGGGAACAAAAATTATCTGGTCAGAAAATTTTATCCTACTGCATAAGGTATAACTATTAAGGTGATGCATTGTTATAGAAAACACACTTGCACACAAAGGGCTCACGGATTAAATATCTGTCTATACTTTCCCTTTGTCAGTTTATAGGAAACTGCAATTCTATAGGTAGGCTTGACAGAAAAGTATCACAGCTTGCTCCTTTGATTCCATCATTGCTTTATTGCTAGATTAATTTTTAAGATGGCTGATAATATTAGTGGATAGCTCAAGAGACCAAACCCTACTAATGATAAGAAAGTTTCTACATAATGGCCTATGTGTATTTCCACTTTAAAATTTTTTACTAATTTTCTTTAATAAGATTTCTTCTAAATCATGGTATCTCTCAAAACCATCATGTATTTTACACTTCTCCTTTAATGCAATGGTTACTATAGTCTAAATTTTTGATTGCTAATTGCCATTTGTTTCTATGTTAGCAAAAGTACTACAATTAGGGTGTGGGTTGTTTTAAGTACCTTTTCTCTCTTTTAGCTAGTGACATGTATCACTAGAGAGGACAGATTTCTTGCAGAAGAGTGTCCTCAGCTGTCACAGTCTCTCCAAAGAACAGGTCTTCCTTAAGGCCCTTCTTTCTACCAGTGGAATTAAGTCCCATGACCTGCTGCTGTTGGACAAAGCTTGGCACGAGTGCACAACTCAAACAACATCTGAACTGGTAAAACAAACAAGTCCAACATATATCATAGGCACCAGAACTTTATTGTTGGTACTATTAAATTGTTAGGCCTTAGCACCACAGAGACCTGGATCAGCTATTCCAAGCCCAAGAACATTCCCAGCAGATAACGTAGATGTGGTTGTCCTGTTTTGAAGCCTAGTAGTGTGTATGAGAGTTGTTCCATGCCAGCTGGCCTCAGCATCAGAGAACAGTCCCAGCCATGTTTAATTTACTAGTATTGATGTAGACTAAGAGGCTGAGTACCAACATTCAGACAGGGAACAAGACACTGAAATAACTTATGTCTCCAGTGAGTTCTGCTAAAAGCAAAAGCTACAAAGATATGCTGAAATATGATAGTGCTGGATAGACAGCAGACTAAACCACAGCATGACTGAATGACATCAAGGCATTTGGAAGCTACCACAGTCCACCACCTTGCAAAATCTTCAGGTAAGGTGCTAACAGGTAGGAGCAGTTGGTGTTGCAAGAACACCAACTGTTCTTGCAACTAATGGGCTTTTCTAACCATCCATTTGATTGCTGGGGTAGGAGTGCAAGTTATAAGGCATCATTTGTCCTTTGGCTTATAAAAATTTTGTGTAAAATCCAAGAGGGTCTGAGATACCCACATCATTCAAAATTTCATTCATATCTTCATAAACAAAATCACAGAATTCATGCTGAGGGTTCCTAACACATTCTTCCCACAACCACTAATGACTAAACAGAGTGGGTAGAGAAGACTACTCACTTTTTGTTCAGATGTTTGGAAGGAAACAAACTGTTGAGTTCTTCAAAAGGTGTTGTGTATCTTTGCAAGTAACAGTATATATGGTATTTGGGCACATTTTAGAGGTTTCCATATGCGCTACTGTCAGCTTTGAGAATTCTTTAAAGTGACCAGTAGGTCTACGGAGATAAAAGTAAAAAAAAAAAAAAATCTCTTTTCAGTGTGATTTTTGGACTCAAAAAAAGATGTAAGGGTACGGTCTATTTTTCCTTTCATACTAATATTTTAATTTTGAATGTTTTTAATTACCTGATTTTAGAAAGCAGTCATCAAAGCATACACATCCTCTCTCAGATAAGACAGTACTTAGTGAGGCTCCTGACACTTCAAACGTTCAGATTTATTCCCAGTCTGTTCAGAGAAAGAAGGGCAAGACAGGACCATTGATTCTTTTGTCATCTGCAGAGATATCTGAGAGGAGTTAGGCATTGAAATGTTTTCCCCTGCAAAGGTGTCCACTTTTAAAGGTTCAATTGACACAAGCTCCTGTTAATGTAACTGTAAAAGTTTAGACCTGTACCTTCTAGCTTATTCTGCAGTCATGATGACTAAAGAAGAACCCCTGCTCCTGTATTACAACAGCTCATCATCATTTAATTTCCCATCTGAAACTATGATTTGCCCATTAAGTTGCTCATGCAACTACTTCCTGACTTGTTCATTCAGGCAGCAGGGTTAAACAGCTTAAATACTGGGTAAGATCCATTACTTGACTCGTTTAAGCTAACTACCCAACTTGGACAAACAGCTTTGAACGCAACAAACACCGACTGGAAAAAGTACTCTTTCAAAACAGCAAATGACTGACTGCACAACATACCTCAAAGAGATTCACGATATGGAACACTGAATTCTTCAATTCCTAAGCCATGCAAGAAGGAATCACTAAAGTGAGGTTTCTCTGAACTGTTAGGTATCTTGAATGAACCATAGAATGCCCAGCGTTGGAAGGGACCTCCAAAGGTCATCTAGGCCAACCCTCCCGAAGTAAGCAGGGACATCCTCAACAGGATGCTAGTTTAAAGTTTCAGATGGAAGCCTCTGTGAAAGCACAAGGCAGAAAAACAGTATGTTCTTGCCCTATTCTGTAGATTTAGCAGTGTTTCCCAAATCTTGTCTTTTCTGCAACAAACTAGGCGTCACGGTTTAGGGCCAGAACACTAGGCTACACACAGGTGTGACAGTGGGTGGATTGTAGAAAAGGAAATATGAACATAACTGTTTGTCCAAGAACTTGAAACCTCAGCTTCCATCTGCCTCAGCACCTCCTACTAGCAATTTAATATTGGTAGTTCATTTCAGCAACACCCAACCAACTTCAACAAAACCAGCCCTGATGCTAACCTAATCGCAAGCCCTCCAGCACATGGTACATCTCTATACTTAGGCCGGTTTATTTCCTACCTTCTTGGTTCTCAGACAGGCTAAGGTCCCTAAGTGCCATCAGAATTGTCTATGTTCCCTTCCCATGGTTTAGTTTGTCTACACAGATGCATTAGAGTCAATGATCTTTTCTTGCTGCAGTCTAGCCTCAGGGCTGTTTTATCCAGCTGGCAAACCTGAGTTCTCCTAGGGAACTGAAGTGCAGGCACTATGGCCCCTCTGCACAATGGTGATGTGAAGGAGGAAGCATTTCCTAAGTACCCTGCTGCTACTGCACTAGCACTGCTCTGCTGCATGAGTCCCACAGCCTTTGACGTTATAATAAGCTAAATGAAGGTCCAAAAGGCCTGACAAAATTCTTCCCAGGCTTCTCACATCTCCTTTGGAGGTGATCCTTGACTCATGAGGGTGCCTTTCCTCCCTACACCCCATTGGTACCATTGAGGGATACATCAAAAAAGAGCCAGAGCTCCCACAGCAAAGCCCATGTTTATAAGGCTATTAAGACTACCTTTTCACTGACTTCCAGATAGGTACTGAGAGTCAGCTCAAACCCAGGGCCATGCAGCTTTCAATTTAGCAGGCGATTGTGGAACCACAGCATGCTTTGTGTTTCTGAGGAGTTGTGCAAGTGAGATGCTTCTGTTCTCAGTTGCTTTTTTGATCTTCTGTGAAAGTGCTCCAGATTTAACATTGTGCTTCCTATATGCTTTGTTAAATATTTTGCCCTGGCTCCTATAGATCAGAAGAAGGAAAAAGGGAAGGAAGGGGAAGGAAGGAAGAAGGGGAAGGGAAAAAACAAGAGCTGAAGCCAAACACACATGACTGAGAACAGCACAGCATTGCCGGTGTTTTCAAAGGAAGTAGCTCAGGTTGAACCACAGCTAGCTATGGGATGCAGACCTTTACTGATCGCAGCTCCTCACTTCTGTCCCAGTGTTCCCCACCACTAACATATTATTAGCCACCTGGTGAAGTAGGTTAGGAAGGTAGTTCAGCTGGACTACCTCATTTTTAAAAGCATAACCCAGTTCCTCAATTACTACATTATCACACAAATACCTGCTGTGTCAAGTGCAAAGGATGCACAGGAGTGACCAGCCAGGGTCTTCTCTGATGGTGGCATGGAACAAGACTATTTATGACAACATTTTGCACAACTTAGTCCTGGCCATCAAAGAGTTACTACTGCTGTATCTAGAAAATGAGTTATTGAAAAACACTATAAAGTTCAGCAGCGGGAAGAAATTATTTCACGAAAAGATTCAAAAGCTAAAAGATAGCTCAATATCTGTTAATTCAGGGTGGCTCCAGAGAGTAATTCATAAGCTTCTAAATTAATATTTTTAAGGAGGTTATAAAATGTGAACTTTAGTAACTGCTACAGCCAATTGAGCTGCCATCAGTCCTGCCTTAGACTACTAAAACACTAGTAATTACCTACTCAAATTACTTTAAAAGTTTAACAAAAGCTTATCTACAGATAATATTGTAGCATGATATACTGCCATCTTAAAAACGGTGATGTAGTGAATGCTACCGGTTAATCTTTTTATTATTTCAGGTTCCAGTTTCTATAACTTATTCACCTAATACAAAGGTATTTCTTCAGTCTTTTCCTGGCAAGCTTTCTTCAAAAAAATTCAATATACAGTAGATTTGCAGAGAAGGGCCAGTACAAGAGCAAGTATATATTTTCAGTACAGAAAGCATTACAGTAAATGAAGATGGAAAAGAAATAGCACTTATTTTAAATTCACTTGAAAGGATTTTAGAGATAATTCAACAGAGAAACAGAAGAAATGAATATATTT
>WUAM01000315.1:347538-409110 GCA_024336885.1 Actenoides hombroni
AAATAATATTGTGGGAAGCTCACCAACACAAAATTGCAAATACAGACAGCATTAACCTATTAAAAGTCAACAAGGTCTAATAGTGACAGTGTTCCTTAATTTTTGACTATGCATTGACAGAAAAAAAAAAAGTGCTCAGTATCATTCTGCTATACTTCAAGTTCCTTACATAGTTTCTAATAGAAAAATTATTTTGTAGTTCAGGTCAGGCAATAATGCTGCTGACCAGCACTTCTCACATTAATGGTCTCTCAGCTTCTTCTGCCATAAAGGCTACGGCTATTGCTCTTTCATCTCACATGTTTCAATAACAGACAAAGTTATTTACATCACAGTAATACATCTAAATACATTATGTACAGGATGTTGCTTCTGGGAACAAAGAATTCCAAACTCTAAAATCAGAAAATGCCTTTTTGAGATTCCAAAAGGTAGTTTTGTAAACCAGCTGATGAAATTTTACCACAGCAAAAAAGACCCCAACTGAAGTAGCTTGTAAGAACCTCAGTGTTCAGATCCCTTAATATTGGAAACAAATATTCTCCAATTATTGACTTAGAACTTTAAAAGTAGTCTGAAGTTTTCTGTTCTCTCTCTATAGAAAGAGTAACCCATTAAAACACATTCCTTTAGATAAGTAGTTACGGTTCCATAACCAGGCCCATTCAATCACTGGAATAATTAATGGAAGCAAAGTTTTCAGGCATAAGCAGGTAACATTTCCCTTCACTGTAAAAAGCTGTTTGACAGATGGTCAAGGTTTCAATTACTCAGGTGTAGAAAGTCCACCTCTGGGAACATCTGTAACACACAATTCTCTACTGTAGCAAGGTTTTTCTAAAACTGCTCACTTGCTGGAAGCAGACACTTTCTGTGAGAACATGCTGCTACCTTCAGAAAGTGCAGTTAATTAGCTTAAAAGTAAAATTACTGAACAGAATTAGTTCTGTTCTCACTCAAACCAGGACAGCTGCTTACTGAGTATTTTTATTTTCATTCCTTTGGATAAAACTTGTAATTTTACTTAACCTTACACAATTATTTTTGTCTTATACATGAAGCATAGTACAGCTTGTGGGGGAAGTTTTGAAAATAGCAGCAATGAGAAAGGTTAGGATTGTAGAACTTTGGAAATATATAAAATAGTTTTCTAAGGTAAAATATTAACATGGAGAATGTAGATGGAAAAACAATTAAAAATTTTATCAAAATACATGTGCACATACTATGTCTCTTCTACTTTCTAATGAATTGGTAGAAATGGCTCATGGGGGATATATAATTTTAAACATCATCTAATACCTCTCTGAGGGCAGCAGTAGGTAAATGTATTTAAAAGCCATATAGATGTGGTGCTTGGAAATAAGGCTTAATGGTGGACTTAGTAGACTAGGGTTAATGGTTGGACTCGATCTTAAAGGTCTTTTCCAACCTAAATGATTCTAAGTTTATCAGATCTGAATGAAAACAGATTGTTGCAATAAATAAAACCAAAGAATTTTTTCAACAAGAATTTCTCTTCTCACAATCACTCCTGGTAACAAGGTTTCTATCTTTAAGCGAACTCAAAGATACTGACTTCTTGGAAGCTTTTGAGCATTTTATGACATTTACCCACAGGTGACAATACAGCTTCATCCTGAAAGAAAAAGTGCATATAGTAACCTCCACATAGCCGAATTTGTGACTTAGGAGGAGGATAACAAAATTTGTGATACATCAGCACTTGCTGATATTGCACTAATGACTGAAAGGGAAAACAATACAGAATGAGTCACATGCACATCCTGCATGTCGTTAGCCTAAATGTGTTTTGTGTGCATGATATTGCACATTCTGAGGTCCCAGTGTAAAGACACATGGGCTACCAGTAGCTTCCTGGTGCACCCTGGCAAGGCAGTAACAGACTGTCTGAATTACCTAAATCCAAAGAAGGACCAGGGTGAAAAAGATTTCATATTGCAGTTGAAAAATTGTTTCTTGTAGTTACACTACAGTTAGTGGAGCTACAGTAGCAACTCTTTGATGTATTTAACATGAGTCTACCATAAAGCAAAGATAACTGCTACAGTGGTGAAATTTCTTCACACCATGTTACGCTGGCAATTTCTTTTGTACTTGATATAAAAATATTTCTGACCCACTAACTTCCAGCAATAACTTTTAGTTTTCCATTCACTGCATATCCCCTATTCTAGAGCATGAACACATGCTTAAAAGATTTTTATGAAAAGCTTTGTCATACAGGATGTAGCTACCCAAAGTATTCTATAACTTCAATTTTAATTTCTCAAAAACTAATTCAACTCCCAGAGTGGAAAAGGAGATGGATACATGCCCGTTGCAACACAGAAATGTTCTCTTGTACTCAGATTTAAACACCTGGAGTCATGTTTTATCATTGGTACCTAAATCCAAAGAGAGATACTTCGTTTCAGTTCACACAAACAGAATTTCTGCTGACATGGTAGAGATGTATACAGGTTTCTGCAAGAAATGCAAATATTTGTATGAGAACTAAAACAGGAAAAATATCACAGAAGTGTTGAATTGGGAGCAAATTACTTTCAGTTATTGCTTCACTTGCATAGCCATAGTGCCCTCTAGCAGTCGACAGAGAAAAGCCTGGGGTTTTTCTCAAAAAAAAAAAAGTTGGGGTTTTTTTGTTTTTTTTTTTTTGGTGGTGTTTTTTTTTTTTTTTTTAAGAAGAGAAAGGACAGTTTGCAAATGTAAGGAAGAACATTTCTTCGTGTTAAAAACAAGGTACTTTAATGGAAAGGACACTTCTCTCAGCTTTTATGCTGAAGAATCCTGCAGAGCTGGGAAGCTGTATAAAAGGAGAGTTCTGTACCCTAAAGGCATTTCTGTGCTTAGATCTCACCTACATCGTATATGCATTAGCAACATGTACACGATTTTGGCAAAAGGATGTAGATTTTTACATGCATAGATCAACATACATTTTTCCAAAGTCTTTGTTTTCTCTACAAGGAGGAAACATTGTGGCTCAAACATCTTTATTGCACAAAATTCCATGCAAGACAAAGAATAAATTATGACCTTTAAAACCTAAGAAACTTTTCTCATTTCCCTAGAGAGCAAATTATTGTATAGAGAGAAGAGTTAGTGTGCCTCAGAGCTGAGAAATTTTCCATCTAGTTGCAGATCATTAGAAAAACATTTTGGAGAAGCATTTAAAAGAACACTAAGCCTAAGAAGTCGAAGTCATTCTTTAGCAACTGGGAAATAGTGATCTGAACTGTTCCAAGTTCTGAGGCCTGTAAATAACATTTCTGATTTCAAATAATTTTCATAGCTTGTCAGGAGGAACTGTAAATGCCAGGTTTTGGGGTTTTTTTTCCTCCCCCTCTTACTTTTCAAATTATATGCTAGATAATATAAAAAGATCTGACTTCTCAAGGAAAATATTTACTGATAACATTACTATCCAAAAATCTTATGTGGAAATGCAACACAAAAGAGTAGTAAAACATTGTAAAAAAGATTATTTTACCCTTTCTGCACTGAGAAGTTAAAAAAAAGAAAAAATCCTACTGCAGATATGTCTCAAAAAAAAAATAATTGAAGGGTACATGCCTCACATTTTTTTTCTCCTCAAAGTTTCTGACAGAGAGGGATACTAAAATCCAGCTAATCAACACAGAAAGATTTGCTAATATGATATTCCAGTCTTTGCCAGAGAAAGGTGAGACACTGAATTAGGCTGTTGTGCTAACAAAACAGGAAGGACCTTGCAATTCAAAAATTCAAACTGTAACATCAAAATTATTATAAAATACCACAGGGTCAGATGAGGTGATTTTCAACTGGTCTCAGGATTACATGCTTACTGTAAGAAGAAAGAAAGAAAAAAAATTAATCTTCATTCACATCGACAAAGAACCAAGCAGCAACATTCAGCTAAGGTTTAGCATTACCACAGATTTTTACAAATAATGATCCATTAGGAGAAAAAGAGAAATTTCTTACATAGTATGTTCTTGAAATCCCTCTCATTAGCATTCCAGTTAGATCTAAAAAGAACTCAAATAAAAGACTGAAATCATCAAAGTCTATTTTTGTTGCAAATATTTTTCACGTCTACAGATTTAAACCATGGTTCAGAATAAAACATGCAAAGATATATTGAAGTAAAATTGAAAATAATTACAAAACCACAGAACTTGGGCGGTGTGACAAGCACACCAATGCGTTTATAAAGGTCTACATGAGTCTAGAAAAACTAAGAGTTCATTTTCACTGAGGATCAGTTTACAGCTATAATTGGCTCAATGGAAAAAGAGATTTTATTTTTTGTTATATCTTGATCAAGAACTTCTACTTTGCCTGACTTAACAGGTTCATTTGAAAGTTATCAAGTGCTGTAACATCACTACTGTAAGAAACAGCTCTACTCAGAACAGGATGATGAAGAACAATCACAACTGTTCAGATTTTCACACTTATTTCTCTCCACAAAACACTCAAATTTCTGCTATTTGTTCCAGTTATTCTAATCTTAATTTGTTAATTGCAACTTAATTTGCTAATTGTAATAAATAAAAGGTGACAGAGAATCGAATCTGATCATACCTTCTTTCATTGCAACACTAAATCAGTGTTGAATTACGGCAAATGAGGTGCTTTCATTGAAGGTTTCTTACATAAATTGATCAAGGGCTATATGCACAGTGCTAAATAACAGTGCTGTGGGATAAACTCAGGCCCTGGACAACAGATGAGCTATATGACTTCTGGGTTATCAGACTCCCCAGCAAAATGTGGACCAAGCCCAATCTTAACTCTGAGGACACTTACCTCCTTGGACCATGCCGGGAAGACAGCACTACATGGAGGGAAATGATGCCAGATTTGGACTCTGCAGCCTGGCACACTTCTCCAAGCATGCTTTGTTCTCTCAAATATACCCTCATATCACACTCCAGGCCTTGGACCACACTATCTCACTATTCTTGTTACTTTACTGTTTTGTAGACAATTTGTAATACAGTCTGAGTAATAATTGCTGACTCCCACCACTTAAATTTTTCTGTAGTTCAACCAGAAGTGGTTTA
Source organism: Actenoides hombroni (assembly GCA_024336885.1). Classification (NCBI taxonomy): domain Eukaryota; kingdom Metazoa; phylum Chordata; class Aves; order Coraciiformes; family Alcedinidae; genus Actenoides; species Actenoides hombroni. The sequence goes on from WUAM01000315.1 coordinate 352,614, forward strand.
CCACAATATTGTCATTGAACTGTATGTCAGATCACATCTTACTCAAGCCATTTTCCATCTAGACGCTAAAGAAAATACTTTGTTAAATGTCTACCTTTCTTTCCACAGAAACTTTGAAAAGCTGTCTGGAGGAAACCAAGTTAACCCCCTCTTTGTGTTTCAGACTAGGAAAATCCATTTGCAGAACTGTTAAAAAACCCGAGTGATCTAGCTGATCAGTGTAGGCATACTTGGGAATGCATTCAGAAGGATGAACTAAAGTAAAGGAGAGAGTGAAAGTCAGTGGGATGTTTGGTTTGTTGATTCAAACAAGGAAGGATGCTGCTGCTGCAGGTAACAACAGGATTTCACTGAAGGCTATGCTAACAAGGATCTGGTTGAACTGAGGAGAGTTGGCTAAGGTAGTAGCAAGAAGAAAAAAAAAAAAAAAAGGGGAAAGCAGAGCAAGACAAGAAATACAAGGGCAGAGCAAGCCAAAAAGAAAACAAATCAAGAAAGCAATTTGACAATGACAGAAATACATACAGAACCCATTCCGATTGCAATCAGGACACCCTTCTCTTACTCTGAACAGTATTAGTTTTGACTGAAACAAGTATTTGCATTTGTCCCTTAAAGCCAGAGTAAATAAAACCATTCCAATCCAGGCAGCTTTCAGTCAGAGTGGGATAAAGTGACAGCAGGGGACAAAACACATGTCAGTAAGAATTCCCTCCCAACACCTTTCATGGATGGAACTTTGGGAAGCGGTAAAAATAATATTAACAGGTTTCATCCTCTTACAGGTAGACCAGAGCAGAATTCTTAAGAAGTGAATTTTGTACAGATGTATTACCAGGCTGAATTCAAAACAAGCAAGAAAACCTGGAATACCAATTTTAAAATTGTGATACAGCAATTTTAGATGATTCATAAGAAGCATCTATGTAAAGAACACACTAATATAGTTGTCATTAGCTTGTGCTGATTGACTGCAGTGAAAAGGTAGGTTTGATCACCAAAGCGTGCCACAGAACCACCTTAAAGCAGCATGCACAGTCCTCTCCCTTGCTGTACCTGTTCTCAAAGACAACACACAAAGCTTTCACCTCTTGGACTGTCAATCTGGCACCCTTCAGATGTACTGAATTATTAAAAAAAGAAAAGTAGGAAAGCTTGTATTTAATTCAGTGAACTGGAACAGCTCATTCGGAGCACTGCATAAAAAAGTTCTTAAAATGTTTTATTTTGCCTGAAATTCAATGTAAAAGGAAATTTCCCAAATACAAATCCTTATGGCAAGATTTAGAACTTACTGTAACAAGCATAGCAGTCAATTTTGAAATTTCAATGTGAAACCTAAGACTATACAAAAATTTTAAATGCATATTTTTTCAACAAGATATGCATACATACAGGGACATAGGGGAAAAAAAAAACAATCCACAACAAAATGACCAACCAACCCACCCACAAAAAAACCAAACCCCACCAAACAGGATCATAGAATGGTTTGGGTTGGAAGGAAACTTTAAAGGTCATCTAGTCCAGTCCCCTGCAATGAGCAGGGATATTTTTAACTAAAGCAGGCTGCGCAGAGCCCCATCCAACCTGACCTGGAATGTTTCCAGGGATGGGGCATCTACCACCAGTCTGGATGAGGATCCAGATCTCAAAAACTCCTCAAATAGCTGAAAAGCACAGAATAATAATTCTACTACTGGAGCTTTTATTTCTGGGATACTACTACTACTTTCCTCCATTCCTATTTTGAAATTAAAAAAAAAAAAAAAGAGCAGGGACATGACTTAGAGCAGTTCTCCCCCCATATCCCCCTCCCCAAAACCGACAAAAATACAACTAAAGAAAACAGAGAAAATATACTGTTAACTGAAGTACTATCCCCTGCTTCTATCTGATAAATTAGACAGTTGTTTTATGATGCACTCATTAATGAGTTGATGGGGACAAAAAAAAACCAAAAGAAAAAATTAAACCCCACAACTCTTAATACTTAATGAATGGATTTTGTTTTGAAAACAGACTAGCAAAACGCCATTAATTGGAAATAAACCCAAGTATTTCTGGTGAGAGAGGTCCTTCACTGCAGAGGACGAGGCAGTTCCCCTTCCTAACAAGAGGAGAAACTTCAGACTTCACAGAACACCCTATTAGAGCCACTGAAGTGCTTCTGTAGCATATACTAACATTTCATGTATGTACATTTTAAAATGTTGAACATACACTACTGTGAACTTACTATCTGCTAAGTGTGTTACTTTTGAAGTGGAAAAATGTAACCATAGAAACACAGGATGAAATAAAGATGCACTAGTGTGTGTATTCCAATTTTTTTAGAATTATACCTACCAAACATCCCACTTCTCCTAATGTATTTTTCTAAATTACATTTCAGTACAGCATGTATTTTTGTGGGATCCAATTTTCTTCTACAGTTGCACAGTGCAGGGATACAGAATAAATTGCTTATTGTTGGAATATTATCCTATTCACTGTTTGACTGAATCAGTTGAAAATTTAGAAGATACCCAAAAGCTTTTATGCAAGAGTAGACCTGTGCGCTAATGTAAATGAAACATCATTATGTTGAGATTTTTTCTTATATTCAATACCATTTCAGTGTAAGTGATAGTGATTAGAGCTCCTTTTGTGAACATGGGGGTGGGGTTGCCATCTGGAATGGTCTCTTTTCTTTTTTTTTTCTTTTCTTTTTTTTTTCTTTTTTTTTTTTCTTTTTTTTTTTTTCATTATGAAGAACCATTTCTTCCGCTTTTTTTGTTTTTTTTTTTTTTTTTTTTTTTTTTTTTTTTTTTTTTAAACCCTTTCTTTTTTTTTTCTTTCTTTTTTTTTTTTTTGAAGACCATTCCATTTCTTTATTTTTTAACATCTTAAAGTCATAAGGACTTATATGCAAAGCAGTCATACACTTTATCATTAAAACCCATAGGTAAAATACGTACACAAATCCAACAAAAGGCTAGTACATAGTAAAGCCTAAGCATACTACTATGCAATATTATGAATACATAACTTTAGAGACTTCGGTTTAGTACTGTTATCTATTCATTTCTGAAAACATTCACAAAGATTTTAAATGCAAATTTTCATTCCGTATCTGGAATAGAACAAAAATTATCTATGTTATAACAACTTTTGGTCATTTGTGTTTGACCAATTCGGTAGATTACAAAGAACCCAAAGAATTCTGTAACTTTCTGTAGAACTATGTAATAAAAACATTGCATATGTTCCTAGTATGATGTCTTTAGCAATCATTTACTGAAATGTAACTCAAACATCAATCTCTCAATACATATAACTGACCAGCTGCTTTTTAGTCTATATCTGAATCCAACTTCATCACAAAACCCCTTTTAATACAAAGATGCGGAAGTACATTAGGTAATACTAATGCAACACAGGTGCAGTTCTAGCATTGTCATCGATCAGTTGAATCATCTTCTCCATGAACGAGACTCATTATCCTCCTCCTCTTCATCATCATCTTGAAGCAGCGAGTCATCCACCAAAGATTCTTCTTGAAACTTCAAGAGAAAAAATGTGAACCTTGTTATTTCAGAAAATGTTACCAATCAAAAGGCAAACTACAAATCTCTGATACTTGTGATTTAATAAAGAACACATTTACTTTTTAATAGGTAAACTGTAATGCTTTAAAAAAATATATACACTATAAGCATAAGCATTATATACATATATTAAAAAAATGGCAAAAGAAGCTTTTTTTCATTTCAATGGGTTTTGACAGCTCAGTCAAGCTTAAAATCAATATAAAGATTTAAAAGATGTGGGCAGGGAGACAGTTATTTACAGAAATTTAGACAAAATATATTAAACTACTTTTAATTCCTTTCAGTAACAACACAGTAACTTGACAGACTTCAGAAAACCTTGAACTCTTCAGGTCGACAGTTATAGGCTCCAAAGAGACAAAGTTTAAAAAAAACAAACAACAAAGATCAACAGTGACTTGTTTTAATTTTTATCTACATATAGACACAGGGGTGTATATATAAACCATGTAATCTCAGAACTTTTCTAACTATTGCACCTACCACAGCAACTTTTATACTAGCTAAAGAAAGGACTATAACACAAGGATGTCTTTCCCTAGCAAAATCTCCCAGCTGCTAGACAGCAGTTACTGTCTTCCTTACTTACTCTTCCTGTCCCAGTAACTGGTGGGCTTTTGTTACAGCATTTCCAAATTCAACAGGAGGCATGAAAGTTCATTTGTGAAGATGGGAAGCCTTTTTGAGAGATGTGAGGATCTAAGCTGAAGAAAGCCTTGAACTAAGCCTTCTCCTTCTAGCAGGCTCTTTGACAATAAGGAAAAACTACTATCTTTATTACTTTTGCCTATGGAAAGTACATTTCAAAAAGTAGCTCTGTCAAGACCTAGCCTGTCTGTCAGTGTATGACTGGGTACTTGGGGAACTTCATTTCACTCAAGTCTAAAGACTGCTATCCCTCTTTCATGTAGTATTCCTTAGCTGAACTAAAATGGTAGTTTAGAAAGGGAAAAATGAAGGAAACCTTTTTTATGTGTTTACAATAGCTGTTACAAAATGGAGTTGAAGTAGCATGATGAACTGTAGGCATGCAGAAACTCAAGATATTTTACACGTATAAGTGTACAATGACTGAAATTCAGGCCACTGACTGTTAGAACCTATCCCCCATCCCTAATCTAGTCCTGTGTAAGTACCAAATTTTAGACAATAAAACTATGTAAAATTTCTTTTCTGCAATTGGTTGAACTTCAGTTCATAAACATTAAGGTCTTGAACTCATCCATCCAGAACCTGAGGATCATAACATTACACTTTGAATAGTAACTTAACCAAATGCTAGAAGCAATACAATCCTCACAAAAGGAAAAAATAATATCTAAATACAAAATTTCCCAAGTATTATTGAATAGAAATCCCTTTTGTAAAGACATTTGGGTTGGGAGGACTAATTCAGCTGCAGAAAATTCAAATAAAATCCAACCTCATTACAGAAAGACAGGAGATCTACATATATTTGGGTTGTTTTGAAAATGAGAGTCAGAGGTAAGTACGTTAATCATGTTAAATAAAAAAACAAAACTAAACACAAAGCCGTAAACACAGGACCAACTAAGAATCTATCAACACTACTAAACTACTAAAAAACATGGGTAAAAAAGTATTTTTATAACACGTGCTACTGCAAAGATTTCAGCAAGCATACAAAAGCAACGAACAGCTAGGGTTTTGATTTGAGACTGACTTCTATATGTTTCCCACAAGAATAATTAGCCAAGGAATGACTGCAAAAATAGTCCAGAGACAAATAAGAAGAGTTAAAGAACAAAATCAGATCTCAAAAAAGTGCTAGAAAAGTAAATGATCAAGAAAAAAAAAAAAAACAAACCCAAAATAACAAACTACAATAAAGGAAAACATTTTTTTAAAGAAAATGTAATTACTGAAATGTTACTTCCTCTTTTTACTTAAATTTTGAAAATCTGAAAAGCTTTAGATGAGTCCATCAATTTATGAATTACAGAAAACAGTCCCATGCAGTCCTTTCCCCGAGTTTTCTTTCCATACCTGATGACTTACGTTAAGGAGAAGAACCATCACCTAAAATAGATGTAATCCCACTACCACAAACACTTCTCAGCTGACAAACTGTCCTCATGCATCTAGACCTGAGGGCTTCTCAAGAGTTTGTAGGTCTGTCCCTTCCCTCTACCAGGGCAGCCTGTGCATGGCACTTCATTACTATCTGCATTCCCTTTCCCCCACTACCTATAACACAGAGGTTCCTTCCTATACTCAAGTGTCTTCAGGTGGGGTAAAAAGACTAATCTCTCTGTAGTTTACCTGCCAATGAATCTGTATTCTCCCTCCTTTACTCTCCTGAAATGTTTGCATATCCCTGCATGCCCTTCCTTCATTATGTAAAATGGAGACCTCTCAGTGAAGCAGTTACTCTGTGAGACCTATCAGTAAGGTAGAATCCTTGCAGCAACAAACACTGCTGTTGATCTTCACAGGCGATACATCCTCAGAGAAGCAACAAAATATCTAAGATGCTCTGAATGTTCCTCAATTCAGCCTCTTGTTCACTCACAGCTCACTGCTCTCTGACAATGCTTGAGGTAGTTTACTGTGCCTGTCTTCAACTGACAGACTAAAAAGAAATCAGCATTTTTGGAGATATAAAGTAAATACATACTAGATTTCATCAGAAAAAACCCAAGACACCAGAAAGTGAGTACTACAAAAGGCAAACAAAACCCCCAAAACTGAATTTGCTTATATTAAAATAATCTTGTGAAGCTGCTTCTATGGTAGGTCTGCCAAAATATCACAGGAAAAAGATAGGCAAAATATTATCACTGAGTAAGGCAAGTGTATTCCACTTTAGCTATTCTATGGCAATTATGTATATACAGTTAACCGACAGTAAATAAATTAGAAAAATGTTGCTTGACTTCTACCCTAAGTGGCATTTATTTTTCAGGATTCACAAACACTAGTATTTTGAGTGTAATGAGTTAAACGCAACAAGAAATGTTGCCCCACTATTCCAACGTTAACCACTTAAGGTTATCTGGACAAGGCCTTAGCATCTTTCATGCACCATGATGAAGACTAACACTCAGCAGAGGTACTTTACATGTCTGACTGAAGTTAGTAAATGCTTCAAGTTACTCCTCCACCTGTATCCTCCAGGCCTTATCTCTTGATAAAGGACAGTTAGATCCTGAAATCTGATCCTCTAGGAAGTTACTGCCTAAAGTAGATGGTACAAAAACACGTGTTGGACAAAATTTGCAAATCTCTCTCATGCAAGTTCAAAACCCACCCCTTCCATTTTCTAGCTATATTCTCTACGTTTTTTTGGTGTGCAAGAACTCAAACATTTCTGCCAGAAAAAGGAACACATCTGGACTTTCAACAGCCTAGAAAACAACAAATGTATTTATAGATAAATACACTTTCTGATAGCAAAATACGAGTTAGAATAAAAAAATAGAAGTATGAATCAATAGACAATTTTTCTTTGAAATGGTGAAATTATTTATCTTAAAAAAGAAAAATAAAAAAGTAAACTTACTTCTTCTTCATCAGGCTCAGCTTCTTCTGTTTCAGCAGCTGACATACTAGCAACAGGCTTGTTCCACGCCAACTTTAACTCTTGTCCTTTGAAACGAGATCCATGGATTGCAGCCTAAAACAAGTTTAAACTTTTTAGTTACGTATTTGTCAGTGGAAAAAATAACTTCAGTAATACTTAGATGCCAGAATTAAACCAACAGCTTGCTTTTTCAAAAGAAAATCCAAGTTATAGTACGTTCATAGTTAATTATTGTTAATAGGTTAAAACAAAACAACTTCATTCACTGCACATGGAATTCACACACCCTTTAAGGAAAAGGATCAAAATATATTCAGAGGAACATAAGCTTGGAAAACCATAGATCACTTGGTGATGTGGATAACACACTAACCCAAACTGTCCTGGTTTTTAATATTATCTTGATGGGTTCTTCAACTTTCAAAGATGGACATAAAACTGTTAATGCATAACTTACTGCAAGAAGACATCCCACAAATACAAATGATTCAATATATTGAAAAAAACAAACAACAACAACCAAAACCAAACTAACAAACAACTAAAAAAAGCCCCTTTGTGATTACAACTTAATCTACTGGAAAACGTTCTACTTCCTGTAAAGCCATTGTAATTGAAATGTAAAAATTTTCAACTTATGGGATATTCATGCCTTTCTAAGTACCAGCTGCACTAAGTGGCTGCTTTGGAAATAGTATGTTCAAATTAAAGTAACATGAATGAGCATAAATCAGCGTTAGCAACATTCCGAAATAACCGTCATGGTCACAAAAGATTTATAGTACAATCTGAAAGCACAGCATAATGTGAAATGTAGAAACAATTACATGTTCAATGACATCTGAACATGAATTGTGTGATATTAAAGTCCCCAGGTATAAATTTTAAATCTGTACATATAAATTTATGATAAATTTAAAAGATTCTATGCTTATTAAAATGCAGCTCAGGAGCTTTTTGTCCATGGTCTCATCACAATGTCACACAACTAGAATTTTTAAAAGTACTTATATGTGACATTTAGGTCCAGAAACAACTTGTAATCTTTCAAAGAAATTACTACTACATAAAAATGCATCATTTTACAATAGGGAATCCTCCTCTTCCTTTCAGGTTAGAACATATATGGTCATAAAGCCTAGGCCTATTTTCATTTAAGGTGGTAAAATATTAGCTGCATTTACTTCACAATTGGCCTCAACAGAGGGTTTTAATGATTATCTCTACCACTTCTCCAGACTTAAAGTCTGCTTTAGTAGTAAACACAGAAATTCCAGTGGAAATATATAAATAGGAGTATTCAAGGAAACAGATTTTACTGATCAAATAGCTCAAACACAGTTTTCATAAAATTTTATATTTAAAAACAAAGGTGCAATTAGACACAAAGTAATTCAACAGTTAGAAGTTTTAATGCTAACTAGAACATGGAGATCTCAAACACTGATTATGCATGCTGACCCAGCTAAAACATCCACACTTTCCAGAGCATATTCTGAACTACACCTTGAATACAGCTTGAGAACTCTATCTGTTCTGAGAGTGACTGAAGAAAAGCATCCTGCCTTTCAAATGCAGTGAAATAATTGCAATAAATCCATAAAAATTCTTCACAGAAAGAGTGGCGAGATACTGGAACAGGCTGCCCAGGGAGGTGGTTGGGTTGCCATCCCTGGATGCGTTTAAGCATCGCATAGGTGTGGTGTTGGGGGATATGGTCTAGGGGTGAACTTATAGAGTAGGGCTAATGGTTGGACACGATGATCCCAAGGGTCTTTTCCAACCTAAATGATTCTGTGTCTCAAGATAAATAATATAAAAAGAGAAGTGGCTGGCCAGGTATGAAAACTGTGTTCAAGTAAACTCCACAGAATTAACTCTGTGCAAAAATATAAACTTTGTGGAAAATATAAACATAGAATGAAATCCTTCCATACAACCATACTGTAAATATGCATCCATCTCTTCTGGAGTCCCTAATATTTTCAGGATACTCCTCCCCAACAGTGATGCAAGGATTTTAAAGAAAACAACATCATCTGCAGAACAACTGTGTTCGTTATTTTGTGCAGGTTCATATACTGCCTATGCCATGAACTGAATTAAGGCAGGAGGTCCCACTGAGCCAAATATATAAAGTCCTAATGATCTATATGTACGGATGCTGAATTACAACATATGACAAATCTGGATGTTATCATCGCTAAAAGTTACCTACATAATTATACACTTCTGTGATTTCCTAAATTTGTAAAAAATATGCTTGGAAAAAAAAAAAAGAAAAAAAGGAAAGAAAATCCCATACCATGAAATCACATTTAGACTATCACAGGTTTTCAGGCAAAGGTAAATCCAACTGAACCCAAACAAAATATATAGGCTTATTTTGCAGAATCTCAGTGAAATTTCAGGAAGACTGTGAGGGTATCCAGTATTCAGGTGAAAAAACCTGACAAATAAATAAATATAACCCAAGACATCAAGCTATCAATTCCCAAGTGTTTCTCAATTTTTCGCTAACATCCTCATTTCCCAGGTATTTCAGCTGTTCTGACAGTTTTCTTTAATCTAAAATTAAACTTTTGTGTCAGACTTCTTTTAAAATCTTTCTAAATAATTAGCAGTATTACATTACATCAAATACAGAAGAAGTTTTTGAATAGCGCAGAGTATTTTTGACAAAGACTATACTCACAGCTTCAGCTTCTGCTCGTGTTTTAAAGGTAATCACCGCATGGAGAGAAGAGTCATCTATCTGGCAATCTTCAATTTCACCATATTGCTTTTAATAAATAAATAAACAAAAAGCTTAGTGAATAGTTTTCGAACTCTAAAAATCCTGTCCTAAATCAAGTAACCTCAAAAACGATGTAAAACTAGAACAGTGTACCTTTCACAGCCTTAATGCCAATCAGAGTACTTGTCTTTGCAAGGAGTATAGTTATTTTACTTGCATTTGTAAGCCACAAAAGTGCTGTAGTCTCTGGATTTCCTGCTTGTAAACATACAGGTATGAAGCAAAATTATGACACAAAAAGTTCTTCTGCTTCAATACGTTTCTCTTGATCAGAAAGAAGGGATCCTGAGGTGATTCCATTAGTGTACTATGAAACTCTTCCACAAAAAGACTTATTAGACACAGGGACTGTAGAAAAAGTTTCAAAACTTGACTTCAGCATCTTAAGAACCTGACCCATCTATTCCTGTAATGGTCTCCATGCCTTTAATGCTGTCATCACTGTGAGCTGCAATGCCTAATACGTCTGTACAGGTGGAGTGCACTTGCTGATGTGCAGAGTTGTAATACCATATCACAAAAACAGAAATGCAGCCCAGTACATTTCTATGGGATTTGGACCAAGTTTAAAACAGCAGATGTACAACCTGCAAAACGAAATAATTAACATCTTTTTCCATGTTAAACTGCTAATACTGTGAACAGAAATTTATTTGTTGCTGCTACTAAGTTTTGTTGTGGCTTAATATTTTTGTTTGTTAAAGAGAGTAAGTTTAATACTCCCTGCAATAAGAGCCAAAGTGTAAGAAAACGTTAAGTTCTGAGCAAATTTAGGATCATAAACTGGCACCACACAGCAGATTCTTAACAGTGGTAGATTCTCCATCTTAAGTTTTATATGCTTTGCAATCAGTAAGAGATGACATGAAATGAAACACAAATGAAAAGGTGACCAGCAAAATTTACTTTAGCAAATCATAAGGCAGACTAAACCACAATATAATGCTGTAGATTACAAATAAGTTTGTTCTTATACTCCTACTTGAAAATGGACTCAGAAATGTCCTATCATTCACTAAGTGGATTGTACTGCTTCATTTTTAAGTTACATGTACTTAGTTTTGCACTGAAAATCTGTAAAGTTATTGCTCATATGTTCAGTTGCTCATACCTGTCTAAAGAAAGTACTTTTGTTTCCTTTAAATACACACACACAGACACATACATAAAGGTACATAAAATGTCTGATCTGTTATTCATGTCTATAGAACGTATTCCCCTTATGGGTATGATGCTTCCCTTTTTGTTCCCCTATACATGTGTGATGCAGTGTATATAAGGGGAATAAAACATAGATGTACATTTATGTATGTGGAGAGAGAGAGAGCGAGCATGCTCCTGGGAACACACCACCTAAAAAACCCTAGAATAATAGTGGTGCTTTTCTGTCACAGCATTTGGTTTTTCTGTTTTCTGTTGGTTTTGTTTATGTATTTATTTTCAAAGGAGAGACAAGTCCTTGCTCACTCTTGTTCGCTTGATAAACTGCTTGCATGGCTGCCAGACTGATTGGAGTAGAATCTACTGGACTTACTAGCTCTTGAACTTCTACCCTCAGAGAGGACCACTGCAATTAAATATTGAAAAAAAAAACCAAACCCCAAGCGTGGGGGTGGTGAGGATGAGAGATAACAACACTGAGAAAGATTCACAAAATTTGTGCCATAGAATAGACAGAAACCTTCAGCTGCCTTGCCAAGGTCTGCATATAGTTGCATGATTCTCATCTTGATTCTTAAATTCAGAAAGTTATGCAAAAGCACTGAAAATTTTCAGTTTAAATTGTCACTAAGCACTTGTTAAGATATTTCAATGAAGATAAACAGACTTCAGGTATTGAAAGTTTTGCACTGAATCAACCCCTGTGGTCACGATACCTCCCGCTATTTTATCTTTCTATACCTAAAATTTTTTACTAATTTTACATAATTCTTGAATAGTCATTACTTTATATTCCCAATTTCCTTTCATTTTAAGAAAAAAACCCCAAGACTTGTACACATTATGCATTTACAGTTATTATTAGTTGAATCAATGGTGTTATTCCTCCTTGTTCCACCTTTTCCTGATGCATTCTCTTTTTCCATGAACAGATATATCATGTCAAAGATTGATTCCTAAATAACATTTCTGAATTAAATGAACCAAGATAAAACAAGTCATTCAACTGACCAATGTCATCCAAAGAACAGAAAAAGTGAAATTGCCACATACCGCAAAATGAGGAAGAAGATCTTCTCTATCACTTTCTGTAAATGCAGAGATTTCTAATGCCCTAGGTCGGTGATCCACAACTGCATGCACAGGAACTCCTCTGCCTCTACCCCGGCCTCGTATTCCTCTACCTCTGCTACGTGATGCACCCCGACCTCTTGCATGAACCCCTCTACCACGAACTGAAGAAAGAATCCCTCGTTTGGCAGCCTAAGATGTTTATACATAACATATTGATGTATTAAAATTCATAATCTAAATATTTAGACAAAACGCACAAACACATTCTGATGTTTCCTAAAAACACATCCCCAAACAAGCCTCAGAAAGAGCAGCTTACAGGTCTTAAAATAAGAAAAGACAAACATGTTAATAACATTAAAAAGCTAATATTGTTAATTATTAAAAGATCAAAAATAGGATGGAAACAAGAAAAAAGAACAAGGTATTAAAAGCAAGTATCAAAAGAGTCCTTTTCTGTGAGGATAATTCCTCAAAGAAGGAACTGCAGTACAACATTTGACATTTCATGAACAAGTTTTTGTTGATGTGGCGACTAACACTTGATGTGTCTCTATCTTTGTCTCTATTTGTCTCTGAAAGTTCAGCCAGGACTTTTATTCTGGCCAGAATTAATTCAGCACAATAGCTTTTGGCCACTGAATTGTAAGGTATGAAGCAGAGGCTCTAATGAGCACCTCCAAGGACAAAGTATTCACTAAAAAGTTGTCTACATTCTCATTCATTTCCATTCACACAATACCTGGGCATCCTTTCTAAAGAACTGGCGTGCACTCTCCATCAAAAGTCAAAAGACTGATGACAGTATCTCTGACTGCCATTTGAAAAGTGATTTGTAGAAGTTATTTTAAGTTTCGAAAAAGCACTTTAAAGGATTTAATTTGAATGTTTATAACAAGGGGGGGGAACCCAAAACCTTTTCAAACCCAAAAAGATCTGATGTAGGAATCAAATGTTAAATGAAATCACCATAACAATATTTTTAACATATCCTGTAGCGTTTATGATTCAAGCACTGACAGCACTACTTTAAAGCATGCCAGTGATATAACCCATAAGGAGGTCAACCTGTTATAATTTTATTCATTAAATTATTCAGATGGCTTTACCAGAGCATAGAGGTCACTTTTTATTTTTCATAAAGAGAATACTCTAATACTCGACTTTTTTTTTTTTGTGGGGTGGTTTTGGGTTTAGTTTTTTTTGTTGTTTGATTTTTTTGAACATTTTTGAATGATTAAATGAATAATCCAGAAAGTTATTATGCTGACTCAACAATCAAGCTGAAGGCTGCTTGGGTTTTCTCATAGTAAAATCAGGGCCACCTGGATCAGAACAGCAGGTTACAAACCACAGAAGCAACACATGAATATTGCAGGAGCTGCAGTCACAAAGACAATGTGTAAATAGAAGTTTTTCTAAAGAATTTGTAGAAACACTGGAGAATTAAATAAACACCAAGGGAAAAAAAACCCAAACCAAACATACCCCTCTTGTAAATTACACAGGGGATACATTTCACACTGTTCCTTGAAATATACTGGTGTGCTTTACTAACAACCCTGTTTTTCTCCATCTACTTTGATCAGTATTTGCTAAAGGCTTCAGAATATTCATTTTACTATCAAAAATTGTTTTCCTGGAAGAGCTACAATTTTTTTTGTCCAGATGGAGCAGACTTAGCACACTCAACTACAATGTTACTTCATCTTGAGTGAGGACCTACTTTTCTACGGGTACTTTACAGGTCATTCAGTTCACATATATTCTAAACTGTATGATTTGTAAATAAGCTTTCAGTACACTTATAAAATATTATTCATCATCAGCTTTTAAATCATCTCAGTTCAACAGGCTTGACTTATTAACAAACCTATTTTCACAATTACCAAAGCTGCATAACAACTGAGTTGTAAAGTAAGATTTTAATGCAACTTAGCCGTATGTATGTGCACTGTGTTCATACGTAGCTATACATAAGATATGACCAAACTTCATTAAGACAAGAAGGATTTAAGCGACACAGCAGCCTGCTTAACAGTAAAAAGAGATAAGGTTATCATGCAATTAAGTAGATATGACACAACCATATAGGCAAGACAGTGCAAAAGAACACAGTGATACTCATGGCATTCAGAATTTTTCAAAATAAGACACAGCTAGGAAGAACATTGCACAGCCTTCTAGATTTTTTTAAAAAGCAAGTACTGCAAGAAAACGCTGTTTCCATACATTGAACACTTCATGTAACATTGCATTTGCTTTTGGTAAGTCCTCCTCCTCTTGAAAGCAATGCTGTAATATTATTACTTTTGACACTTCTGCCCTTTTGGATAATCTCATTAAGAGACTGCTAACACTTAACAATAAAATATCAAGCAGTACTTTTTAACTCTTCTGCATTAAACATAATCTACAGGCAACAATTTAAAAACACATCACACTCCCAAGGAACTATTACTACCAAATATCTATAAAGTATCATGTCATCTAAATAGTTACAGAATTTAAACAGATTAGCAATCAAAATTAAAAACAATACAATTTCTCTATCTCAATGGAATTCAGAAACTAGTTTTTAAAAAATATTATTGCTATATGCCTCCATCTACATGCAATTTAATATTGCACTCTGGAAAAAAATAGTTTATGATAAAATACACAAGTTAACAGATATATATAAAAAAATTTGATTAAAAGTTAATTGCTACAAAAGAAGAGACATACTTCCAGCTGTAGCTCTGTATATTTTCGTCTTAATTCAGTAACTTCCTCCCCAGCTTGCATCTTCTTGTATAAATCCAGTTCAGTATCTAGTAACTCTTTCTGCATCTAAGAAATTGTTACAGTAAATTATTAGTTCCACAGTGCACATTCCTCTACTGAGGAAACAATTTTCTGATAAACCCCAAGAATCTACTGCTATGCTTCTATCAGCAGGATATTTCAGAAAAACAGAGTAACTTAAAAGATTGGCCAGCAGTGGCCTCCAGGTAAGGTACAAGTCTGCCACAGCACTCCTATCTGGAAAACAGATTCCTAGAAACTCTAAGGACAGGGAATTCAAAAACTGGAAGGTGTAGTGCAATTTTAAACTCGTCCAAATTACAGCTTATTTATTCACATCACAGCTGTACCTTTGCATGTATACTGCTTACTACACTAGATTTCCACCTTCAGAAACAAACCAAGCATGAGCTTTGGAGCCTTTTTGGCAAGATAAAACTTCAGCAGGTAGTATTATGTTTCTCAGCATGGTGATGTGAAACCTTTTAGACCACCACACAAAGCCACAGACAATGGAATTTTTTCTAAACTAGAGACACACAAAATAGAAAATAAAATTATATGGTAGAGATGATGAGATAAAAAGGGATTCTACAAAGAAAAAAAAAAGTACTACAATTATGAATGAATACAAAATCTATAATCAGTGTGGAGAAAAAGCCTCTGAGTTTATCACAATTCCATACTGAAAAAAAAAACAAACCCGAACAAAAAAACCACCAAACCCCACAAACAGTAGCTCTGTTCAGAGCACAGTAGAAAAAAAAACCACACCTCTGCTAACAAAAGGTCGGTCTCTGATGCACCCAGAGTTGCCTTCCAACACACAATACCTTAAAAACAATGTTAGAAAGTTCAGCAATACATATGAAACTGAAAGGCATCTCTGAACCCAAATGTAGGCAACCACTGATGTGCAGGTGCAGGAAAGGGCTTTATGTGACCGTGAAAATTTTATTTGAAGTTCTATTTGAAATGGAAAGCTGTCTTTTTAAATTTATTTATGGAAAAAGCAGCAGCCAAACATTTCAGTGACATCAGAAATGAAGAATAAAGTGATAGATGATTGTGAAACAGTTTTACATTTACACCCATTGATTCAAAACCACAGCATGCAATGTATTCAGAAGTCAGTTGTCAAGAGATGAAGGTTTTGCAGTTGTGACAGTTGGAAACCAAGTATCACCACTGAATGATAAAGATGTGGCAGGAGTTGCCCTTCACGTGAGAGAGAGTGCAGTATGAACGGCATGGAGCTCTGTCTGGGGATAGATGATGATCCAGTCAGAAGTTCATGAGTCAGGATTAAGATGGCCGATCTATCCAGGTGACGTTGCAGTGGGTATATACTACATACTGCCTTATCAGATAAAAAACATAGATGAGGCCTTCAGACAATTGGAAGAAGCCTCTTTGAAGATGCCAGGCCTGGGTATCTGCTGGAAAGTAAGTATGATCTTCAAGAATCACATCCTCCAAGTTCCAGAGTGTGCAGGAAATACAGCAAAGGTGGCAGGATGCCTGCCTGGATGAACAAGGAAATCGTAACAAAACTTAAATCCAAAAGCAAGGTGTACAAGAGGTCTAAGCAGGGTCAGATCATGGAAGGAATGCAGAGAAGGTACACAGAGGTACTCAACACTTCCTCCTCTTCAGTTTTCACTAGAAAGACTTGCCTTCCAGAATCCCAGATCCTAAGACTAGGAGAAAAGCATGAAGCAAGAAGACTTACCTTTGTTGGAAGAGAATCCAGTTAGGAAATATTTAAAGAAACTGGACATATATAAAAACATAGGATCCAATAGGATGCAACCATTAAGTACTGAGGGACTTGTTGATGTCATTGCAAATCCATTCTCAATTACCTTTGAAAGATAATGGTATCTGGGGGGAGGTTCCTCAGGACTTAAAGCAAATATCACTGATCTTCAAGAAGGGCAAGATCTGGGGAATTTACATGCTGGTGAGGCTCACAACAATCCCCTGGAGGATGAAGGAGCAAATAACCTTGGAAACCATTTCCAAGCATACTAAGAACAAGAAGGTGATTTGGCAAAGGGAAGGAGAAACCGTGCTTGACCTTAACAGTTGTCTACAGTGAGATGACAGGCTTGGTGGACAAGAGCAGAGTAGTGGAGGCTGTTTAACTTGGCTTCAATAAGCCCTTTAATACTGTCACCCACAACATCCTCACAGACAAAAGGATGAAATGCTGACTAGGTAAGTAGACAGATGAACTGAGAACTGGCTGAAAATTGACTGGTTCAAAGAGTCAGCAGCAGAAATTCCAGCTGGAGAGCAGTCACTACTATTTAACATCTTCATTAGTGACCTGGATAGTAAGACAGAGCACACCCTCAGCAACTTTGTGGACAAGACAAGACAAAATTTGGAGGAGCAGCTGGTACACTGGCTGTTTGTGTTTCCACTTGGAAGGATCTTGACATGCTGGAGAAATGGGGCAGGAGGAACATCCTGCATTTCAACAAAGGGAAATACCAAGTGTTGAACCTGTGGAAGAACAACCCCAGCCACCATTACAGATTGGGAGCTGCCCGCATGAAGAGGACCTGAGGAGTTCTGGTAGCAGGAAAAAGTTGAACGTGAGGCAGCAATGTATCCTTGTGGCAAAGAAGGCCAACAGCTTCCTGTGCTTCATTGGGAAGAGCACCATCAGCAGGTCAAGGGAGGTGATCCTTTCCTGCAGTGGTGAGGCCACATACTGAATGCTATATCCAGTTTCAGGTCCCCAGCACAAGAGACACATACTGGAGAGAGTCCAGCAAAAGGCCACAATGATGATTAAGGCACTGGAGCACCTACTGTATGAGCAGAGGCTGACAGAGTTGGGATTGTTCAGGAAGAGAAGGTGGTGGGAGGTGGATCTTACCCACGTGTATAAACAGTATGGATGAGACAAGATGATGTACAGACTTTTCTTAGTGGCACTTGGTGGTCAGGAAATTGTCACAGAGAAAACCTCAAAGATCACCATGTCCAACTGTCAAACAAAAAATAAACCAAAAAAACCCCAAACCAAGTAACAACCAATCAAAACAAAAAACCCACACTAAATAAAAACAAACACAAAAAAAAACCCAAACCAAAGCAAAACACCAAAAAACCCAACAAACCACAAGAAAAACAATACAAAACACCACACAGAAAAACCCACCTCATCATCCCACTAGATCATGCCCTGAAGTGTCTCATCTACACATTTTTTGAATACGTCAATGGATGGTGACTCCATCACTTCCCTGGGCAGCCTGTTCCAGTGCCTGACTACTCTTTCAGTAAAATTCTTCATAATATCCAGTATAAACTTCCCCTGGTGAAACTTAAGGCCATTTCCTCTAGTCCTGTTACTATTTAGTTGAGAGATGAGGCTGCACCCATCTCACATTAACCTCCTTTCAGGTAGCTGTAGAGAGAAATAAGGTCTCTCCTCAGCCTCCTCTTCTCTGAACTAAACAATGGCAATTCCCTCAGCCTCTTCTCATTGGATTAATTCTCCAGACACTTCATCAGCTTGGTTGCCCTTCTCTGAACTTGCTCCAGCAACAAAATGTCTTTCCTGTAGTGAGGTCCCAGAACTGAACACAGTACCTGAGATGCAGCCTCAACAGTGCCAAGTACAGGGACACGATCACTTCCCTGCTCCTGTATTTCAGATACAAGACAGGATGCTATTGGCCTTCTTGGCCACCTGGGCACACTGCTGGCTCATATTCAGTCTGGTGTTGACCAGCACACCCAGGTCCTTTTCTGACAGGCAGCTTTCCAGCCACTCTTGCTGGAATCTCAAACACTAAGTAATTCTGTGTTACTGGACTATTACCTTGTCCCCTCCAAGAATTTACTAGACCACTCTCATGGTAAAAGAACTGTCATGAGTTAAAATGCTGCATTTAAATTTTCTAAAGTTTTCATGATGCAACTTGCTACTCCTTTTCTATGGCTCTGAATTATTTTCCTTGCATGTGACAAAATCCACAACCAATTGTTGTTCTTGGATCAAAACTGACATAAGCTATTTTTCCCTGTTCAAATTTATAGAGCACTGTACACCACTAGAATAGTATTTCTCAAAAACATGAGGCTTTAACAATCAAACGTGGCTTTAAAATTTTGCAAATGCCTAGGACTGTTGTAGTTAAAATTCATCTACAGCCAGGTAACTTCCCTCAAACCTCTCAGAAACATTTTCTCACAAAATAACATGCAGTCTCCCTCAAAAACATAAAAATATTTAAAAAAAAAATTTCATCTCCAAAAAAAGAAGACTTCAATCTTAACAGTGCCTGAATTCTGATATTATTACCCTTATTTCTCCCTCTAAAACACAGCAGAATATTCCACTGCAATGGAATTGTTTTAAGAGGTATAAATTGACTTCCAGAAACTATAATCTATGCCCATTTTCAGGATAAAAATATGCTGCTTCAGCTTCTTCCTGACTGATGAACAGAAAAAGTACTGTGAGTATATAAAGGTGATTTCAGTATTTCTTTTTGATACTTATTTTTAGAACTGTACAGCACATTAATTTACACCGCAATTACTTTTAATGCCTATATTTCTATGTAAAATAAAGCAGTAGAAATCTGCTTCAAACTGAAAAGTAATGATTCATTTAAATTAAATCTGGGTCATAATGTTACACCCTCTGTTTAAAACAAAATCTCAAGCATAAGAAGACTAAGCATTCTGAAGATTTAAGAACTGAATGAAAACAGCAAGAAAAGATAAAGACGTTTTGTCTTTGCTGGAAAATATGCTGTACAAAAATCTGCCTTTTTATTATGTACTTCCTTGCTTGATAAAGCAGCAAAAGCTTGCAATATATTTAAAAGAACACTTATTAATTTCTTAAAAAGTTATTTCTCAAAGTATCACTCAATTCTTAATGACCTTGTGACCTGTTTAGGAACAAATACTTCTATAAAAAGCAAAATACTGCATTTTTAAAAGGTCATATAACTGCATCTTTAAGCAGCTGGGGAAACTGGTTATAGCATATACTAACAAGAATCATAGCAGAGAAGGGAAACTCCCCTCACAGGTACAAGCCAAACCTGGGTAGACAGATCAAAGAAAACCAGTACCATCTTCAATTTAAAAAGCTTAATATATTAAAATATTTCAGTGCCATTAAAAGACTCAGAAAATTATGTACCAGTACAGTTGTCAACTAGTTCCATGAAGCAGTTTGTCTATTAAACCTGACAAGAAAATATCTGTGTTGCATAATGATAATCCTTTGGCAGAAGAAATACTATTTTCACAATTCACATGCAAAATTTTAGAAAGCAGTAGCCTATACATGAAAGATTGGATAAAGCAAAAGAAATAATAAAATTTCTGTTTTGTTTGTTTTGTCTTTTCATTTTCCAGATGATATAATATCATCTGTGTAAGAGTAGGTCAACCTTTTAGACAACAACATGGTTTTAAAATTAACTGTTAATTTAAAAAGACGACAAAACTAATCTCACTTCAAAGATGACTTCAAAATGAAAACAGTATGGCTCTAATTCTGTTGATGTGCCTGCATATTTTTATTCTCCTGACATAAGCAGGTGAATTTGTTGTACTAAAAAGCTGACCAAAACTTGAGTACCTGAGTCTTAGTTTTCATGCTTTTTAAAGGAGCCCCTCCTCCTGGTGATACACCTTTTAATTCATCCTTTAACTTGGTAATGCTATTAGTCAAAATTTCCAGTGTTTTCATAATTTCTGCTTTGTCTTCTGACTTCATGGATTTATTCTTCTCCAGCTTTGAAATCAGCATCTGTCCAATTAAAAAAAATAAATTAAAAATCTTCTTCCTTAGCAATTACTATTACAGATCTGTATTCCAGTACTCATTACAACTAATGGAAAAAAAGAATACTGTGCTTCTTTTGCTGTGATCTTCAAACTTAACACACAAGGCTTTTAACAGCTTATATTAAATCATAATTTCTGCCTGAATCTCCAATCACCTAATTTGCTAATGAAAATCTGGTATCTGTTTCATTTGAACAGATTTGCTCAACATACTTCAAAGTATTTCAATATTTTTCTTCAACTTAAATGACATTTTTCTCCTTCTAAGCCCAAGTACAATCTCTCCTGCTCATGTCATGTAGAACTCTCAGGCTTTCACTTCTGCCAAAATATGTAAGCATAAGCATGGTGCACCCAAATTAGGCAATTTCAACTAAAATTGCATCTAAATTGCATAAACTTGATTTTTTAAATGAACTAAGAACACAAGTTAGATTAAAATTCTAAGCTTAAAATAATGCAGTAATACCATTCTACGAGAATGCTAATTTCATAGGCCAGTTTTATATCTCATTCTGACAAATTCTGAAATATTTTAAAGCGAACTAAGATTTTACAACTAAACTGCTGTCTTGAATACTAATATTTTACCTTTTGTGTTTCAATATGCTTCTCTAAGATTTCTTGCTTCTTTTTTCTCACATCTTGTTGAAGCCGTAATGCTTCCTAGAAGCATAAAAAAAATTTACAGAAAGTTTCTAGATTTTGAAAAATAACAACAGAAGAATAATATACTATACTAGATAACTATGCTATGGTAACTTACAATATCAAGGAAAAAGTCAGTAACAGAAACTCAAGGTACTAATAGGCAATATTTCAAATTATGTTTTGGAAAACAAACCAAATTAATGAAGGATTTAATGATCTTTCTTAAACACATCTGTGCCAGTAGGACTTCATTATTATGTACAAAGTAACCCCTTAGACAACTCCACTGAAAGCTAAAAGGCAATATAATTACATGACCGCAAGAGGTGCAACATATAAGAGTTTAAGTGTGCAAGGACAATGTCCTGAAAGCAACTGTAAATCAAGTCCATCAATTAAAACACATTCTCTAGTACAGTTAGAAGCAAAATGAAAATACATTATATTTTTTAAAATTGGAAGTGTTACCCAAAGAAAACCATCTCTCTCGCATCTGACTACTGTAACTTGGAAGTAACAAGTACTACCACTCAAATCTGCTAAAACCAGAATCTTGACATTGCAATGGGCAAATCAAAATGAACTGAAACTGTTATATTTGTGAACATATTGCACTCAGGAGAAGCAGGAGGTGGTGTCACAGATGCTGAACTCAGCTCTTAATGATTGCTTGAAAGCAATTGCTTCTTGCTCTTAGATACAGGATGTAGATGTCTTAGACAGCAGGATACTTGCAGAAAAAAGCTTTGTTATTAACATATTTAAGGGGATAAAGAGGAGAGGAAGATGATGATTTTGAACCTCTAGATCACCAATTAAATGGGATCAGACTGCAAGTGGATTATCTTATACAAACAGTGAAAATGCACAACAGCTGTAAAAAAAGAAATAGTAAAAAGGTTTCTGTATGTCTTTCCAAATACTGACAAATTCTGCAGCATGAAAAGTTAGTTTGGCAATACAGTGTGCAATCATTTTTCTGAAGGGAAAAGGGAAGATAAGACAAGGGGATGAATGCGAAGATAAAATTATGGAGATAGAAGGAAAGAAAGCTGTGAATCTCACAAAATCGTGTACTAGTATATTATAATAGAAATCTCTGAAGAGAGGAAGGAGCACAAGAACATATGAAAAAAAGAGCCAATCACTTTGCACATCTCCAGTATCTTCACTCAGAAAAAATCTCTACAGATGTCACGACAAATCAATTTTATTGTGAGCTTTTTGCCATTTCCCAGGCAGTTAATGACTTAACCTGAACGGTCAAGGCTCTCATTCTGAAAAATACGGTTTAGGGGACAAATATGAAATGAAATCCCAAAATCAGAAGTAATTTCTTTTAAGTTTGGACCAATGCCACAACTGACACGCAGCTACAAACTGTCGTTTCAAATTATATTAGACATTAGTTACAGAAGTTTACCAGTAGGCTAAAATCTTCAACAGTCAGACTGCTTCCAATATTTATGCTTGAATCTAACTTAGTACTGAACTCTTAATTTGTAGTCTGAAACCACTAAAATAAGCATTGTCCTATATTTAGTTTTTCTAACTGATAAGAATAAACCTGAAAAAGGAGCTTCACTGGGCTGTTTTGAAAATTCTAAGCAAGCTAATCTACAACTGAGTGATCAAGATCAAATGCATTTTTGTTGCATTTTGTAACAAAAAACCCCCACCCCAAAACACCCACCTAGTACTATGCAAAAAATAAAAACGGATGCAGAAGAACTATAGTATGGAAGCGATAATGCAGTCATACAGTTCTCTTAAGTGGAGAAATAATTTCGGTCACAAGTACAAAATACACAAAAGGCCAGTCGGATAATGATCGAGGCCAGTTCCAGAACTGCTTAAGAGAAAAGAACAGTGACTATACTATACTCCCTTCTCACTCACAATACGCAATTTGTGCCTTGACAGAGAGATTTTGCTTCCAGGAAAAAGAGTTTCATATTTTGAACTTCTGGAGGGTTTTAGTCCTGCTTACACTGCCTGAACATACACTGAAAAAAAATGACAAAACAATGCTGAATTTTCTAGTCCTTTGAAAAGAAACCATTAGAGCGAATTTAATTTTATAAGTAGTTTAATCTATGCTCTTGAGATGAATACACAGTGCGCTACCTCTAGTGGTCACAAGTTCCCAATCTAGGTCCATTTTATAAAGAAGCATATTTAATTTACCTGTTTTTTCTTCTGTGCTTCATTAGAGTCTAGCACGGAAGTGGAAACAACAGGCAAAGATTTCTGTGCTGCCTTCAAAGCAGCAGGGTTGTACACAGTTTTTGTCAAGCCAGTAGAAGTGGATAAAACCTATAGGAGGAAATCATTTTATTTTTTTGCCAGTGAACTTCAATTTTTAAAAAAACAAAAATTCATGAGTGCTTAAAAATATATAAGCGTCTTTTCTTTTGTCTGTTTTGATGATATGGAATATAAAAATTTGGTATAACAATTATATTTGGAGTTGAAGTGGAACAATTTTTAAAGAGGCAGCACCACAGTGATATACAAGAATTATGAACATCAGATTATAAATCCTTTCCACGGAGATTTCATATGTACTTCCAAGTTTCAAATACATAAAATTTTACATATTTGAACATAAATTAATGGAAGACTGAGATTTTCCCAAGAATAATGGAACTTTCTTTTTTTCTGTTTTTTTTTGGTTTTGAAGTTTAAAATATAATTTTTCACAGCTGCCTGAATTATCCAAACAAAAATTCAATATAATTTTAGAAACTAAGGTCCAAAGTAGAAACAACAGCTCCTTTTAATATATAGTTTGTGCAAAGTACAGATTGCACAATCAACAAGAAGTATCTCAAGTACAGGGAAGTCTTCAACATCGAACAGCAAAGGAAGAGACTCCTATGTCTCTGTTCTCTTTCCTACATTTGTAATGAGGTATGAAATTTTTCCACGACTTACTGAGAACACAGTTGTCTGCTTTACAAAAAGCTCTCTAAAGTATACTATGAACATCTCCACAATGCCTGAAGATTTGACTATTCTGTTTCCTTACCATGCTCCCTAAAGGACATTTTGGCCATGTTAGTATTGAAATATCCATGGCTAAGTGCTGGAGATAAAGGCATGATCCTGTCTTCCTTGTTAGCAAATCACAGAAATTATGCAGTTGGTATCATGTCCAGGAGTTTAAAAATACTTTCTATGTGTGTGGAAAACTAAAAAAATGCATGCAGAGTCTGTTGGTCACCATGCACTCCATAAAACAGACACTACCCTCCAACAAGAGAGGGAAAACAAAACACAAAAAAAAAAAGGAGACAAGTCAAGAACCAGAATGACAGAAAAGATCAAGAGATCAGAAGAATTTACAACATGAACGCTTAATATAAAAGCTTTTCACTTCATTGTGCTCTTGATAATATTTCTTTCAAGAGTATTTTCTAGAGTAGGCAGTGCAGAGAGAACAACAACAAAACAAGTCAAAGCATGTTATGGGGTATTATAAAAGGTGATATAAAATGCTCTAAACAGGCCATTAAAAAGAAGATGAAGGAAGTTGGGTTTTTTTAAAACACATCCCAGTTGCATAGTTCCTATTACAAAGTAGCTTTAGGACAGGCTACATCACAAACAGAGGACCAAGTAAAGACAAAAATATTGTCACACTCCTTTTGCCCCGAACTGTCTTCATGACAGAGTGAACCATGCTTCCTGTCTCTTTTAATAGAATACCTGCATCAACTAATACAGAAAGGCAAGAAACAATACATTAAGTTCTTCTAAATCTCCTTGTATTGTTCAAGAGAAGAAACAGTGTGAATCTCTTCACAAGTTCATAAATTTCAAGTTCCTGTACAGATCTTAAAAGGTCTCATGACGACTGTTTCATCTCCTCTTCCTGTTGCCCTCTGGGAAGCTTAGATACCTACTTTCTTACTGGAAAGTTCTTGTCTGCACTCAGAAGCAGAAAACATCTAGGACATGACATACATGTTTTTCAGACAGCTGTCAATCATTTAATTTCTAATGGTTATAGAGCATTATCACTGCAAATTAAGCAAGGTATTTCCTTGTAAAAGGAAGGTAGTAGGTAAAAAAAAATACTCAGAACCCTACGAAAAATGCCAAAGGAAACTGCTGCTTCACAACTAGTCCATTGAACAGCCTAGCAGCTAATCAGAATCAGTGTGTACTATAAGACAACACAGTACAAAACCATTTTACCACAAATGTACTCCTTGTAGAAATGTTTCAGGATAACTCAACTCTTATGGAATGAGAAAAAGAAGTGTATCCATTCAAACTGAAGCAGATGTCCTATTTCTAAAGTAAATATATAGCATGTATCTAAGATGCAGTTTAGGAACAAACAGTAAGATATTTATCTGCAACTAATTCAGGGCAATGAGAAGGCAACTACTCAAACCAGTAACAAAATATAGGCAAGAAGCCAAGATCAGTGCATTAGTGGACTGCTTGGCTTGAAATGAGTTGAAGAGACATCCTCTACAATTACAATTCTACATTCTGTATTGTTACCTTTGTATGCTAAGTACAGCATAGTATCTTTATGAGTTTTACTCGCTAGATTCCACTAAATGCATTAACTGCCATATGTTAAAGGCAGGAAGAAATACAGTGGATGCTTCATTCATTTCAGGTCAAACCAATTCCCAGTACTAAAGATATATACCCAGGCAGAGGAAACTTCTTGCTGGGTAAAAGTTGCTACCTTTCTACCAAAAGTCTTCTTGAAGAACGTTATAAACACTGTGGAAGCCTGTCCCCTAAGGTGGTAAACAGATCTCGAAACATGCATTACAAACTACTGAAGTAAACACATCAACAACTCTGTAATGAAAACTTCAACCACTGGGTAAAATACGTAATTCATAACCACAACTCAGATGCACCTTTCCCATCTTACCTTTATTTGTCCTTTCTATACTAATTCCCACTTTTTTCAAAAGTACTACAAATTTTAAGACCAAACAAGAGGGTAAATGTTTACGGCATCACCTTTTAAGGGACAAAGAAGCCCAAAAAAGTTTTTATAGAAAGGCTTTCTATAGATTCATATGTAAATATTTATCTTTTTTAAATGTATTTCTGCATTCTTCTCACAACACCGGATCCCGAATCATACCTAGTTATTTTCATGACTGAATAAATGGAACCTACTATATTAAAACAAAAGCCACAGAATAGCCAGTTCTGTTCTAGTATGTTTTTTTTATTCTTATAGTCATTTAGCCATCTGCTAAACTGAGTTTTGCTATATTATACTTCATAACACTAACCTTTAACAAGTAACTTTATTCACTGTTCTGAAAAACAGTACTGACACAATGGTTTTTATGATTCTATGAAAATTAATTCTACGGAAATGACATGTGAGAGGAAGAGAATATGAAACATTCTCTTACCTTTTCAGTTGTTGGAGTGACTGGCTTTGACACAAAACCCAGTCTATCCTTCACAGACAATTTAGTCACATTCTAAGAAAACAGAACAAAATTATAGTTCAAATATACTTTATTAATATTTTACTGGTTTCTGTGTAATTCCAAATGTTAGGAGTTTAGAAAAAACATAACTAATACAATCTATGAACTTTTGAGCAACAATACAAGAAAAATACTAAATCAGTCAATAACATTTTAGGTATTTTACAGTTAATATACATCTTGAAATAGATTGATTAGGACAAAGATAAAGCCAAATTTGGAATCAAATATTATACTACATATTTTTTGCAAGAATTCCATGACATACTAGCTGGCAGAAGACTATCACACACAGGGCCCTTTAAATACACTTCAGGTTCTGTGTTTTATCTGCTACTTGCAGGCATCAATTGCACAAGGTTGTTGTCTGAATTTAAATTACAAATGTTTTCTGAAGTGTGCTGGTCTTCCTTTTCAGAAGCAAAACTATAGTAGTGGCAGAAAGCTAATAATGAGATACTTGTAACACAATCCAAAAGCTATTTCTAATGGGAGTAACATGTCAGATTCTGTCATTATTCATATTGATACTGTGGCTACACTCCTCATATTTTAAGGGTGATGTACAAATACTGAAAACGTTTTTCGGTGCTGCTCATTGGTGTCTACTGGTTTTAGTTGTTTAACAGACAATATTATAAAAGGATAACTTCCAGTTCTTTGGATAGAAACCAACTTTATTTTGAAATCTAAAAACTGCAATTTAACACAACATTACTAAAATATTTCCAGTCTTTTGTTGGTTTTGGTGTTTGGTGTTTTTTTTTTTGTCAGGTTTTTCTTGTTTGTTTGGTTTTTTAACACTAATTAAAAAGCTGTGATACTAAAAATTAAGTATCATGCTTGGGTAAGAAAGCCAAGTCTCACTGCATTGAGGAAAACTTTAATATTAAAATGCCACTCACAATCAAATTAGATGCACTTAGAAGTAGTAAATGTGTACTTGCACTGAGTAACTGTAACTGATACATTCATACACTATGGAACCAACTAGAAAAAGAAAAACATGCAACTGATTTATTTGACTAGCATACATACCTGAGCGACTTCTGTATTGGCATTCTGTGCTTCTGCCGGTTCAATATTACTTGCAGGTACTGGACCTAATCGCTCCTTGACTGATTGTTTCACTACCGGTAAACTAGGTTGCTGAACTAAGGGTTGGATTACCTGTAACACCACCCCAGCCCCAAAAAAGCACATCACAGTATTAACAACAAAAGGCTGCTACATATGTGGCTGAATAAACACACCATGAAATGGCTTCAATGGCATTTAGATTTACACTTCTTCCTTCTATCATTCAATACCTTTTTCACCTGATGGCAAAAATACACACTTCATAAGATTAAGGGTATTGTACTGACTATTTGTATAGTGCATACAGCAATAACATCTGTTTTGCACTTGCAGATCACAGAAGCGATCAAACAACTCTGGTCTATTTTGATTATTCATCTCTACTTAGGCTATCTTAATTGCCACCTGTTAGAACTGGATAAAAACTAATAAGCAGTCCTCTGATTCCTTTCACAAATCTTTCATCACCAGTCATATAGTTATGGAAAGGCAGAATCCAAACTTGAATCATAAAGACTTAGAGTGATATGTCACTTTTCATCTCCTATGTGTTTAACTTGGACAAAATAAAAAAAGAAAGAAGGATATGGAGACATGCAGTGATGGCACTAAAGAAAAAGAAAACAGGGTAGCTGATCCTTGAAGCTACCATGGATATGCCCTGACAGCTAACATCTTGCTTTTTTTATTACTTTGACAAAAACATTAAACACTTAAGACCAAGAAAATATGCTTCCCAGTGAGCTTCCTGCCATATTTATGAGCCTCAGGAGGTCACCTAATCCATTCCTCCACTTCAGCGCAAAGTCAGCTATACCTAAGCTATTACTGACAGTACCTATCTATCTAGTTCTTACAGATTTTCAATGAAAGAGATCCTATCACCTCTCTAGGCAAAAGTGTTTCAGTATCCCTTAGCATGAGAAAATTTTTTAATATTAACCTAAATTTCCTGTGCTGACTTTTAAGCCCAGTACTACTTGTTTTATCTATCACAGATGTGGAGAGCACATTATGTCCGCTTCCTGGCAGAAGCCTCTTTATTTGATGATTTATTATGGTTCATTCCCACCACCTTTACTAAGTACTTCCACTCCTTTCACAGAATTTCCACAGTAAGAATTTTCCAAAGTAATCCTGCTGAGGAAACAGCAATGCTTAAGAAATTGTGCAGGACCACATATCACTGAAGGAAGAACTTAAAAGCTAACTCAATAAAAAAAAATTTAAAAGCCTGTCTTTAGTTCTTGACAAAAAAATAAACAAAGGCTAAATTAATTCAGTTGTAATTAATACACCAGAAATCTTCACAAAAATTCAGATACTTACAATATGTGAAGTCCTACAAGAAAGCTTCCAAACTACTTGTAAATATATCAAATACTAATTTCAATTAAAAGTGAAGTAAATGTTCATGCTTCTGAAAGGCTTACAAATTAAAAATACCTGTGTACTGACTAGATTTGATAATTGTTATGTTGTGGAATATAGGAACATGAAAGCGTTGCACTTAAAATTTTAATTTCCTTGTTTAAATTTTTCTTGACACTGTGTGCCCTCTATTGCCCATAACAGATTTGAAGTTGTAGTCTCCTGACACATGCTGAAAAGCTTTCTTTGTGAAGTGCGAATTTTAATGCTGTCACCCAGTACACCAAGGGGAATTAATTCTCAAGCCATCAAGGTTAACTTGCCAAAGGTGGTGTGCTGGGAAACCAGTAACACTACTAAAAACCACAAGACTACCTGAAATTGATGCTTTGCAAAATAACAAATATCCAGATTAGGTATCTGTTTGGAAATACACAGCTAATACTCCAAACTGGACAGCATAATCAGCAAAGAAGCTAATGGCAGTAACTATTCAAGCCATCCTCTTCAAAAGAGGTAATGTTTGTATGAATGCAAACAACATGCTTCACTGCCCTCTTCTGGCTGGTAGATGTAAATCAATCTTGGAAAAGAAATCCCATTTTGAGTAGCACTAGTTCAGATCAAGCATCAAGGTTATTTATAAATTTGGTTCCAAACTCACACCTAAAGGATAACTGTGGACATAGTGAGACAGGTGTCATTAAAGCTGCATGTTCGTAGATAAAAAGCTGTCCACTTATTACAAAAGAAGGGGAAAACAAAACTGTTAAAATGCCCTACAGCAGGACTGCTGTGGAAAACTGGGTTACTGATTCCGAAAAATGATGACAGACACCATCCAGAGAAAGGAGGACTTCAAACCCAAGCTTTCTCTTATGTTCAAGTAGATTCACTACGCCTGCTAAACAATATGCTATGGCTCATCATAGGTTACTAATCTAAGCTCCACAACAGTTATTGCTGTTTCAGATTCTCAAAAAGTTGCCAATGCTACTATCTACTTGACAACTACCAACAGGTGCTCCAGTGTGCAGTTCCAACCAAAATTGCAGAACAGAGTATTTCAGCTGGAAGTGACCTACAGCGATCAGCTAGTCCAATTGCCTGATCACTTCATGGCTAACCAGAAGTGAAAGTGTGTTATTAAGGCTGTTATCCAAATGCCTCTTTAAACGCTGACAGGCTCGGGGCATCAGCCACCACTCAGTGAAGCCTGTTCCAGTGTTGGACCACCCTCTCAGTAAAGAAATCCTTTCTAATGTCAAGTCTCAACCTCCCCTGATGCAGCTTTGAACCATTTCCATGCATCCTGTCACTGGATACCAGTGAGATCAGGTTGTCCCTCTCCACTTAAAACCATAAAATGTCCCTGATCCACTCCCACAAAATTCATCTCCTCTGTTATTTGCATGTCCTTTCTCTTTACCTATATATATATATATATATGTGTGTGTGTGTGTGTGTGTGTATATCTGTATATACACATAGGTACCTTTGGGTAAAACAAATTCTACTGTTCTTTTCTATAGCAGTATGCATGCTCAACAGAAAAGGAAAAAGGAAGACTGCAAAAAAGAGCACCCTTTGGAAGAATATTGATATTATGCAATAAAAAAAAAAGAACTCTGCTGTCTTATGCTCACCACAATAAAAAAAAAAGCCTATACTTTAAAGCAAAATAGATGTTATTCAGCAGACAGCAGCATCAAATCTTGCTTCACATGAAATGACAACAGAGTGGAATTCTCTGTAAGTCACAGAAGGGCTTTTTTTTTTTAAGATACCTTCAGTCTTATCTTACTAATGAACTCCTGAAAACCTTGTATTTGAGACCAAAGAATCTAAAAATAAAGAGTAACTTTTGGAAAAGAATTACATGAAATAATCATTATTTCAAAAGTTCTTACTTTACCTTCTATAAACATTTTTTACAAGATCGTATTTTATGTAACATTCTAGATAGAATAGACTTAGATCTTCTACCTTCTGTGTGGTAGTCTGGATTTGTGGTGCACTGCCTTCTCGATGCCAATAAACTTTAATAAAACGATTATTTAACACTGCTTCTGTACTTGATATAGCTTTCTTTGCTTCCTCATGTGTGGCAAACTGAATAAGGGCACCTTCTGGATCACCTTGATATGCAACCTAAGATTTAAAACAGAAGAACAAAACTTTACTGCATGTAGGATTTTCATTTGTGTCTCGATTATCATAAAATCAATAGTTTCAAGGTCCAGCTTGAATTTAATTTAATTTAAACCTAATATGGGTCACTAGATAGGCACTTTCCATTCATGATCTGTTTGAAAATCCTGGTGTCAAGAAGCAACCCTGAGATTAAGCTAATAAAAATTTAAGAATAGTTAAAATACCCAAAAACAAACAGTCAAACAGTATTTCTAATTGTAAATATGAGTAGTCATTTGAAAGTCAAGAGGGAGCATCACCAAAGAAGATAGCTACAAAAAATGTCCTGTCTAGTATCCAGATAACAAAATTCATTTTTGTTTTCCTCCTTTGAGCATTATTATTATATCTTAGACATCTTCAAAAGACAAAATTATACCTTTTGGAAGAAGAGCAGTATGTCTGCATATCCTTCTGTCCCTCTTTGCACACTCACACACAATTTTACCTGCCTTACTGAATTACACTGCCTGCTAATAAACCCATATTCTTCGGTAAACTATAGAAAGGCTTAAGAAACATTCAAGAGCAAGTAAGAAAGATTTTAATTGCCTCAGTGTTCAAATAAGCACAGAAGGTTTATTTTGTACTGTAGCAGTATGCACAAAAATATTCTATCATACCTCTTTACTCAATCTCTCAGTGCAAACAAGAAAGGGGACATAAAAACACAAGCTAGTATCAGAAACGTGTTGATAAGGAAGGATGATGAAAGATCAGACTGGATACCTTAGAGACCGGATATGAAATAATGACATTACACATACTGCAATATGTAATATTAACCTAAGTTAGGCCCTAGTTCTTTGCATCTCTTTCATATCTTTTGCTAATTGTTGCTGATTTATGTTTATAAATGTGGGTGTCTCAGATACACCACAAAGTAATTATAAGGGACAAACCAGTACTATGAGACTAGAAAGCAATTATATCACAGGGATTACTGAGAATGAGAAATACAGGTTTTCCATATTTATAATTAATCTCAAAAAAATACAGAGAGTTTACAATATTAGATCCAAACTTGAGAAAAGGAGTGAAAGTAAAACACTTCCCACTGATTTTCAATGTTTCAAACTATGTATCTTAGAAGTCTTACATGTGAGGAAAACATCTGTTTGGAACCTGAAAGACTAGAACATTTAATTTCTGCTTCTTCAATGGCAACTCCATTAAAAACAATGAGATCAACAGGTTAAGAAAGTAATGAGAACAGTTTCAGGGAATCAGTTAAAAAACAACTGGCATTTTCCTTTTAGCAACTATCTCTACCCTTAAGTCAAAGCATACTCTCTTCTCTTTGTTGACTCTTACCTGTAAGTTGACTAAGTTTCCAAACTTACTGAAGTGCTCATTAAGTTTGCTGATATTGTTAAGTTCTGGGGGAACTTTTCTCAGTTCAAGTTTTGTATTTTCATTTCCAAACTGCACCTTCTTCTGGAAACCTGGACTATTTGTTCTGTTAAAATTTTGCCTGCAACAAATAAAAATCAAGCCAGAAATCCATAGCAAGCTAGCAAACACAGCATTAAAATTTATATGCTTACATAGGAGCATGTGTGTATGAGACCACGATCTGTAGACTTAAAAAAAAATATATACAATTTTGAAAATTGTATACTCTCAACATACCCCAGTGCATAAATCCATGAGATAATTCACAACTACTTGCTCATATCGGTAAGTCCTGACTTCCACATTGCTCCACCGGAAAAACTATTTCTCGGCTATTCCATGGCATCTCCCCACTCATGTTTCAAATAACTATAACTTCAAGGCTCTCCTCAGCTCCACTAATCTCTTAACACCCTTCCAACTTTTGTCACCTGCACTCTAAGCACCACATCCTCTACTTCCTGTCCATAACAACTAATATTAGCCTTCTCGAACAACCACCAAACTGCAGCTTCTCTGTTTCTTAGATCATTCCAGCTTCCAGGGAGTAGATCTTGGTATCATCCAAAGCAACTGCAGCTATCTCTATACTGCCTTTGAGAGAGGACAGTGAAGTATAGATCATTCTATTGTGCCATTTATTTTAATAGCATCAGCTTATTCACAGTTTAACTTGCTTGCAGTTTATATAGTTTGTATGTGCTTCAGCTTTAAAAAAGAGCTCCGTGGAATTCCAACTATTAAGCCAAGCTTGAATAAATGATCAACTCACTTGTCAAACCAAGTCTTCTTTGTAGGAACTCCACCATCCCCCGCACCAATTGTTCTTTTCCTGGATTCAGCATCTACCACTATTCTCATACTACTTTTGTTGGGAGGTTTTTCTGTAAACAGATGAAAAGATTTGACAGTATTTTTTGTACTTTCATTGTATTTGATATTAAAAAAAATTTTCTGCCCACATGAAATTTGCACTGAAAAGCACAACTGTTTATTTTGAAATTACTATGATCCTTGTTCAAACTGAATTACATTTTGGTCACAAACTTTTTTTCTTAACTATCTGTGACAGATCAAAACAGCTAAGAGTTTTCATTTTGTCACAGTAATATCACACACAAGGAAAACAGAATAGGTGTGACAGAAGGCATCACCTGCCTCAAGATGACTGTACTCCCTGATTCAAAGTGTCCTATATCACACCAAGGCTCACACCATTTCTGCTAACACCTCCATTCTACTATTAAGATATCACACACCAAAATTTTCATGACAGGAAATGTACAGTACACCAGAGCACTAACACCCTAAAAGCAAGATTTAGGGTTGGGGGGGAGGGGGAAGGAGCAGCTCTTGCTGAAGAACAGGAATCATACTGGGAGAATCCTCACTGAAAATACACCAACAGAAACACAGTAAGATTAAATATAAATATATACAAATGTAAACAAAACCACATTAAAAATATCTGGTTCACCACTCCTCCCTTCTCATTTTGTGTGCTGCTGCTTCTTTCCAGGGCCACAGAAACTATGAGGTTAAGATTAGTCATGAGTAACAGTCTGCTAGCAGATAATTATTATTCCTTCCTCTCCACAGCAAAAAACATCTTAAGATTCTGTTACAGAAACATTAACATTTTTGTATATAAAAGATATACAATGTGACCAGTTACTGCAGCCAAGGGTAAACCGTGAATAGTCTAGGAAGAGATTTCATTTTACCTGTAAAAGTGCACACAAAGCAAATACAAGCCAAATACCCTACTCAAACTCCTCTTAATTCCAGAAGATTTTTTTTTTAAAAGCAATATTTTCCAGTATGACATTCTGTGAAAACTACCTCAATCAGTTAAACTGATTAAGTATAGCTTTGAGAGCATACCTCTGGGTGGTAGATCCATATCACCTGATGTGAGTCCTATCAAATTTGGTCTTTGGGCATGTACTCTATGTCTATACATAGGTCTTGAAGTATTTGTTATACTTGGAGCTTCTGGATTATAGCCATCTGTGTCATACGCTTCTGGTAAAAAAGAAATTGTCTAATTAAAATAAATTGCAGTTAAACCCCCTAAGGTTTCAAACATAATATTTCATTTAATTACAAGATACAGTTACAGTGGAAGAATTGTATAACAACTATCCTAAAAAAAAAAACCTGCCATGCCAAGTTCTCTGCTTTAACACAATGAAAATATTATTCCATAGTCAAGAATCACATTTTACATGCAAGTCTTACTTCTGTCCTGAACTAAGGTAGAAAAACAAGTGTTAAGTTATTGTCACAGTCTAAATGATACAAATACATTCTTCCCAATTACAAAATCATAATCTCTAAAAAGTACAGTGTAATATGAATCAATGTTATTCTATTTAGCAAACCTTGTGGGCAAAGCCTCAGTACTACACCTGCTGTAAAAAGAGAGGGTGGAGCAGGAGGCGGCTGGTGGTGAATACCCGTTGTAACAACAGTAGGAACTGAGCTAGTTGCTGAGTTTGGGGGGCCATCCATGCCAGCAGGCTGCAGTGGGGGAAGTGGAGGGGGTGGTCCTGTCAAAAACAAAGGAAAACACTGCATTCATTTACTATCCACCAGACTGATAGGAAACTGATCTGAAATGTTTTTGAGGCTATTTAAAGAACGGGAGGTGAGAGGGCATGTATACAGACTTAATGATATACAATTCATACATACGAAACCATCCCCACCAGCAAATCACTGAACTTAAGATTACAGAGAAAAGCATCTAAATAGTATAACATTTCTCCAAACACTTCCCTTCCATAATCAAAACTTAATTGCCAATAGCCCAATATTTATCTTCACCAACAGAAGATCTTTAAAGCTCTATAAAACTCACTCAAAGAAACAAACTATTAAAAACAGAATTTAACAAAAACATTCTAAGATGACAATAACTAATCTGGTTGATACTATTTTTCCAAACACCGATGAAGAAACTTAAAACCCTGCTAGAAAGCCAAAGGGATCATTCTTAAATTTGAGGCCTGCTTTTTTTTTTTTTTTTTTTTTTTTTTTTACAACAGGTAACATGACATTTTCAAAGCTGAGCTGCCAAGTCATTGCAAAAATTATTGTAAATTCATGTTTTGGAAAAAGATACAAAGTCACGTATTTGGACTTTCCACACCGATCTGCAAACAGTACCTGAGGGAGAATGATTATCCCAGCAATACAGATAGACTCTATATTAAGTCAACTAAATACATTCAGACCTTACTTAAATATATAAATTAATAAAAAAAGAAAGGAATCATCACATAAAACTAACATAAGTTTTTAAACCACACAAGGGAACTGAATACTAAATTGCAATTTTACAAATGCAAGGCAGGCACACAAGTCTTTGGGTAATTTTTAGTGCTTGAACTAATATGAATGAACTTTCCAATGAAAACAAGCTGAAGAATTTTTCTCTCTTAGTTACGTGACAAGTTTAGTTTCAAAATTATTTATTAATATAATAATATTTTCAGGTGTGGTCAAGAATTCTCTTTAATTCTATAGTTACAAATGAAATGTCTAATATCTGCCATTTCCAAGATTTTTTCCCTTCTTCTCTAACAGTACTAAGGTTTTGGACAACACCTATAAAACTCAAGGAATTGAGTTTTGCCATGCCATGCTTTTGCTTAAAGACAATTAAAATGTTATTCCATATTTAAGATTCACATGCACATTTTACAACAATCAACTTTGCAAGAACTTCCATAAAACCCAATCATTTTGGAGTAAGCTATGTCATAGCAGAGCAAAGTACAACTTTCTAAAATATAGTTGGCATTCTTACAACAGTTTTTTGGACTGCATACAACCCAGTAACAGCCAGGTTTTTCTGCTAAAAAATGGGTTGTCATCTTGTTTCATTACCTGTTACAGGTGGAAGGCTAGGTGGTAAAGGGCCTGGTGGTGGTACTGGAGGTCTAAGATTAACAGGAGGAGGACTCAGAATTGGTGGAGGGGGAGGAAGTCCAGGAGGAGGTGGTCCTTCAACAACAGGGGGTTGTGCTGGAAAAGGCAGAATGCCAGGAAGATTCACATCTTCTACCACTACTGGATCGCTTCCATGATCAAAAGGGCACATGTCTCCTCTCATACAGAAACCCTTTTCTGAAACATCAAAATCAAAAAGAACTGGCGTGAGTATTCAACAACTGTAGTTTAATTCAGAGCAGGTATGAGACATTCTATTTATAATGCAGCAATTTGGAAATTAAGAGCTTCCACATACCATCAGATATTTATATTAGAAAATGAAATTGAACATTTAACAGTCAGCACATACAAAGACTGCACTGACATACTAGAAAAATAAAGAAGTTAGGGTGGTTTTTTTTGAAGAATTAGTTCTGCACCGAATTGTAATAAACTCTGAAAGCAAATAATGAAGTGTTTTTAAGTAAAAAGTGCAGATACTGGAATTGAGAAATCCTTCTTAAAAGTTAGAAGTTAATACCATAAAATTCCAACATGAGAAAATTCACTCGAATTCTTTTTTTCTCATTTGCAATTATTTCAGGAATAATTAGAATATTTTGCCATAGTTTAATGTGATTATGTAGGAGCAAAAATTTATGTTATTTACATATATATGTATCATATTAAGGGTATAGATGCATGTACATGTACAAATACAAAATACACACACAAATAAAACTGAATATCCATCTAGCTCTTTTATTTTATATGCAAGTAAAACATTGGAGCGGGTCCAGAGGAGGACCACAAAAATGATCACAGGGCTGGAACACCTCTCCTGTGTAGAGAGGCTGAGAGAGTTGAGGTTGTTCAGCCTGGAGACGAGACAGCTCTGGGAAGACTTTACTGTGGCTTTTTGGTGAAGCTATTCTTCACAAGCACAACTCTGTCAACACTTGAGCTCTCAGCCTCCCATTTTCTTCACTTAAAAAAAAAGAAATCTAATCAGAGTTCTGAATGTAAACTGGACTAGATCTTAAAGTTGTCATTGTGGTAAACAAAAAAAACAACTCAGAAAAATACTTTAGGGGGAAATTTAAACTATTCTGAGCTAACAGGTTGACTGGTTGAATTTAGTTAAGACACTGCCAACTGCAGCAGCCTCTCGTGCAGATTTTGGCACAAGACATGCAAAGCAATAGCAGGAGACACAGATAAACATAAAAGCCCACCCAAGTTTAAGAAACACCTACATGAAAAAATGATTTAACATGAGTCTAGGGAAGTTGCAGCCCTAGACCTTTCTAGTTAAAAACTATCACTTAGGATAGAATAAAAAATGATGATGCCATTAAGGTATAGTATGGTCAAAGCAGAAAACCTAGTTAAAATTGGATTTTTAAAATATTTTTTTTAATATAAATACACTGTTTTTCATCTATATAAAATAATTCTAGTAACTAAAAAAACTATACAAACACTAATGAACCAAGCTGTCTAAAAGCTACATTAATAAAGTGTGGGATAAAATTTGCATTCAAGAATTTTGTTATCTTAAAAACAGTATAAACAGTCATCAGGAAAAGAAAGGAAAACTACCTCAATCTTTTCAGAAAGGGGCCAATCATAGCTGCAGGAAACAATTAAAAAAACCAAATACAGTCTTACCATCATAATCTCTACAGCGTTTCTTTGGCAGCGGAGGTCTTCCATAGGAGTTGTGGTCCAGTTGCTCTTCATGGAATTCTGACCAGCTTTCAGTAGTGTTATTTCCATGATGAGCAGGAGCAATAACAGTAATAGTGCTGCTCAATGTCGGGACAGGGTAGTGGCCAGATGAAATATTTGTCACAGAAGAAACTGGTGTATAATTGTTCTCTAATGGATCTGTTCTATCCATATCATATTTTGGCTTTCCCAAATCCCTTTCTGTTAAGACAAAGAAAAAAAAAGGCACATTAGAAGATTCCTTCTGCACATTTTCACCAGAAGAAGCCACTAACCTGTGTAAGTATCTCACATCAACTCCAACTCAAAATATAAAAATAGTATGGAAGTGTTCCATAGGTTGCCCTAAGTGTCTGTAGTGTCTCCACCCTCAGAGTTATTCATGACCCAGTTCAATGGGGTCCTGAGCAACCTGTTTCAGTTTATCTGCTTTGAGAAGAGGTGTTGAACTACATAACCTTCAGAGGTCTCTTCCAACCTCAACTGTTCCATGATTCTACATTTTAAAGGTTTAATCAGAAAAAAATAATAATCCTAAAAGTACATAGCCACTGGGGTATTTTAATACCCACAGTAAAGCAGAAACACTATTTATAGAAGATGTACTCTGCTTGACATTAGTGATGCATATATTGTAAAAACTTCAGATGGAAAGGGAAGCAATGGGCAAGAATAAGGCAACCACTACTTGAAAACACTGTAGAAGTTACACATCTTTAGTTTTTCAGCATGCTGTTACTGTTGCATGTGCATGTTGCTTATATTTTCATTTTATCTGCATTTCAAATGCATGTATTTATTGCATGCAAAGCTCTGTCATGGAGAGATAATAGTGTTTGACATGTGTGGAACACTCCTGAACAGATACAGTAGTAACATGAACTTTTATTCTGAATATCTACGAACTATTAATTTTATAATATAACCATAAAAAAAAAGTAAGTATCCAGATTAAGACAGAATAGTTCTGTCATGAAGTAAACTGGTAGACTCAAATAATCGCATATTATAGGCACATGAATAAAATTGTCTTAAAGATGGCAGATATGAGTGGGTAAAACAGGCTTCCTTTAATATGCTTAGAAAATGAAACAGTTTTCACTGTAAGGCATTGTCTATGAGATATTACCATTGCAGATCATGTAAAAAAAACCCAAACCTTTAATTAAGATTCAGTCACATTGTAATCTTTTAGTTAAACTGCTACAAATTGTTCACAAATTGTTTGGAAAAACATCTGCTCATGTATTTTAGGGAACTCTGCATTTCTACTTTTAAGGCAGAGTTACCAAGGCCCATTCTACAGAAAGAAAAATAATACACAGGAGGACTTAAACCAGACTATTTTTACCTCTACACTGTCTAAGAATAAAGACAAAAAACCTCTCAGTGGTCTTTTCCAAATTATCATTAACAATTATTGTGAGAAAAAGCATTATTTTCAGTTGAATAAACAGCTTTATTTTTAAAGAAGTTTAGTTCAAAAAACTACTGTACTTAAGTCCTACAGGTATGCGTGCAAATGCAAATATTGGTAAATATTTCAGCCTCTCCCTATGATACCAAGGGGAGGACAAGACAAAAAGAACAGAGCTGTACTGTTCTGCTTGACAAGTCATTTGCTGCCAAACAGGTAATTTCTGCCAGTTCTGCCTCTGTAGATAAGTATTAATTTCCACACATGTATCTTTCCACTCCAGATTCTGAGCTTCCTAAACCTTACAGAAATGCATTTAACTCAGATTTTCCTGCTTCTCTTAAAACTTTGCTAAGAAGTGGCCAACACAGTCAAAGATATTAGAGAAGAATGGAAGGAAAGAGGGGGAAACAAGCACTGAAAACAATCGCATAAGCCTTATTTCCATAGAAAGCCAAGCTAAATTTTAACAAAGTAACAAGAACAATAGAGGAAATTTTTGGTAGATCTCGAACACAGTGTTTAAGTTTAGCATTTATATTTTGTAGGCAACATTCACTGTATTTTAGAGACCAACTGTTGGTACCTCTGCTTCGGCTTCTGCTTCGGCTTCTGCTCCGGTCTCGATCCCGGTCCCGCAATCTCTCTTTGCTCCAACTTCGACTTCGACTTCTGCTGTAGCTTCGACTCCTCCCTCTTCTTCTGTTATATCGATCCCTATAGGAATCTCTTCTGGGAGGATTTCGGTCATAATCTCTCTTTCGAGAACGTTCATCTTTTTTCCTTTCATCACGGCTTCTAAACATGTAAAATTTATAAGTTAATTACAAGAATTACAAACACATAATTTAAAACCTTAACCACCATTAAAAATCTCAAGAGATGGAAGTGGAAAATTAGACAAAAGCTACGAATGGAATCTAACTTTGGCCTTTCCTTTCTTCTCAGAAGGCTTCAAAAATTCTTTTATTTGGTTCTTAAAATTTTAAAACATATGTAAAATTCTGTTTCTGTCCAATACAGCATCTTCTCCAAGGTGGTAACACCAAACAAGTAACACTTACTGAAGTAAGGGCTTCTAAATTAAAATTTTATCACAATTCAATCTCAATACTGAGCAGATTAAAATCTCTAATATAAACCACAAATCTAACATAAAAACGAATCACAAAACGCAAATGTGATAGCTGTACACAACTCAAAGACACTTTATACTGTCACATATATACTTGTCATTTAACTACATATGCATAAAAGCAATAGTAAGTTATTTTTAGGCTTATTCAGTGATCATACAGAGAGAAGATGTTTAATTTAGAAACATCATACAAATCCAAATCCATGTGATTACTGATATAATACAAGAAGTTAAAATTTATTACCTGGTATCTCTGTAGCGAGAACTTGACTGAGGAGGGCTATGATTTAATCTTCTAGAAAACTTTTTCTCTCGCTCTTCCTCTTTAACTATCTGAATTTAAGATACACATTAAATGAAAACATGAGTACTCTATAATAGAGACTTCTGCACAATCTAATAAAAACAAAGCTTCAAAATGTTGAGCGAGTCACCTGTAACATTGAATTAAACAACATTTTTGTATCTAATGCAATCAGAGATCTTGAAAACATACCAGATTTCTAGTTGTAGGAATATCTGAAGCACATGTTAGGAAAAAATAAAGCAGAATAAGCAATCCTTATTGTGCTGCACAGAAAATACATATGCTTTTGCTACAGGTGGACAAAATACCATACTAAGGTGCAGTGACAGATCTGGGAAGATGAATATTCAACAGTGGACACAGTGAGGTCTTTTCTCCATCAACAGGTTAATTGTTCATGGTTAAATATTTTCATACAGCCAAACCTAGGTTGCAGTAGAAAAAGGCAAACCTGTTCTTCTGGCTCAAAGAACAACATAAAACACTTGTGCCAGTATAAGGCTGTTATCTGGATCAAGCAGCTGGATGAATGAGGACTGCCATTTGGAACAGAAGCCTGGATTTATGCTGAATTAAAGGACATTACTACAACAGCAATCCTGAACCAAGTGCTAATACAGGTTGTACTGCAACTCCTACACTACTCCGTAACTTTATTTACATTTGCCTAATCAGAACCAATTTGTGCCTATGTTTGAGGCACCCACTTATGTTTACAAAAAATTGTGCAGCAATACTCAACATACTAAGCACAAACCTCCTGACATGTTTTAATGCTGTAGTATAAGTTTTGGTACTATTATTAATAAACAAACAAACAAACATGGTGAAGTTGGAACACATAAGCAAACTACAGGAATGAGTTAAAAAAAACAACCCATACATTTAAAATAAACCAAATACCTACCTCTTCTTTTTTCGACTCTTTTTCTTGGTGCTGAAAAAATTCTACTTTCAGGCTTCCTGACGATGGCTGTTCTGGTGGAGGTAGATAGCTTTTTGTATTCACAGCATCAAACAGTTTTTCCACAAATATCTGAGTTTCTAAAAGTAAAGAGTGTACAAATATCCATTACTCAAATATTCAGTTAATATTTGCTTTAAAAGTAAACTAAAAAAAACCCACCCAAAATCAGCATTCACCAAAAACTTAAAGCAATGAAGAGTATTTTTTTTTAAATACTCTGCTGCTGATTTTATATTTAAAAAAAGATATTTAGAGAGTGGCAAGAAGCATGTCAATAATGACAATGTCTAACGAAGGTTTTCAATCCTTGAATTATTTAGTGTCTCATAACAAAACATCTTAAAGATTATTTCTGGATTATAGAGTTACAATACTTCTAATTCTGGTAGTAACTCTTAACATTCATAATTTTCTTCCAGGAATACCAATAGACATAAAACATATACCTAGTATCTGCATATTGTGCATATACCTGATTTTTAAAACAAATCACTTCGTGAAAATTGAATTACATACTTCAGAGTAACGAAGCTAATACAGAGAAATGCATGACTGATAAAAGATAGTCTGAATGAATTAAACAAGACACACTTTTCACTCAAGCTTAATTGTTATGACGAAGACCATACCTTTCTGAAGAAATACATCCAGCTGATCAACACACAATGCCTTCAGCTCCTTTTCACTTTTATCCTTCTTTACCAGTGCCAGAACATATTTAGCTAGGGCAGATGGATCTGCATCACATCTGCAAATAGATTAATTTTAAAAATAAATAAATAGAAGGAATTCAATCAGAGAAGTTAACATCTGAAACTGGTATGCCTGATACATACAGAGAACCAAAATATTTCCTAGCAAACTAATTAAAAAATACGCAGGGGTAGTTTTTAAAACAGAGTCCAGATATGCAAGATTGCCAAGTCTCGCCTTTCTTTTCCAGAGAAGCAACCGCCTAGAATATTTCCAAACAGTACTGCATGGAGCATCTCATAGTAAACTAGAATGAACTATTTAGAATGAAACAGCCTCAACTGCCTAATAAGTCTTAAAAACAGTTACAAATACAACAAATACTTCCATAATTTCCCGATGATGAAATCATTATTTTAGTGTAATACTGAGTGACTATTAACAGGGGAAAGTCAGTCAGTCTACCTAATTACAAACACATACAGTGATATAGCAGAAGGGATCTGATATTAAAAAAAACTAAAAAACCAACAAAACCAAAACAAAACACTCTGAGAGACTTTCTCTTACACATATTTTTTAAGAATCTTATTACATATGAACACAAGCAAAAGCAGATGAGCTGAAAATATCTTAATTTCAAAAGCCTAAGGAAGAAGCATTCATATAACATTACCACAGAAATCTCCATAAGAGGTACACAATGAAGGGAAATTTAGGGGATCATCATTTAGACATCTAAATTCAATCTAAAATTAAGTATGGAGCACTTCAGTGTAGAATCTGATGGTCTCATACACACAATAAAGAACTTAGAATGGAGAAAGTTGTATAATCACATTAAGTAGAACATTATTTAATGTAACTGATATAATTCTGTTGTAATGTTTCGCAAAGAGTAATCTGCAATGAACTCTGCAAGGGAGTTACAGAGTAAAGCCTGCCAAAGCAAGTGAGTATACTGCAGAAAACCATTTCACACTTCATAATTCAAAGCCAGTAACTAAAGAAATGGTGATACACTGG
Organism: Actenoides hombroni; assembly: GCA_024336885.1. Taxonomy (NCBI): domain Eukaryota; kingdom Metazoa; phylum Chordata; class Aves; order Coraciiformes; family Alcedinidae; genus Actenoides; species Actenoides hombroni. The sequence continues at coordinate 396,796 of WUAM01000315.1, forward strand.
TTTATCAGGCAGAACAATAGCATTTTCTTAAATCATTTAATCCCATTATTTCGCAGAAACGAAATGAAGACCTCAGACCCCACAAAACCAGGCAGGATTTAACACACATGCGCATACACACACTGGTCACATGATACAGACAGACAGCTTGTTTGGGTGGTGATCAAAGTTAATACTAGTGTTTTAAAGAACTACAACAACAGTAAAAAAAAAAAATGCACTGATGCATCCTAACTGTACATTCTCTCTAGCAACAATAACTGAGAAATAAGTAAAATTAAACAGTGGTCAGAGTTGCACTGGAGTACCACACAAAAACTCTTCTAGCACAGAAGTTCACTAGTCAGAACAAAGGAATAAAACAGCAGTTTCTCAATCTCTTCCACATTAAAACAAAGTTAAATTCAACGCTCAATCTTAATTATAAATCTGAATGTCAATCAGTTCAATGACACGTATCTTAGAAACTGGGCAGAAGAAACCAAATCCATCACCATCACGCTACCTAATTACTCTCACCAAAGAAATTATCTCCTGCAAAGCAAGCAACATTCTCCATGCAAACCTATATACCAAGTAAAGGAAGCAGATCTGTTGGCAACCATCCTCAGGAGTTCCTCTGGAAAGCCTGGGCCCAGCACAGAGCACTCTGAAGTTAAAGGTCAGAGCTTCAAACATAACTCAGCATCCCCTAGAAAGCAGGCAGTAGCAGAATTTCATGCTGTAAAAGCAACCTGAGCTGCGAGGGGAGGTACCACAGTATTGTGTGTTAGTCTGCATTATTTATAGATACAGGAGATGAGTTCACAATAAGTTTATATTCCAGAAGAACCCATAAACACTAAACAGACAAAATGCAAATATATACAGTCAACTGAAAACCAGACTACACACTGATTGAAAATTCTTCAGAAATGTTTTCCTTCAACTATCACATTTAATAATTCTTTATACACAAGAAAACACTGTCCAAATACCAAGTCACCTTGGAAGCAGGCACACAACCTCCTATAGTGAGAGTGGTAGGTAGGACTGCGTGGTCTCTTAAGCTGCTAGCACCTGAGCACACCATCCAAGTAGACTACTGAAAGCTTGATGCTAAAAAGTGTTCATCATAGGCTGCAATGAGAGTTCTCATCCTGTACAGCCCCCAGGAGGCCCCATGGCTATCATTTCACAACTTCTCAATGCTTCAATTTGCCAACTTACTTTTTTACTGTTCCTTAATGCAACTTCTGTCACTACAGGAGATTTTCAGTCCTCTCCTAGTTTCAAGCTGAATCATGTCTCAGGAAATTAGTGTGCTATTTTCATACTATCTAGCTATAGTCATAACAGAAAAACAATTTTGGGGGAGGGGACAATTTTCACATGATAATTCTCAATTCTTTTCTTCTCCTCTCTATTCTCCATAAAAATCAGATAAAAACATACAAGTTGAGTTTCCTTATTCCAATTTCCATAAATTTTGTTCTCATCTGGTAATACCAACAGTCAGCTGTGACTATTCAAAATTTGTTACAACTGATTTAAATTATGACACTCAAAATTCAGGGGGGGAGGGGGGAGGAAAAATAAAAAAAAAGAAAACCCCAAGAATCACTCTAGAAGGTAAAATCCACTGTTTAGCTACTCCAATTTACTTTAATTTCCAAGCCCCTACCGCTGTGACTATACCACCTCATATTCAGTTTAAAGCAATTCCTCTCTCATGGGTACAAAATGGAAAACCTTTTCTGCAAAGCCACCTGGACTCCAAAAGGTTTAACAACCAAAAAATAAAACAAACTAACAAAACTTGTTTAAAAATTATGAACTGGTGCTTTCACCCCTCTCTGCCATGGTGATTTTTAAATCTTAGCAATACTGCCCACCCCAGAACTTGAATCCACCTACTCAACTCTGAGATAGTCTCCAGAAATTATGCTCAATAAAAACATATGTAAACATACTTTTAGCTTCTAAAACACAAAATCACTTTCTTCTCTGGCAGTGTCTTAGCATTTATCACTCTCTATGCTATACAACCACATATGAAAACCACAAAACAATCATACTGAATTCTATTACTATTATTCAATATGTAAGTGTAGAAATTCCCCTGTAAACAACAGGAAGAACTTATATGCTTTCAAGTAAAGTCTGCATTTATTTTGGCTATTTAACTATTTTTTGAGAAATACTAACAAATTACTTAAAATTGATGCTAAGCAATAATGAATATAATGCGTTTTGTGGTACAATGAGACTGAGAAAAAGGTTTCTGTAAATTGGTAATATCATTTTATGCAATTTATTTTCATTTTTTTAATTAAAACTGCAAATGATCTTTACACAGCCTAAGGCTGACTTCCTTTTTTATTTACTGGCTTGAAAGAGAAGTCTCATCTTTTATATCTGTTCAAAGCTTGAAAAAAACTATAAACAATGGATCTGTTTTCTCAGCACTATTGTGAAGATCATCCTTGTTTCTGTAGCTAGGATTTCAGACAGATTTAACAAGGTCACAGTCTGATCCTTTACTGCTTTTCAGACTCATAAAATGCCTTTTTTTTTTTTAAATGATGCTAAGATTAAATTGCTAGCAACCTAAAGTGGTGGAAAGAGAGAAGTAACTGGTCTCATGAAGTAAAGAAGAAATGTAAGCTTCACAGAACTGTGAGTACAGGAGGTCTGCCTGAAAATTTCTGTTCTTCATAGCCATTAGAGTTCTGAAAATTAATATCAATGGTGTTGCTCAGGGAGAGCTGCTTTTTTTTTTTTTCCCCAGCAATTCCTTTTTACTTTTTCATTCAAACTGAATTCTGAAGTGCTGTGCATAAATTCTGCACCCTTTGGTTTAGTCAAAATCTGCTGCTTTGGATTAGAGGGGCTTTGAGGTTTTCTGATAAACAACTCTTATGTTCCCTAGTTTGACAGTATTTTCTGACAGAATAGCAGCCTTTGTATGTGAATAATATGCAATATGCTCGCTGTATCTTTGTTGTGCATACATGGATTTTTCATCTACTTTGAGCTAGCTTTATCAGTTTCTCTAAACCTGTCTTGTATTTTATGCTCTTATAGATGACTCTGTTTTATTAAATGGTGTCAGCAACAAAATATACTGTGTAGCACAAGGACTTATCATAAGGCATATATCAAACTATAAAATTACAGATTAAAAGATTAATAAAGGTCCCTAATTGACAACTCAAAAATTAGAAAAACTGGAATACTACCTACACATTTCAAATAGTCAGAGCTGCATTCAACGTTAAAAATAAATTTATATTTCTATTCTAGTGTTCACTGAATGATACACATTTTCAATTGCTAGACACAGGTTTGAAGCCTTAGCTTAACTTGAATATGACGTGGTACACCACAGAGCTAAGCATAAATAGAATCTATGCATTAAGTGTGACAGAAGTTTAGACATAACTTCATTCTTGTGCTAAAATTTGGCTACTAGTAAAGTGCTCACATGCATTGAAATGTAAGGTAACATTTCTCAACTTTGAATCCCATACCTACATCCTCTCAACTTCTTGTAGGCATGTGCTGCAGGCAGTACTGTGTATCAGCAATGACACAAATTTCTCCTGTGTTCTCTTCCATGTTTTAACAAATACAAACCAGCTGGCACAAGTAACTGAACTCATTTGTAATGCAGTAAGTACCTCCCAGTGCCTGCTACAAATAAACATCACAGCACATTTTTACACCCACTTTTTGAATATATGATCCTAAATAGTAATGCTAAATGTTTTTACCTCTAGTAATGCTTTTTCTGCAGTCTGTATTCTACCAGTCAGATAATATGCAGTGTCTACTGCACTATATTAAATAAAGGAGATTACTCCTGTAATCCCGCTTTAATAAACAGTAGTTAATATACAGGCATAGATGGAAGAATTATCTTGCTAGAGCTCTACATGCTCTTCAGAGAATGATCTGGATACCTCCAACTGCTAACCACACCATAAAAGCTTCAAAAAGGAAAGTAACACACAATCAAGTACTATGCTCAATTGTAGGAGCAAGAGTTCAAAGCTGCAACAGGCTTCATGTAAGAGTTCAAAATCCCTTGTTTCTAATTTCATACAGTTTTGCAGTCATAATTTGAAATTACTATGTCAAATAAAGTAAAGTGAAGTATAAAGGGAAAGCTGGAGTCATTAAGAGTAAAATTAAGCATTAAATATATTTGTAATTTTAAAATAACAAATGTTTGAGAGGGGAAAATTAATTTGTCTGCATAGGGCTCACTTCTCTGTACAGTCTTTTGTTTTTTTAAAAATTGAATACTTTGCAGGTCATTAATCACTGCTCAATCTATCAATTTCCAATACTCAGATTTACATATTTTGTAATACAAAATACTAGATAGTTTGATCTGTATAATCACTATGCAATTACAGGCAACAGCCTTAACTTACAAATGCAGTGAATGTGGAATATATATTAAAGCTGTTTGCAAAAAATTGTAACTGGTATAGCTGTACATATAAACCCCTATATTAACAACAGAGCTTATACTGACTTAAAAAGACTGTACCAAAGTAGCTAAAAGTAATTAAAAAAGGCAGATAAGCTAAAACAGAAAAAAACTTTGTACATAAATATTGCAAAAGGACCACTCTAAAAGATACTGAATAGAAGCATAAATACCTCTCACGCTTTAAGACAATAAAAACAAACTTTGAATTCTGTATGCTGAGAACATATTTTGCCAGGTTAGTGCCTAAAAGTGTGTTTAAGCATCACTACAAAAATACACAGTCAAATGAAAAGAAAAAATATGCTGTTTGAGTATTTTTAATGTAAAAGGTATGAAAAGGGAAGGCAGATCTGAAAGTCTCTGTTGGACTAAGTATTGCACTATCAACTTTGCCTTCGGGCATGTCTCCCCAACAAAGCCCTGAACTCTCCACCAAGCAAATACTGACTATAAAGTCACTAGGACTCCAGTCTGACCACTTACACCAACAGGAAAAGAAAAAAACCAAACAAACAAAACCAACAGCTACAACAAACCATAACAACAAACCAACAACCTAAAAACACTATACAAATCACCCCAACCAAACCAGAAAGTACCACCTGATGAATTCTTAAACCAAGAGAGGGGGGAATAAACACAACGGATTAAAAAATAGCAAGTCAATCCAATGACAGTTGTGAAGTTGATCATATACCTGAAAGATTCACAAATTTAAATAGCTTATTAACATTGCCTATTCTACACCATTGTTTGACTTCCTTGAATGACATTTTCCAACAAGAAAAAAAGCACAGAATGAGTGAAAGATACATATTCTAGGTTTCCTCCATACCTACAAAGCTGAAGTGTTTTAAAGTATTAACAAGTTAGCTTGAGGAAAGGTCTGAAATATCTGAAGGTATTTTCCTCTCAGAAAAAACCCACATATCTCCAGTGCTACGAAGTACCTCACGCTGAAATTCATCATATAAGTCAGTTCGTAATAAGCAAAGTAGCCACTTTGCACTGGAGCCCTAAAAGTAATTATTTGTGGTATTTTTTTAAAAAAGCAGTATCTACAGTATTTGGTGAAGACCTGCTACTATGGTGCTGTAGTAAACACTGAAGAAGTGAGTATAACAAACAAAACACTTTATTTTTCTAAAAATGTCACTGGCTTGGCAAAACAAAATGCTGCTTCAATTTTACAGTTAGACAACAAGGCAACCATTACATACAAAATGAAATTGATTTTTTTTAAGCTTTTCGGCAATATAACTTAATCCATAGGTTTTTACACATCTTTTCTATGAAAAAAAAAAATTAAAAAAATATCTAGTATTCCAAAGTCTAACCGCTGGTGAAAATATTTACAAAACATATATGTATCTCCCTTTGGAATCTGCATAAGTATTGTTTAACTATAGGATATGTAAACTTTTTACCATCTGGAAAAAAAAAAAAAAGAAGAAAAAAAATTCCCATGTTGAAGCTGTTGAGTAACTGTGTTCATTTTGTGAAAACTGTCAGATAAGCTTAAGGGAAAAAGTATGCTCTGGGGAGGGAGAAGAGTGAGGACAGAAATTTCCATAAAGTTTCCTTGTAAAAAACCCACTACTTGTTTACTTCAGACATATTTCATCATCTTTATTTCAAGCTAAGGCCAAGACCCTCAGTCTAGACTTCATTTTGGACACAGCTAGTGCATGCACACTACTTTTTTATGATAGTAAAAGAAACATGAGGGTTCTTTTCCTTCATTTTCTGAAATGGATGTACAGACCAATAAGTTGCTGCAGGTCCTGAAACTACTTCCTTGACACTACCACAATACACTGAAACCACAAAAGCGCATATTAAGTCCTCCAGGCACTGAATGGTCTTTCTGTAAAGGAAATACCATGTAGGTGCATGTTATTTCTCATACTCTGGTCCTGAGAATTTACTACCTGAATTTCAGGGCATAGTTTTGTTGCCTGAAGATTAATATTTATACTTCTCTAGAATACTGCTCAGTCGTTGACATTAACCAAGGTGGACATGCCTATATTTAAAAGTCAGAGACACATGCTTCGTATTTGCAGAAAAATGTAGGTTGCATATTGGGCAGAACAGCTAGTCTAATTCGGGCAACTGTATCTTTCTGTTGTGTTGCTACTAGAGAAAAAAAAAGCTACAATGTTCAATAAGTAAAACAAAATACAGACTCATTCCTCAAGATCCAACTTTTATCTTGAGACTCAGCTGCAGATGAGAAGGACCACTCTTAAAATGCTGACTTTCATTAACTCTTTACCGGTACTTCAATTATGAAGAATACATTGAGAAAGGCAACAGCCTCCAATGCTGCTACATAAGTTATTAATGTCATTACAATAGTTCTAAATTATACCAAGATCTGACATGTTCATGCAGCTGCAACCAGTAACCAGCAGCTTAAAATGCCACCTCTAGTTTCAGGACAGCACTCATGAGGCAGAACAGCTGTCAGCTTGCTGGCTGTCCAATACACGTTCAATGCAGAAAGCAAAAATCATCACAGTGTTTCTATAACTGTGATGCAGCTAAGGGGTTCCATTTCACTGCTGATGTTCAGTGTAAGAAGAAAGGTTTCCCGTCACCTGAATAGTTTTCTCCTCTCTATTTTCTGCTTTCAACTGCATCATATAATAACAGTATTTTTTCTACACAGAAGCTTAGCAGTATAAGCACTCTAAGTTAGGAACCTCAATTTCTCAAACACAGCAGCTCTCCATGAGTCAGGTGAACAAACTATCAAGTTCCATAACAGAACACTAGTGAATCTACTCTTCTGCTTAAGAGAGTGACAAAGACATGTATTTGTGCTTTATTTATCTCAATTATCAATAGCTTAATGTAAAGTGTGAACAGAATAAGTGAAATGAAGAGAAACATCTATTGCTTTTCAACTTAGTAAATGTCACACAAAATGAGAGTGAAATTTTCCAGTGGGCCAATGAGTGCTACTGGTAGGATAAGTAATGATAAACAAAAATAGAACAGTGAAGGTATAACTGAATACCAGAACATAGTGTTTGCCATAAAATATTCCCATGATAAAATATTTTCTTAAACAATTTGGATCTTATTCCCTCTGACATAAGTAGTTACAACACCATGATCACTTACAGAATTAAACAATGCAAAATCCCTTCCCATTTTAATGAAGTATGCCTCAATATTGCATAAATATTGTTTGTTTTTTTTTTTCATCTTCCTTCCAAGTCTGATGTAGTACATGATTTTAGGTTCATAAAAACAAATACGGAAAAATGGAAAAAAAAATTATATGGGAGCCTTAATCACATTGTAAGTAAAATTCAGTGGGCCAGTAGTAGATTTTAATTACTTTGTTCAAAATAAATTTAATTTAAAAAATTTTCCACCATAAAGAATTAGGGCAAGGGAGAGAATATTATGATGTCTTACAAGGCAAACTGGCGAGTACAGCATTAGTACAAGAGCTAATTTTTTCACAGGTAGAGTCAAGAAAATGAAAAAAAAAAGAAAAGGACATCTCTATTTGGAACTTTGCCAAGATCGATCCTGCTACTCCATCAAAGACTATAAATACAGTTTATACAGGATCTGGAAAGGACCTGCAGAAAAGAAACCCATCACAATATATATATAGCTCAGTGAGGACCTTGTTAGAATAGAAATTAGAAGTGACAGACATAAGGTTATATTCCAAGTTTAGCATTATTTTCAAATACTTTACAAGAGCCCTGCCAAGACAAGAAAATGTGTGTAACACTAGAAACTAAGTGTACTGTTGTGTGCAAGCAACAAAGACAACTTGACAAATGCCTTCTTTACAGAGATGATCATACAATATAGTTCCAGTCAAATACAGAGCAGCCACAGCACAAAAATATACTCCTGCTGCTTTGTTTACACCGGCACTACATTCACAAAGCTGTATCTGTAATGGTTCTGGGTGCATATTTAGTAATTCTCTGTACACCAAACCGAGCTGCTCAAAGAATTACTTCCAGAGCCAGAAAAGTAGCCACTCCTCCGAGAGCTTTAGAAATTTACTACAGAACACTACCACTCCTCAAGCAGAGCCGGACTGTGTAAATGCTCCATCACAGCAGCATTTGTAGTTTCTGCCTCACTGCAACAAGACCAAACTCAGGTAAGGAGTGTTTGCATGACGGATAGCCAAGCCTTTGCCAAAGGCATTAGAGCAGTCCAAAACAAACAAACCAACCCCAACAACTAGCTGGGGAAAAAAAAAAACAAAAAAAACAAAAAAAACCAAACCCAACAACAAAGAAGAACCTGAAATGATCCCTCATCCTTCTCCTCCATTCTTGTCTATGAACAGTGTTTCCCAGAGGCACCACGTGAAAGCAGTCCAACAACCACATGATGTCCAGTCCATACGATTATATAACATACTTGTTTCATTACACTGAAGAGTTAGCATTCTTGCTAATGTTTAAAAAGAGTTTGAAGATAAAACTTCATGATAAAATTAAACAATCTTTATGGATATTTCTATCTTCTAGTTCTGACACGTATGTCACATGTTATGGCCTTTGGAACAAGCTGTATATCCTGATGAAAAATGGCTAGGTACTTGGAAATGGGAAACTCGGAAAACAAATCATGTTCTAACTACTAAACTCTAGATAACTAGGACATAAATGTAGAACTATATATACAAGTGTGTATAAAATGCATTCATATATCTTAAATGCATTTTTCCCCTTAAAATTACTGAGACAATACCTCCATAACAATCCAATATAGCAGTGACTTCTTCAATCTAGTTCGGAAATTCAGATGCCTACCCTGCAGCTAAAAGTTTCTGAAAGAGCCATGAGATAAAAAACAGTTGGCACATTTTTTTTTGTTGCATTAAGGAGTCAAAAGTTATTTCCAGGCTATGGTAACACCTCCAGTCGACCAGCACTTAGGTCCTCACTGTACTAGTACTACACCAACAACAGTTACTTCTTTAGAACTAACTTTACAGTAAAATTTTCTTACAGCTAGAAGCTCTGGCTGTAGGCACACACTTCAGATTAGAGATGAGGAGCATCTAATTGTAGGAAATGATAATACTTCTGCACCAATTTCAACATTTATTGGAATAATGCAGTCACATAGGACATTCTGCAAAACTGAATGACAGCTGAATTTTACAGTCCCTGCTGGCTGGTTTCCTGCCAAAGCTAAAAATTCAGAGAACTCAACTCCAGGTCAGCAATTCCCAACCCCACGACGTAAGTTTTTCAGCACAAGAAACACATCTGAACAGCTCACGTACCACGTTTAGCTGAACAGAAACACGTTGCTCCTTTTTGCTGTAAAAAGCAGAAAGTTGCACCAATCGCAAAAGCTCACCCTTTAACTCCTATCGTTAGCAGATACCACAGGTTAATATTCAAACAAATGAACAGGAACAACCCAAGTTTGTTAACAGAGAAGGAAGTTAATACTACACATCACTAATGAATGGAGCTTAAGGGGAAAGACTGAGGAACCACACTGACCTCTAACTAAACATCTGGCAAGCTTTTGATACTCTTTATATTGTGAATAGGAAACTTATTATCCACTAGTAAAACTTGAGCATCATGCACTAGGAGCTGAAGCTTAGGAAAGCGCAGAAAAACTGTACAAATGAATTTTGGATACAGATCTGCAAAATTCAAAGAACCTAATGTATTCACTGAACAAAAGGCATATGAAATCAGCTGAAGCCCCCCTGTAAAATGCCACTGGATGAATTCCAGTTTCAGATTTCGCAGAATGTAAAAATGCTCCTTCTGAACTGTTTGGAGCTAGCATATCACTCTCCAGCTGCTGACCAACTGAGAGGTAAGCGTGTGTGACCTGTCATTTCAAATTACCAAAATGTGTTTTGGAAATGACAAAATTTTTCAAAGCTAAATATTGTCTGTTCCAACCCTTCTGACCAGCACCCTCCAAATACTGGTATCAAACTGCTGATTGCCATCAACAGACTATTCATACAAGAAAGTATCCAGAGGCTAACATTCTACACCAGAGGACTAGCTGGATCCATTACCACAGAACACAGTGTGCTCTGTTATTCTGATATTACCTTATATTTACATAAGAGGAATATTAATTCACCTTTTCAAAAATATACCTTTACAAGATGCATTTTTTTTCATATAAAAAAATATTTAAAAGCCCTACCACAGTCCTAAGCACGAAGCCTTTTATGAAAAGGCACTCAGCACAATTTGCAGCAGACCCAATTCAAAGTCTGCTGAAATTAAGTTCATGACTCTTTTATTTCAGTGTGGGTTGGATTAGGCCCTATGGAAAATAAGAACTTCACACAGACATAACTTTTTCAAGTTATTACAACATAAGCCATACAAACTACACACGTACATACATATACTTAACTAATGGCTATAGGAGCCATAAAGCAGACCTTTTATTTTTCCTTTCCCATTTGATAGCATCAGAGTAAAATTAACAGTGTCTAAACATCTCAGAAGTTACTGAATTTATCAGTTTTAGTTCTATTGACTCAAATCATACTCAAGCAATTTTATTCAGAGACATCAAATGGCCCTTCCAAATGACAAGTGTATTCATTGATCTAAAACGTCTGTAGACGCCACACTTTCACTAAACAAAACCTTTTAAACCAAGTTCACATCTCAGTTCCACTAAAATATCATTCAAAGAAGGAAGACAAGAACTATTTGCAGAAGAGCCCCAATTACTCACATGAATGTTATGCTTGGAGGCCACACAGGTATTCACAAATAGGCAAATTATTCTCTGGGGCACCTACTCCCAAGCACTCTACTGATGCAATTTTTATTCGGGGGGAGGAAAACAAGAGCTAGTCAAATACTCAAAACAACTGAGAACGACGTACTACGAGTCTATGGAAAATGTTACTGGGAAGATCCCAGGACCCTGTAAAACATCCCAATGGCACCTCAGCGCTCTCGGAGAAGGCCACTGGCCAGAGCGGCAGGCCGTGGTTATTAACCTGGCCTCTACGGGGGCTGAGAGCAAGGAATAGTGAGCTGCACACGCAGACACTTTATCTCCCGCTTACCCTAGGCTACAAAGAGAAAGACGAAAGCGGTCGCTAGGGGTGGGGGGGGGAAGCTGCATCTTTCGGAGAAAGACGGTCCTACCTCCCAGCCGAGGACGGCTTCGGGAGAGCGGGGGAAAGACGTAGACCCCCACAGAAGGCTGGGGGATAAGGGAGCAGGGAGGGCATCTCTCGGGATGCCCTCACGGGCCTCTCCGACGCAGCCTTTCCCTCCTCCTGAGGATTCCTATCTTTTCCGAGGAAAGGTTTATTCTGGAGGAGGCGGGAGACAGAGGGAAGGGTCGCGGCTACTCACATGGGCTCCAAGGTTTTGCTGAGCCAGGATTTCAGCGCCTCGAAGTTTTCTATGATCATTTTAACCACCATCCAGAGCGGCCCGGGTCCCCCGCCTCCCCGGCAGCAGCAACACCAACAACGGCGGCGGGGTTCGTGCTGCCCCGCGGGCCGGGACCCCGGCTCCCGCCGCGCCTCCCCCTACCCACTGAAGCCGCGGCCGCCTCTCGGTTCGGCAGAGGCCGCCTGGCAGGGGCCGGAGGCCCAGCGCCACGAAGGGGGCGGAACCAGCCGAGCAACGGCTGCTCCCTGCGGGCCCCGCTCTCGCCGCTCCTTGGCCGGGGAACGCGATCCGGCCGCTCCGCAGTTCTCCCCCCGCCTCAGTGGAGGGCAGAGAGCAGCGCGGCCGACGGGCCCGACGAGCCTCTAGCGTGGCTCCAAAACGTACCGACCCCCCCCCCCCCCCGCCCCCCCTCCCGGACACCCAACC
>WUAM01000315.1:409210-423473 GCA_024336885.1 Actenoides hombroni
CGCGGGCCCCGCGGCCCTCGCGGGCGGCGCCAACGCGACCCCCCCCCCCCCCCCCCCGTCCCCTCAGCCGCAAAGCCAGACGGAGCTAGCGACCGAGCGAGCAGGTAAGATGGCGGCGCCCCGCTGTCGCGAGAATACATCGTCTCGCGAGGACTGGCGGCGCGCGGGGGCTGCCGGGAGGCGGGGCCGGGCCGGGCAAGGAGGCGGTGCCGGCCATCGGGTTGGGCAGGGAAGAAGTGTCTTCCCGCCGTCTTCCCGCTCGAGGAGAGCGGCCCCTCGGCTTCCCGGGCAGTCGGGAGAGTACTGCAATAAGGAAACGCGCCCTGCAGAAGCAGAAAGGGGCAGAGTGGCGCGAACGCCCGTAAATGCTTGCGACTGACAGAAAAATAAATAAATAAACAAACAAATAAATAAATAAAAATCGGAGTAAAAAAGTCCACTGAACACATGAGTGTTGGCGACAAAGATCAGTGTCAGTCCTGCGCGGGGTGCGCTGGGCTGGTCGCTGCGGTGTCCCGACAGGTGCCGGCACCGACCTGCAGAGGCTGGGTTTCCCGGGGGGTTTGGGCCCCGCAGGGTGGGCCTGGCGGAGGGGCTGAGCCCCTCTGGCTGCTAGCTCACCCCCGGGAAAAAAACAGCCCTGCAGCTTTTGCTCGCACCCTGGAAAGAAAACATCCACAGTGGTACCTCTAGTACTTTTGTTTGAAAAAGCTCAGCCGTACTTCTCCACATCTGCAATGAAGCAAAGGGGCATTGGCAATTACGACCCTCATTTACAATTCTCCATGCCACTGAGAAGCACTAGACCTCAGCCGAGAACGCCCAGAAATCCAGTATCTGAGACAGCTGAATAAGAGCTGGAGGAGGCTACGGCTGCCTGCGCATGAGTATTTATGGCTTGGTTATCATTCGCGAAAGTTTGTTGAGAAACGGAGAGTGTAGCAACCCAATCAAATAAAACTGCCAGCAGTAGGTACTTCAGTGAGGACTTCCCAATTAGAAGATACACTTCAGTTTCCTGGCGCAGTGAAGAGTGAACAGCACACCCGGTCAGTAGACAGAAAATCACTACAGCCTGAAATCTCTCTGGAGACTGTTCTGTAGACATCAGAAACATCCTTGGCTCATAGTCACCAACTTGTAAATTAACTCTCTCTGAACACATAAAAAGGGTCACTAAGCTTGGGAATCTGACGGGTCTTTGAAGGGAGAGGGACATAGAAATTAGGCACTGTGATAAGAATCTAAATTTATTTTTGGATCAGGCCCTTAATCCTTTGCAAAAACCAATGTCTGGTGAAAATAATTCAGGCAAGCACTGTGTCGGTCCACTTCATTTTCAAATTTGTAACTACCTTTGATCCTTGAATATACAAATGGCCGGCAAGGAAATAGCCTCTAAGGCTTCCCCACATAAAATATATGGATATAATCAATGTAGCAACTTCTCTGTGTTTGACGTTCCATACTCTGAACTGCTTTCCAGCCAGTCAGGAGCATAGTGCTATAAGTAAATGAAATTTGTGATCAGCAAAAAAGGATTTCACAAATACATTTTATGCACTGGGTAAAAATTGTCTTCATGTGATAGTTTTTGAAAATTACTGTATTGATAGAAGTGTGCCGTTATCAGAGTGCTGTGGTGATATTCAGAGTAACTGCAATAAATAAATAAAGGATAGCTGCTGACATTGGCAATTCTAGAGTTTGCTGACCTGAAATCTTAAGGCTTTATAAAGATTTAGATCCCACATTTTCAGAAGTGACTGAATGTTCTGTAGCATATTTCGGGCAAACTTCATTTCACAGCAGAAATTAGTGGACTACAAAGTAGAACTATTTACTACATCTGATGAAACATTTCCTCAAAAACATAAAGTGACTTCTATACCTACGATGGTTTCTATTAACACAACATCTTAATAACGATTTTAAAAACACAAAATAAGAAGTAGTCTTTATTTAAACTTTAATCACATGTGAAATTAGTACTTTAACTGAAAAAAAATCCCGAGGATCATGTTTCATTTTATGCAACATAATAGAGAATCTGTGCAAAGGGTCAAAGTAATTATTAACTTTTACAATGTCATATTTCTGTAAGACAAATAAGTTTCTTGTTCTCCTGTAGCTGTTCAATGTAAAATTCATGAACTGTCCAAGGGAAAATAAAACATACCCTAAATTTCACCCCTACCTGTACAATTAAAGCCCTGAAGAAGATAACAAGGGAAAAAATGAATCTTTGAAAAGACTGAAAAGCAGCAAAACATTGAATTGAACACTGTCTCCTTAGGGTTCAACAATTTAATACCTTTATTTAAAAAAATCAGTTACTGTTGTTAAATGATAGTAATATTTCATATCATGTATATATCAACTATGGATGCTAATCACTTAATAGGAACTAAATAACAGAATCTCAAAAAGATGAAAATAGACATATATATGCTATGTGGATTAATAGAAAAAGTGCATTTTAACATCAGTAATCTTAAAATAAAAATAAATTGTTATGTTAATAAAGTAATACAAATCTAATTCTCTTATTTATTTGTACATAAGAATTACAGGTTCCTGACAGTCCTTTTCGCTTAAAAAGACTTTGTTGAGTAGTGCAAGTGATTTCATATATAATAACTTATAAAGTCCATAGGTTTAGTTTGCAGTAGTCTAGTCTAATTCAGTTTAGTAACTTTTGATGTCTAAAAATAATGGGTTGTATTTATTCACATTTTTTTGTTGTTTCACCTACTCACACGAGAGCTGAATGTTGCCATCCAAAACAGAGATATCAGTCCTTCCTGAGATTTCTGAGATTTTATTTCCACTGATTTCTCTCCAGAGCCTTTGGACTTGAGCTTGTAAACAATCTTTGTCAATGTGTAAAGCCGCAATTTTTAAATGGTCAGGATTTTTCTTTGAAAGCTGGTGTTGTCTTAAATGACAATAGATCTCTTCTAACTCAGCTTTGACCCTATTGTGTTTTTTAATACAAAAAGTAGTTGTAGAAGAGAATGACTTATCTTTTTGCCAAACCTATCATACTTTCATCAGTCAGTGTTTGCGTCATACAGAAAAAGGTTAATTATTTTTCTTTCTTATTTGTCCATATGTTTGGTTTTAGGTTTTTGTTTGCTTGTTTTAAGTGAGTTCAATTATTTTGAAGATGCCAGACTGGTCTATGGCATTTTTGACATTCTTTAATATATCCTTTTTATTCAGGAAAATGCCATTGCATTTGCAATTGGATTTAAACATTCATCTCTGATTGTAGGTTTTCTACTAGTGTTCAGTGTGATTCTGGTTTTGCATAGCAGATGTTGTCCACCACTTCCAGAGTTGGGGCCCCTAGTGTCTCACAGAAAAAGCATTTAAACACTACAGACTTCATATGTATCTTGAGTGGATGATCTGGAGATCAAGGGTTCCACCTCTTTGCAGTGTTCCACAGCCCCTAGCAGCAATGCATGGGCTAAAATAGCAGGGCTGATGAAACTGGATGGCATCAGGGTGGCTTGATGGAAGAAACACTTTTTTGTATGTTGTTCAGATCTGTAGTTTGTTCTTTTTATTGAGTCTTGAGTTTTGCTGTTAGCAGTTATAGATATGTATAGCTGAACATATGTAGCTGTACTTAGTACCTTTGCTCTGTGTAAAAGGGTCAAATGATAGTCCTCCTGATACTCCTTGTCTGCCCTGTAGTGAGTTTCATCTCAGGAGGCATCATTGTCAGTTGTGAGGATGATGTCATGGAATGGATCCAGACCTGAAGACTCTCACTTCCGTCCTTCACAAATAACAATTGTCTATTCATTGCTGAGCATCTGAAAACTGAGGCACTTCTGCCTTTCCCCATAAATACACCTACTAGTGTTTCAACAGATCATCAGGTCAGCTTCGTGTTACTCTTACTTGACTGTGCCTCAAAAAGATCAATGTTTATATGAATGTTTAGTCCTTTGCTTTTTACTGTTGATTCCTGCATAATAAACTGAATCTAACTGAACCATTGCCTCTTAAAAACTGGGGGCTGTAAAAGCTCTCAGAGTAGATGATCTCTAAGATCTGAATGTCTTTCTCTGATCTTGAAACCACAAAAATGTAATCATGACATATGCCATGGACATTAGATGATTTTCCATGACCATGGTCTTTCTATACCTAAGACCTAAGCTGTGGGATTGTGCACCTCTCCTGCTTTCTGGTGCTTCAGAAAGAAGACTGGCAATATAGCTAGAGAAAAGGGCCTTATGTGAGCAGGAAAGTTGGGCCAGATGACCTCCAGAGGCCCCTTTCAACCTCAACCATCCCATGATTCTATGAAAGGCTTTTGACAGAGTGTCCCAAAGCCACAGGTGTTTGAAGTATTTGTAGCTGGTACATGTAGCATTTAGCCTGAGATTGTGAGTCATAGAATTGAGCAGTGCTTTTCTGAACTGACATAACAGTTGTTGAACAGGTTTTCTTGAAGGCCAAGGTCAGAAAAAGTTGTTACAGTCAAAAGTCAAATCTACAAACTCTGATTTTTATTACTGTTTAAGTGTGAAGACATTACCAGTAGTGGATATTTAACAACATACATTACACTTCAGAAGTCATGCTATGCTAAGTCTATATTGTATATGTCTCAAATGACCTTGTGTTTTAAAAAATAAAATGGGTCAGTTTTGTAATACAAGATGGTCATGTTGTAGAACCTCTTTAGCTTGTACTGATGCAGGGACAGGATTGCTCCACTTTGCCACTGGCAGCAAAATTAAGCTTGGCCTCTGCTTGTGCCTATGGGAAGCGTGACTAGGAAAGGGCCCAGGCTGTAATGAATACCTCCTCTTCTTCCCAAAATGCAGTGGAGCAGGAAAGAAAAGACATAGCTCATAACTCTGCCCTTATGACACCAACCAGCAGAGCTTGACCTTCCAGAACTCTTTTTAGCACATTCAGCAACTATCAACTGTGTCACAGAGAAAAGAATTACAGGATAGAGACACACCTGGATTTGTGCCTGGACCTGTGGTAAGTGACCACCCATGTTCCCCAATTGCCTCAAGTAAATGGTTGTGACAGAGGCGGCTGTGAGGCTCCAGTACCTTGCAGAAACACCATGGTCTCATGAGCCTGGGTGAGGCTGGAGGCAGCTGTGACAGTGATGATGGTGCTGCAGTCTCAGCTTTCATGTCATGAAGCACATGCTTATTTGTGGGATTCACTGCTAGGGAAGAGAGGATGGCTTCCTAGTAATCGAGTAGGTCCATCCCAAATGTTGTTTCCAAACTCCAGTCTGCTGTGTGTCATATACATCAGCTAATGCTCTGCCCCATTTTTTGCCATATGCATACAGTTTTGGGCCACACTGCACAACACGTGGACTGTTGACTCCTGGAGTGGCAGATTTTGAGTTGGTGCAAACTAGTGTATTTTGCTATGCAACTTGTATGCAGAAATAGAAGAGATGGTATCCTTTCCATTTCAGATGTTAGTCATACACAAACTGTAGGAGGAAGCCAGCAGGATGCCCTTCCTGTTACTCCTTATGCCCAGCCCACCTTGCTGTTCAATTGAACAAGTGTAGAGAAGAATTATTTTTTGAAGCCAGTGTTTGTGCAGGATACACCAGCCTGGCTGTAAGGCATTCCTGAGCCACAGCATGAACCTTCTTTGCCTCTGAGAGGGCTCAGCTATTTAAGATCATAATCAAACCTGTAGTGAATGAAAAGAATAATCACAAATGTCAGAATGTACTTTATCCATTTATCTTGAAACCACTGATTTAGATTTAATTATAAATAAATAGTTAAAACTGAGTGCCAGCATTATGGCTGACAAGCTACGAGACTAACCCAGCAAGGATGGCTTCATACTATAAATACAAGAGCTTTGTGCTGAATGTACTAGAAACACTGTAAGAGAATTTTAAAGGATACCTTCTGTCATATTTGAGGTGAAAATTGTACTGTTTGAGCAATCTATTCTTCTTCATGGTAGATTACTATATACAGAATCACTTACTCTGAAGCTGACAAGTCTTGGTTGTACAAGTTCTTCCTATAGAAATATACAAATAAATCACTCCTAAGATGATAAGGCTCTCTATTTTTTTATTTTTGTTACTGTTTGTTTTGGGGTAGCTACTGGGTTTACATTTAGACAATTAAAAAGGATCCAATTTTAACATTAAAAAGATTTTTTTAAAAAAAAAACAACCTTCTTTGTAAAAAAAAACCCTCCTCCTTTGTGAACAATTTATTAGATAATCTAATATTTTTAAGTGTTCAGATTGCCCGTTTTGTAATCATATTCCATTTGAAGAATCTTTTAATTTTTCTCTTCAAAGGAGCTGAAACAGAACGGTACTTTACGGTTTTGTTCTCTCTTGTGCACAAGGCTCAGGGCTGATGTCAGCATGGTTAGAATTTGCTTAGGTCACTGCTGCTGTAAAGCCAGGAGAGGGAGCACAGACATTGTCTATTCTTTGTCGTGCTGTAGAGGCAACTAAATCTAAATCACTA
Organism: Actenoides hombroni; assembly: GCA_024336885.1. Classification (NCBI taxonomy): domain Eukaryota; kingdom Metazoa; phylum Chordata; class Aves; order Coraciiformes; family Alcedinidae; genus Actenoides; species Actenoides hombroni. The sequence goes on from WUAM01000315.1 coordinate 415,720, forward strand.
AGTCTAGTTTTAGAGAAGATATTATAGAATACCTTTTTCCATCTTTTTTTTTTTGTTGTTAAGATTTTTTAATAAGATTTAAGTAAGAAAAAATTTAGACAATACCCTTAATAACATGCTTTAACTTTTAGTCTGCCCTGAATTGGTCAGGCAGTTGGACTAGATGATCATTGCAGGTCCCTTCAAACTAAAATATTCTGCTCTAACACAGAAATTACAGTATTTCAACCCAGAGAAAAATATAAAATATTAGTAATATAGAACTGATGTTACATCTTTAGGTGATGGGCAAAATAAATAATCCTGCCTTTTCTGATTTCTACTTATTAATTTCCACACCATGTCTTCCTCACAAATCATAAAAAAGCGACATTTCACCAGCATTTACACATTTTCAGTTAGAGGTTTCAAGGGTACTTAACTAAGGCATTCCTTGGGATGGAGTTCAGCTCTAGTTTTTTCTGGTACAACAAATTGCTCAGCTGTTAACTTTATTTTTTTCCTTTTTCTATTTTGTGGTTTGTTCCTTCTGAAGAGAAGATGACCCCACTGGCTGCAGCCAGGTCAGTAGCTGCACTTGTGGCAGCCCCAAGCATAGCAGTGACAGGAGCCAAGGCTGTCGCCTCCTATTACAATCCTTCAGAAAGGCTTCAAGATAAACTGCCAGGCAGCATGAAAAACAATTTTTACAAAGTAGCTTTAATTGTTGTTAAACAACACTTCTCTGTCTCAGGCCACCATCACCAGTAATGCCATGGGGAGCTCCCTCAAACCACAGGACCCATTGGATGCTACTGTAGCTGGAGGCAGGACAAATGTCAATATGCGTTTTGGCTTACGAAGCTCTGAAGAGGGCAAAGAGCAGCTCTTCCCACCTTAGCCAGAGAGTCTCCTTAGAAGCTAGGAGAAATACCTGTGGCTGCATTTTGGTGGGTGCTGTGGTTTGTCTGATGTGCCAAGAGAGCTGCAGAACTACCAGAAGTCCAAAGTCACAAAGCCACCACCCCATAAAACAGCTTGTGTGCAAAGCAAGGAGCTTGACTCTCACTGGTGTCATATCTGAGAGGGCTTGGCTGCTTTTTTGTTGTGAGTAGCATCCCCATATCACTTGAAAAAGCTGTAGTCATATTGATATAAGGTCCTATACTAATCACCAAAATAAATACATAGTTGCGAGACAGGCCTGTGAAAGAATAGTCTTTATTGTGTAAATTGAATCAAGTGGACCAAGAACTTCCTCAGCTTCCTTGAAAATCAAAAACTAGCTACAGAGGACTGGTTTAAACCAGCCCTGTGATCTGAATAGAGGCCAACAAACTACTGAGGATGCGCAAAGACAAAAGGTTACTAGCAGTGACGAAGAGGAGCAGGCAACCTTCATCCTCATGACCCCAGATGACCACCACCAGGAGGCATTGCACAGACTCAAGGAGGAGGAGATCATGTAAATAGCTAATTTTAATACGAAGCAGGATAGGTAATGCATATGTATAGGCGGATGGCAAAATATAATGAATATGTAATACTTTGGTACATAAATACAAGGGCAAACTGCCACGAGGGGCACACACATTTGTGGAGGGGCAACCCCCTTGCTGCCCAGCACTGAACAAATATACCTACTTTATAACCTTCTGGGTTGTGGAGTCTTTTTTCTGCATGCCAGTATGCAAACCATGTGTTCTTCTACATACACCTACATCAAATTATTGTAGGAGTTACCAAAAGTATATTCATCTTCTTAGGTGGCACCTGGGAACTTACTCATTTCAAGTAATAGGATCATTGAAACATTAAGGTTGGAAACAACCTTAGAGACCATCAAGCCTAACCGTCTACTAAACATTATCATGACCATTAAATCACTAAACTTCCTCAGAAGTGAGGGCAGCTGTCAATGACAGCACACAAAGGCTATTAGGGAACAGATATCCTGCATAGAGCCCCCAGTGCCCCTCTCCCTCCAGTGCCCCAGTTGTGACCCTTTGATATCACAGTAACATGCTGTGTTGACCTAGCAACGGCCAAGATGGCCGCAGTGCCTGCAGGAGTGGCACTGTGCCAGCTCGCAGTGCTACTGGGAGAGCCAAGCTCTTGACCAGCAGCACCTAGCGGCACCAGGACCTCCTTGGTGAGCTCTCTCGGGCCGTCTGGGAGCTGTCCTGAGCCCCAGCAGTTTCTCCCACGGCAGGCTTCTCCTCGGCTCAGCGGGATGGGCCAGCTGAACTGCTGCCTCGGCTCTAGGTAGGCTTCCCCATGGCTCGGGGACACGCAGGCACAGCTGGGTCCCGCAGCAGCCGCCTGGCTCATACCCAACACCGTCTGCTCTGCAGGGCCCACCTCTCCAGCCTGTCAAGGTCCCTCTGGATGGCATCCCTTCCCTCCAGCGTGTCAGCTGCCCCACACAGCTTAGTGTCGTTGGCAAGCTTGCAGAGGATGCACTCAGTGCCACTGTCCATATCGCTGACAAAGATGTTAAACAAGACTGGTCCCATTACTGATCCTTGAGGGACTCCACTTGTCACTGGTCTCCACTTGGATACTGACCCATTGACAACCACTCTTTGGCAGTGGCCGTCAAGCCAGTTCCTTATCCACTGAATTGTCTATCACTCAAATCCATATTTCACCATCTTGGAGACCAGAATGTCATGTGGGACAGTGTCAAAGGCTTTGCTCAGGTCTAGGTAAATGATGTTGGTTGCTCTTCCCCCATCTATTGATGTTGTGACCTTCTCATAGAATGGCACCAGGTTAGTCAGGCGTGATTTGCCCTTGGTGAAGCTATGTTGGTTGCAGCCAACCACTTCATCGTTATTCATCTGCCTCAGTAGTGCCTCCAGGAGGATCCACTCCATGATCTTATCAGGCACAGAAGTGAGGCTGACTGCCCTATAGTTCCTGGGTTCATCCACCTTTCCGTTTTTGAATATGGGGGTTATATTTCCCCTTTTCCAGTCAGTGGGGACTTCATCGGTTTTTACCATGGTCATTCATGCTAGATTTTTAAAAAAGAAGTATATAGATTTTTACCTTGGTTGTCTAACTGGAAAAATTGATTTTTGTAATGTACTCAGCACTCACTGTCTCAAATTAAGGTCTTTAAATTCATACAAAAAGGCATTTTTGTTGGAAGCATGCTAAATGAGATGTTTGAATAAGATTATTCCTACGTGCTATAGTATTTTGTCTTAGTAAAGTCTGATAATTTTGTTAATAGAAATTTAATTTTGTTAATAGAAAAGCAAGAAAGATCTTTCTTCAGGACCAACAAATCATCACGAGATATTAGGAGATGCTTAAGCATTTATATAGGTGACTAAATTACGGGCCCTTGTTTCCTATAAAGTCAATGGGGCCTAAGAAAGGCAACAAGGTACTATGATTTTAGATTTCTAATTAATTTTGGAAGCCTTAGAGACTATAAACAGATTATAAGTACCTAAAATAGCAATCAAACTTAAATACCCCGAAACAAGTCTCTATGAATATTTTCTTGAATTTTTAAGGCAAGACTATATTTGACTGTGCACAATTGTTAAGTTTTTTGTAAAAAGTACATCTATTCTAGTGTCACATTGCTGATCCTGAGGATTTTTCATGTATGTTATCTCAGTATTATATCTTACTGTTTCATTGTAAATAGTTTATTTGTGTAAAGAAAAATCTACCTCCCTCTATACAAGGGTAGTTCTGAGCATAACAAATAAATCATTTACAATATTGTACCAAAGAAATAGAAGCTTTAATACTAGAAGAGACCTTTGTAATCCATAGCTAACATGTTTTTTCTGTACTGAAAATTTTAGATAATGAAGTTGTCATAGATTGGATTACCTTGGTAATGATGTATCTGATTCTGACATATAATGTCAGGTTGCAGCATTTACTTGAAGTTGCTTTGTGCTTTGTATTCTGACATGGTATGACTCACATAGCTTGACTTGATATGTCTTAAACTGACATCTTGCCATAGATATGCAAATGCTTCCATTTTCTGAAAAGAGCAATTAAAATACTCTTGATAATCCAAGAATTCTACAGAAAAAATACTGATATTTTCCCACATTGTTAGGATATAAATAGTATTATACAGAATTTGCTAGCACACTTTAGCATTTTTTCAAATGTACAGAGGTATCTGTGTAACAACAAATAAGTGATACTGTTCTGAAAACAATATTGTATTTAAGACTGTAAACGTGCTGGTAAACAGTAATGCTACTTGGACACACACTTTACACTTATTTTTGAAAATATAGCACACACACATATAAGCATAAAACTGTAAAAAAACCAAATCATGTTCTATTTGCTTCTCAGTATCCATTTTTTTTCACGTGCTTCTCAGTTTCCATTGTGCATATAGGAGCAGTTAGGCTCAGCTGGTTTTTCCTTATCAAGACCAAACCCATGATATTAAATATCTTCTGTACCTTGTTTGCCTCATTTATTGACTTCTGTTCATTTCTAGGGTTGTCCAAAGTCCTGATTTTTCAAGCTCTTTTGATATAATGTCCTTTGCAATTTTCTAAAGAATTAGATTTCCCTTAGAAAATGTCCCAGCTAAACAATACAAAAGCTGGAGATAAACTTTGCCAGTCAAATGGATTTGAAGATAGAAAAATGCTTCCACTGGAAATATTCTTGCCTGATTTAATTTGGAGTCTAAGACATGTTTGTGTTTTACAACTAACATAGTAAAGTTGATAATCCTATGTAAGTTTATAAATTATAATTGCTGTATTCATTGCTATGGATATAGGAGACTACTATATGTTGTAAGACCTAACTTTCAGCTGTCTGGTCCTCATTGGAATCATCACAATGGGATCTAAAATTTGATAGCCCATAAAGAATGTCACTTAAGGCTCAATAGCTTCCATTTTCACTTTTGAGTAAAAATGACTAAGTAGTGTTTGAGGTACACTAGTGTACTTCAAGCATTTGGGTGTTGTTGGCAGATAGGGCATCTGTGTGAAACCTGTGATCTACTGGAGTAGCAGCCGGGAACCTGATGGGATGCCCTCAAGTATCTCTGACAGAAGACGACATCTATGTATGAGCAAGTGAATTTTGTCCTTAAATCAGGGTACCACATGAAGCTATCAGTGACTATTCAGTAAAAATATAAGGAAGTAGGGGGATAAAATTAAGCGAAATATTTTAAACTCTGCTTTGCCTACCTGCTCTGTCAGGAGCAGCACAGAGACAGTGTACAGGCACTAGAAACAAGAACTCTTGTTTATCAGTCTTGACCGATTTTTTGAGTTCCTCTTCCTTTTCCCTCTCTGCATTCCTGTTCCCATTTAAAGATAGCTTGAGTATGAGTATATATAGGAATGAATGTGACTTTAATTTTGGTGTCTACAGTTGGATGGTTTTGTACTCCAAGAAGTCCTTTAGGGCTGAGAAAGTATGAGAAATGGTGAACCTGGCACTGTAATCCAGCAAGCAATCTTATGTCCTGTCCCCTGATTATTACTTAAAGGCAAATTTTTCTTTGTAATGAGAAGAGCTGTTAGACTAGAGATTTCTGTTGTCAGCTACATAGTCAAACAGCTAGGTAAGAGGTAAATGTCCCAATGGAAAAATGGAAAACATTGAGTTATCCTGTATTCTGCATTTGCAAGATGCTCTTGCAGAGACAAAAGTATGTATTTGAGTCTACTGAAGCTCAGGTGGGCATGCTAGGTGGTCTACTTTCTTTGCAGATAATTTTGTTTATATAAAATACAGATATTTTTTCAATGGAAGAAAAACCAGTTGCTGTGGTTTACGGTTGATTTGTGTTTCATGGTCAGTGTGGGTTTTGTAGGTTTGGTATTGTTTTTGTGGTTTTTTTTTTATGAAAGATGAAAATATGATTTTTTAGTAATTGTATAGATGACTAGAATTTGTTTTCTATAGCTAGACAAGGCAAAAGAGAAGAACATTTACAAAATTCAATATCTTGAAAAAGGATTAGGTCTATTAGTTTAGGCAGTGTGAGATGTCTCACGTAAGTTGAGAAAATGTGACTGAATATTTGTACCAGATTTTATCAATATCCTCTGCTAGGCAGATGCCTAGCTCCCATTATTCTCTGACCTGGAGCAAGGTGAAATTAAGGATTACCTTGTTATTTCTTGAATTGAAATTCAGTTTATGGTCAGATTAAATTCAGAACACAATAGATGAAACCTAGCCCTTTATCAAGGCAATTTATTAATTTGCAATCTTTCAGAGTGTAAAAAGTCAGAAATTTGAGCAGAGAATAGGTCTGTATCACTAAATGCTCCTAACCTCCTGTTTCCCATATTTTGGAGAAAAAAAGCCAATAGCAGCAGAGGTGGACAGAGCTAAATATTTCACAGGTCCAAGAACTGTCTCCAGAAACTATAACCAAAATAAACAAACAAATAAATAAAATGAGAGAAGTATAGAACATTCTTCAATAAGAGCAGGAGAGCAAGATGCTACCCAATAAGGAAAAATAGTCTGAAGCTCTACTTGCATAAGGAACTATTATATAGAATTACCTTTTCAAACAAGAAACAAGTGTTTGATCTCAATCTAGTGAATAGTGATGTTTCTGCTAATAATATCTGCTAATATAAAAACAGTTAATCATAACAAATGGACAGTAATTGAATATTAATGTGACCTTACTCATTATTAAAAGCAACAGGACACTAAGTTATGTTGAGTTCGCATAATGATTAAGATAATTTTTTAATATTAAGAGGCTTCCAAAAAAATATATTTTAAAAGGGCCTAGATAGTGAATTACTGATCAAGCTTTCTGTGCACTGAAATAAAAAATAAAAGTAAGAAGTGAAAAGGAAAACATAATTTTCTAATGTAAATTTGTTGAAATTGTAAAAAACATGTTATATGTAATTGGAGTTTAAGCCTCATTTATGTGAAGCAAAATGTGGACCGAAAATTTCAAAGCACTTGGTTTAGGTTATCAATTAAAAATGAAAACTGGATACACATCACAATTCATGTGAAAGATGAGAAAATAGAAATAAAAATGTAAATAAAACCTCATAAGTCAATAGAAACAAGGGAATTTTATGACCCAATTAAATATTTAACATTTGCCTTCAAAATAAAGACTGAAGCATCCAACATTTCATCTGCTAAGTGTAAAAAATAATTTTTAAAAAATCCTCACAAAGCATGCGCTTCTCCAAAATGTACATATGTTTAGATGGAATAATCTCATACAAATCCCCATAAACTAGTATATTCATATCTGAATATTTGATTGGAATAGCAGAAGCTACAGCTCAACAAGATGGCAGGCTGCACTTCTATTCTCTGAAAAGAAATGTGCTGTATTTATATTAAATATATTATATATTTATATTTAGTAGTATTTTTATTAGAAATTCTCCTAAATATCTTACTTGAAATATGTGTTATCTAATAAAATGTTAATGCTAACAAAGTGAATGTAGTAAGTGGTTCCTATATGAAAGCATCTCTAAATCCATGATTTTTTTATAAGCTTCAAGTGGGACAAACTGTTCTTAGACTAGGAATAATCCATAACAGATTGAACATTCTAAAAAAAAAAATTGCAAATGCACAACACTAATTATCTTACAGATATAATAAGAGCAACTCTAAGATACATATTAAAAAGGAGGAAAGATTGAAATAGATTGGTTGCTATAAAATAAAAGCTAATTTATTCCAACAGAAAAAAACCTGTATAGGTCCAGATTATGAATCATACTAAAGAATTTATAACAAGAAATATA
>WUAM01000315.1:423573-445352 GCA_024336885.1 Actenoides hombroni
ATAGAATTTCTTATATATATTTATTTCTTTTTATATATATATATAAAAGAAATTCTATTTAATTATTTCCTCCAGGTACATTTATATCTGAGCCCAAAACTTGCAGTGTGCTTCCGGTGTAAAATCACTGAAGCTTAAAATTGCAGATCTAGATGTTTCATGTATCTGCAATGCTAAAGAATATAGGTATTGCAAAATGTCATCTGTTCCCAAGAAATATAACCTGCTTTGAATAGACTTAAAGCTTGGTAAGACATCCACAGATAACTGTCAGAATGATTAGTGTTCTTTACCTGAAATGTATCATGCTTCAGATTGAAGGAGATAAAACTGTGAAAGGTTGTAGGTGTTTTTTTCCTGGGACTGAAAACAAAAATAAAATTATGCTTGGGAGCACTCCTGTTTTACTGAGGGAAAGTAATTTCCAAATAACAGTCCATAAATTGACTATGACTATCTGTATGTTTAGTTGGACACAAAATAGTTTATTTCAAAGGTGAGAAATGAGAAACAGTTATTGTTATTTTGATGAAATTTACAATGTCTTGTCTGTTCCTGGAAAGCTTGTCATACCTACTGAATTTTTACCTCTGTACTGATATAGAAATATTAAAAAATTAATTGTAGTAGGGACTAGATGTATGGAAGTGAATGCTAGAGTTCATAAAAGGACAATTTTGTAAATACCAGATTCAATGAGAAAGGCAAACATTTGCCTTTGGCATTTGAATAACTAAAACCAAAGAAAGCCTTTGACTGTGTAGTGTAGAAATACCTGAAAACAGTTCTGTGAGATTTCATTGATAGTTTGACAACTACTGAAAAATATTTCCGTGATCTTTGGGCCATGGGACTACTGAACAAGTCTTTTCCCCCATCATTTCTGTTAAAATAAATATGCAATAGATTTGAAAAATAAAAGGGATATGGGTTAGCATAATAGGGGTATAATATAAAAACTAAGGACCCAATATTGGTTTTTTTATGGAAGAAGACATGATGGATACATAATCAAGGTTTCATGGTATGTATTCAAAGCTTGCTTTTCTTTTTTTCTTCCATATTTCTTCCCAAATACCTTTGGTAGCTGCTGGTACTAAAATACCTCTGGGTACAAAACTATGCAAGAGATTATATTCTAAAATATTTACTATGGTTGCTTTTCTTTCTTTCCTTTTTTTTTTTTTTTTTTTTTACCAGAAACTCCAAAGAGCAGGATCTGCTACTTATTTGTTAGGGAAGTAATGTAGCCCGATTGGAATGGAATTGAATTAATTTCAGTTCACTATTGATATCCACCATAGAGATGCATCAGAAGACATAATGGCAACTAAACTCCCTGTATTGGCTACAGAAGGCAACTCAATGACGTATGCTGGTTTCCTAAAATTGGACAATATGAATAAATAAAAGATTGCCCAATGAGTTCTTGCACTGTAAATGAGATAACTTTCTTTCAGAAAGCAGAATAATTACCTGAAATGAAAGGCAGAACAGGTTAAAATCTAATCTGAAGGTAATTTGCCTGTAATTTATCTACAAGAAATTAATCAGTGAGTACTACAGAAAAATGAAATAAAAAGTTTCTGAAACTTGAAAACATACAAAAATATGCTGATATGAAAGAAGGACAATGAGAAACTAAATGGTGCATTAAGACCTTTTAATGATCTGTAAATAAAGAGAAAGCAAGGATTAGTAATAAAGAGTAACACAGCTGGGCATGGGGGGAGAAGACTAAAAAGACATGCAAAAGCCAAAGCCGTAAAAGAATACAATAAAAGGGAAAAATGCACAATACAATGGAAAAAGTGGGGACTAATGAGAGAGGCAGTATTACAGCAGAAGAGAACTGGGTATTTCAATGGACTGCAAACTTACTGTAAATTAGCAGCATTATTTATGCTTCTGCCCGAATAAATCAGGAATAATTCCTTTATATGGGAAAACTCTGCAGTGTATTACAAAAGTGCATAATGGTACTGTTGCAGCTGTGATAATCTATATTATATTCATGGGGCTAATAAAACATCTTACCTTTCCCTACAACCTCTGCTTCATTAAGCGGAATAATGCATGTAAGACATAGAAGGTAATTATGATGCTTTGTTTGGCATGGGGGACATTTGGCATAATGCCTCTAGGACTGGGCAATGGACTTGGAAAAAAAACCAAGCGACTAATAAGAGAGAGTTTAGAAGGCAGCAATACAAATTATTAGTGATGTGAAATAATATCATCAAAGGAAAGAAGAAACTGAGATAGCACAGTGATAATGGGCTTGAAATATTAAATAAAATATAAGGGAAAGGAAGGGGTGATTAAGGATACTTCATGTCTACTAATGGTAGAACAAGAAATAATATGCTTAATTTACAAAAAAAATTATTGAATTATTTTGTTTAGATATCAGCACGAATTTACCAAGCATTTTGATGATTACCTAGGGAGGTTGTAGGGTCTCAATGTTAAGATTTTTATCAGGATAGGAGTCATAGGTGGGATAATGGATCTTCAATTCAAGCTAAGAAGTCACACTTCACAGAAAATAACAGTGTTTTCCTTGGAGCATGACTTCATTAGGCATCATGTGGGTCTGTGATGTGTCTCTGTCATCACAATGTAATTCTAGAAAGTTCCCATGATTGCCATAGTGTCAGCCAGATGACAGTGCTTGTGGCAACTGTTCACAGCTTCTGCTGGCAGTGCAGTTTTGGTGGGTTAACTGTGGCTGGCTGCCAGATGCCCATCCAGCTTCTCTCTCACTCCCGCTCCTCAAAACAGTATAGGAAAAAAAAATGTGATGGAAAAGCTGCTGGGTCAACATAAAGGCAGAGAGCTCACTTACTGATTACTGTCATGGGCAAAGCACACTTAACTTGGGGAAAATTAAGTTATTACTAATTCAAATAGAATTGGATGATGAGAAACAGACAAAAATAAGAATATCTTTTAACTCTCCCTCTCTTTCCAGTCTCAACTTCACTCTCATTGCTGACTCCTATAACTTCTCCCTCTACAATGGCACACAGAAGGATGGGGAATGGGTCTTGTGGTCAGTTCATAACTGCTCCTCTGCCACTTCTTCCTCTGCATGCTTTTCCTGTGCTCCAGCATGAGCTCTCCACACCCCTGCTGCCAGCAGCTTGACACCTACACCCAATACAGCAGACAAGACAGTCCTGCACTGTAACAACTGACAGTTTTCTATAATCTTAACAGCTGTATAGCTACAGATCCTCAGTAACATGTGTCAACCTGTAATAAAGGCCAAATTGCACTGCCAGTCTTTCCTGGTGAGAAACGGAAGTAGATCAATTTAAGGTAGGGGAATAAGAACTCTTAAGTCACAACTGTACAGGTACATCTCTGTAAGTTTTGTTGCTGTGTCTCTAAAGAGTTAATTAATACTACTAAACCCTTTCCTTTTTGTCCTGGTTTGAGTTAGAACAGAACTAATTCTGTTCAGTGGTTTTACTTTTCAGCTCAGTTCTTTAACTAACTATACTTTCTGAAGTTAATGGCATATTTTCACAGACAGTGTCTACTTCTATCAGTGAGAATGCTTGATGTTTACAGTTTCTACCAAGGATTGATCTGCAGAAAGGCTCTTGCTTATACTTGCTCCTGTGAAGACCAAGATCACTGCTAAAACTTGTTGGAGGGGGTGCTTCTCTCCCTGCGGGGAGAAGCAGACATCACAGGTGACCCTAAATGGACCAATGAAATATTCCATCCCATATATATCATATGCAGTATAAAGCTGAGGGATCATGAGGGTCAAGTTCTCTTCTTCAATGACTGGCATCTAAAGTAAAATCTGTTCCTTCTGTCTTCAATCCTGAGCTGTATGTTCCTGAATTCAGTTCCAGAATCCAGCTACTGAATCCCATTCCTGTCTGCCACTGAGTCCAGTCTGGGACTTCCCCGGTGCGTACTCCACAGCATCAGTGGTGACTGTGATGTAATTGCCATCAGTGGGGGTTGGGTTTGACATTAGTTTTGTATATATTTGTATATCTTTCATTTTATTACAATAATTTTCATTAAAACTGTTCTACTTCTCTATTTCAGAAGTCTCTCTTCCTTATTCCCTTTATCTTCCCCTTTGGGAAAGTAGAAGGGTTAATAGAGAGTATTTGCCATTTGTCTAGTGGACAGCCCAGCCTCTAAACCTTGACACATTTTTGAGTCTATTAATTACAGTTGTTTTCATCACATATCTGTCCGTTTCTCCAAGAGCTGGTCAGTAAAGCTATGCCCTCCATCAGAAAATCCTATCTCAGTCAGATAAAATAATCCAGACATCAGATAAACCTTTTAACTTAACTTATTGATTTGTTTTACACAATCACAGTCAATTAAATCAAAGGTGATTTTCTGTTGAAAAACTATGGAAATTTAGGAAGATGTCTCAAATACCTAAGGAAAAAACTTTTAATTTTTCACCAGAACAGTTCAGTTCCAGATGGTGATATTCCTGCAAGATCTGTGTCAGATTTACATAAAACCCCATATTATTTTCTGAAAACTTTGGTGTTGTAGATGATTTAGTAATTTCAATGGATTTATTATCGTCCATATGGTTTTCTGCTGTCTGTGTATGCTCATGTCCATATGAGGAAGTATATTATCATTATAGATGTGTCCATAAATCACGAATAACTCTTCTTTTAGATAACTTCCCATTCAATTCTATGGAATTTAATTTTGACAAAAAGTTTAGGTCTTACTGAAACAGAAAGGGGAATAGTTGTGGCACAAGTCTTATGTTAAAATCATAACACATTCTGAATTTATTCCTTTTACAGTTTAAGATTTTGGATCAAATTTTCTTGTGTAAAGCCAGTGCTACAGTGTTTTTTGAGTCAGGTAAAACGTGGAGTAACATTTGTTATTTGGTGCTCATTTGCAAAGGACAAAAGACTTTCTAAATTATATTTTATGACTGGATTTCATGTTGAGGAAAATTCCAAAGTTCTCTGCATGTAAAAGTACCTCTAGGCAGGGCTTACTGCTAGGAGTGAATGATGAAATTAACAATGATAATGTCTGAAGAGAACATTAGAACAAAGTAGAATAGGCAGGTAAGTATATGTAGGAAATGGTAAATCTGGGGAAAGCAATCAACGTCTAAAGATGGAAATATTTTTTTAAAAAGGAATGTTTACTCTGGTAATGATTATTTTTATGATGCAACCTTATTACATGAAACTTTTGCTAAATACAAACTCTAAATACAGAGCTAAAACATTACAGTAATGCCTCTATTCTGAGAAAAAAAATCAGTTTACTGAGAGAGAATGATGCAATAATTAGGTTAAACAACAGATTTAAACAAGAAGAATCATGTGCTGTGTATTTTTTACAATCAAAATAAGATTTTTAGATGTTTCCCTGGAATGTGCATGTTTGTATACTGAGTAACATCTTCTGTATGAAGAGTGTAGTTCCTGGAAATGAAATAGAAATTAAAAATAGATCTTAAAATCATGTTTTCCTTTTGGCTCTTTTGCTGTTTTTGTAAATAGACATAGTCTTAAAAAAAAAAAAAAAAAAATTCTTGATCAGTTCTTTAGAACATAAAGTTTAGGATTAAGTTTGGATTTTCTATTTCCCTTCTCTATATTCTTTCCATTTTCTGGCAAGAATTGTTATTGAATCAATCCTTAAATATCCTTTATTTATTCTATGTTTAAAGTACTCAGTAAATTTCTTTTATTTGGAGACCTTGTGATGTGAGAATTTCAGCTATTTTAAAACCCATTCTCTTGAAAAACTTTCCTACATATTGGCACTATAGAGAAAAGTATCACTTTGGATCACAGCACCCAGCTATTAATTCTTACACTCTATTACACTGCAGATGGTTTAAGGTGAAGGGCTCAATTCTCTGCCGCAATGAGTCACTTACTAGGTTAAGCAAACAAATCTCTATAGTAAACAGCTTCTCAGTTTTTGAAATGACAAAAGCTTTTCCTCCTTTTTCCCTATATCAGTGTCTCAATTTCTCATTCTAAATGCTCAACTGATTTTTTTACTTCATTAGTCATTTACGTTCCTACAGTGCTCTTCTTGTATTGTTATTGCTTGATTTCACAAGTCCTTTTCTGAAGATGCATGAACAGAGGAAGTTGCTAGGGAAGGAGTGAGAACAGCCTCTATATTTAGTCTCACAATCTCTCAGCACTGTTCTAAACAACAGCAGATTTTAGTAGACACCATAATGGGCATTTTTCATACATTTTTGTGATGTACTTCCTGTGTGCTCCCTTCTCGGATGTGCCTGTGGTGCGTGGTGCAGTCAGAAGCATGGGAGTGTCTGTGAGTGCATCTTATGCAACTGGTCCAGCTTCTCAGCAATGGTTTGATTGGAAAACACAGTATTTCTCCTTGAAATGTCAGAGATAATGGTCTTGGAGAAGTCTGTGTGACTCAGTAACTGCTTACTTCGTAAATTTCCTAATTTGCACCCTTCAATCTACATTCCACCTATAGGGACATTTTCAAATCTGAAAATTATTTTGTAAGATGTGTTCTGAGGTTAAAAAACAGTTATTGATATTCCTCCTGTAGTCTGATATTCTTCACTCATGTAGCTGCAGAGAGTGAATGATTCTGTTGAATGTTAGAAGAAAAGGGTTAAAACTGGAAATGTTTGTGAACTCAACATTTTTAACTAAACCCCAGAACGTTCTGAGATTTGTTTCTATCTTCTTGTCTATAATGTAACTCTAATTCTGTAGTATTATTTTTTAATATTGCAAAAGGATACAGAATTATGACTCTATTAGACAAGAATCTGAACACCTCTCTTGAGGTCAGGGGAAACTGAATGAAATTAATACTGTTGTAATAATACTTAGTATTTTTCATGAAACCTGGAAGTGTTTTTTTTTCTAGAGCAACAACCTTTCCAAAGTACTTTGTCATACATGCCAGCTTGTGATGGCTTTTTGGATAACTGTGTATTTGATATATAAGGTATATACTTTTTCCCCCCCCCCGTTTTGGTTTTTTTTTCCTTTTAAATCTGCTTGAGAGATCACACTGCCAGAAATGTGTGTATTATGAGCTATGTTCCACTGCTTTGATTAAGAAAATAGTTCCATCCATTTCAGTAGCACAGTTCCTGATATATAGGATAATGTAATGAAGCCACAAAATTTGCACCAATTTGTACTATATTTGCACTTTCTGTTTTGAATGTAATTTCTTTTACTTCTAGGAGATATTGCAAGCAGTGTCTTGCAAACTGAAAATTAGTCACTTAGGTTGTCAAACATGTCAGTCTCCCATCTTTGTATGCTTTTTTTTTTGTTTTCTGGTCCCTTTACATTTTGATTTGGTAACATAGCTCATATTACATTCTATTATGGAATTAATTTAATGACAATTCATTGGAAGTCAAAAATATTGTAATCTGAAATTTGTATTCAAGAATATTTTATTTTATTGAGCCTAATGAATCAAATTTATGCAAATTCAGGGCCCTTACTGATGAAGGGCTTAATATCAGTTGATCAAGTGCCTGCCTTTAAAGAGATTTGTGAAGTTTCAGCTCTGAAGTAATTTGCAAATTATTCCAATTCCGAAAGTAAGCATATTTAGCAATAGATTAAATAAAAAATTATATACTATTACTGTATTTAATACATTACTAATTGTAGTTATACAGCTGTGAGAACTTTAAAACATCCCTGGAGAGAACCCAAGTATTTTTGTTTTAATAAAAAACTAATTTCATAAGCATCAGGAATATTGTCATGATTAACAACAGAAAGATAAGAGTAAATTAATATGATAAACCCTGGTTTGTTTTAAACTGGCCTTGACTTGGAGGACCAGAATCTGAGCTTCAGCACATACATTTATTTTTTGAAGAAAAATCTGAATCTGAATAAATATATAATGTGACTTTCTTTGCCACTTTGTATTGCATCTACCAGTCTGATGATGAGGCCTGATAGGCATGGCAAAGAAATTAAAAATAGAACTGACTTTCAAAGAAGAATGTGAAATAAGAATGGTAATACACTTAGTAGTAGTTGCATAAAACAAGGAAACAAATTAGTATAAGATAAAAGCAAGGTGAATAACACCTTTATTACTAGAAAAAAAAAAAAAGCCTGAAGTGGTCATAGAGAAGGAAGGGTCACACTGTGGGAAAAACTAAGAAATGGGATTGGTACTCACGGCTGATTGGAGGTTAGTGATATTAGTGACATACTCTCTACAGGGCTTTTTCAGCTACTTTTTGATGAAATAAGATAAAAGATTTTCCACTCAAATGGAGTGAAGTAAGTGAAGGCCATTTTCAGTGATAATACAGAATCATATAATAGTTTGTGTTGGAAGAGACCTTAAAGGTCATCTAGTCCAACCCCTCTGCAATGAGCAGGGACATCTTTCACTAGATCAGGTTGCTCAGAATCCCATCTGACCTGACCTCAAATTTTTACAGCCACCACCTCTCTGGGCAACCTGTTCCAGTGTTTCACCATTCCCAGTGTAAAAAATTTCTTCCTTATATCTAGCCTAAGTCTACCCTCTCTTAGTTTAAAATCATTACCCCTTGTCCTATTGCAACAGGCCGTGCGAAAAAGCTTCCTGCATCTTGTAAGATACTTCAAGTACTGAAATTCTGCAACAAGTTGTCCTTGGAGGTTTCTCTTCTTTTGTTCTTCTTTTATTTATTTATTTGGTAATACAATTTTCTTCACTTCTTAATACAAAACTGTTGCATTTTAACACCCCTAACTCATATTCTTATATTGAGGAAAGGTGGAACCTACAACCTGATGAATCAACTTTGTGAGCACATATGTGCATGTATCTGTGTAACAGACAGGATGGTCATGAAGGGAAAACAATAGAAACAGTATCTCATAAAGAAATTACATTTCATTACTGGCAAATAGCATCTAAAAGTATTAGTCGAATACCAGGTTGGTCTTCTCCTTTTTCCTCTTTAAACTTAAGATCTAGTCTGCCTAACATTTTTTAACCATTAATTGCAAGAATTTTAAGGTTTTATGGATGAATAAATGCTACAAGAATTAAAGTATGTTTATAGGATACATTGCTTAATTTGATAGCACATCAGCAAACATGAATATGTATTATTTCAGTTTATTCTACCATCTTTTTTAATTTGTCACATGGAAAACCAAACATTCCTCTTTTCACTTGTACTTCCTTTTTTTCCTTGACGGTTCCTTACAAGTGTAAAGATCAAACCTCTTCTGCAAGAATAATATGGTGCAATACATGAATTTCTTTTTATACTGTCAAAAAATGCTGGAAACTGAATGTTTGAAAGCTTTTCTACAGCGGAAAAAACAGAAAGTTCACCTTATTTTAAGATACTGAGTTAGATGCACTGCATAACATATGTTCACTGGTATTTTGGCTTCTTCAAAAGCCAAAATACTTTTAATATATATATATATATTATTTTATTTTTTTTAAAGAAAAATAATCCACATGAGGGATGCAA
Organism: Actenoides hombroni; assembly: GCA_024336885.1. Lineage (NCBI taxonomy): Eukaryota > Metazoa > Chordata > Aves > Coraciiformes > Alcedinidae > Actenoides > Actenoides hombroni. The sequence continues at coordinate 433,073 of WUAM01000315.1, forward strand.
ATCCGTATCTAGAAAATCTGAAAAGAAGGACTTTTGTTCAAGACCTTATTTTCTAGCAGAACTGAAAAAAAAACAGAGAGAGGGAAAGAACATAAGAACCACACAGGAGCCAATAAGTCACTAAACTACAGTACAGGAACTCTAGTACTTTGTCCTTTTATGTTTCTTCCATGCACAAAATTGCCACTCTTGTTTGGTTTTCAGAAATATCCATTTTATTTACTCGACATTTGGTCCCTTTCACAAACCAGTATAAAATGTGCCATGCTGAAAGGCAGCATTTTCTAAGTGATTTAGAATTTAATTCCTTGAAGTCTCTGAAAAATCCCATTGCTCTGTTATCTCTTCCATAAAAGCACTTCTTGAACCCAGCCAGTCTCGTAAGCAGCAGATTTAGGACATGATTAGATTCCCCTTACCTGTCAGGAGAATTTTGACACATTTCAGATGAGAGCAGGACTAGGTCTGCAATCCTGTGGTAATCATGATTTTGAGGTCTTAAAAATTACCTTTCCATTGAGTATTATGGTTTTCAGTGTTTTGAAGTCACCATTTCATAATTAGCTGTTTCGTTTCTTAAAAAACAGCCTTTAAGACACACTTCAGTATTTAGAAATCTGCAATGAACTTTTGGATACAAAGCTGTTTCCATCAAGTCTTGCAGAATTACAGATTGAAGCAGCAACGTATCGATTGGGGGAGGGTGGGGGGTGGAAAACCCCCACAGAGTTTTGTATTTTGGTATCTGTGTACTTATATTCTACCTTCTCAAAGCCTGTGCAAATAGGGCATGCATTTTTTTGTAATCATAAATATAATTTATGCATATTTTTATAGTCGTATAGAAAATCCCTTAAATTTGCATTTGCAAATGGCATTGTCTTTACAAATGTCTTTAACATGATAGCAGTGTTGGAATCTGAGATTTTTAAGAGCACAACATTCTGTGTAATATATTACTGACACATGACTTTATGGCAAAATTGCAAAGGATACACTCTAAGTCATACAAAGGTACCTTTACAAACATGCCTTTAAAATAAGCTGTTTGTGGAGTTGGTTGCATTACAAGCATTACAAACAGAACACGAAGAAAACTACACTTTTAGTGCCAATAGATTTTTACTTGAAGCACCCAGGCTAACCTGGGGCTTGGGCAGCTATATGAGCATAGTGTATCCATCTAAAGCCACATTTATTATTCCCTTTTCTGAAATTATGTTCTCTTGGTATTAAAATACATCTTCACAAGCCAAATGACTGTGGCACCTTGGGATTTAGAAGTACAATTATAGTGAGAGCAAAGTAAACATGGTTTCAATTACATTAGTGAAATATAGAGGGAGAGGTAGTTTGAAGCGCTGTTATAATTAAAATTTTGTCAAAGTTAGCTTTGTTATTTCTTGTTATCAGAGGATTATAACTCTACAGTGAATACCAAGAAACCTCTGAACAAGCTTTCTTTTGATTCATAAACAGTTTTCTTCTCAAGTAAACACATTAAACTGTACCCACTGTTGTTTGATATACAAATGGCTTGGAAAAAGAAATTTAATAATTTTTGCCTGGAAACATATTTCTTGAAGAGAGGAAGAGGGAAAGGCAATGTCATCTTCATATTAAAACTTTGGAAGATAGATGGAAAGTTATTGTTGGACAATAATTTTCCTTTTTTTGGACAAAAACAAACATATCCTGCCTAAAGCAATGGGAAAAATAATTGAATGTCATTCATCCTGTCTTCACGATGACCTTTTTTGAAGATGTACAGCATGTGTGATATAGGGTGCAATGGAAGTTTGTGCAGCTCATGCCATTTCTGGAGCACAGATGGACAGACTCAGGGCTCTTGAAGTAGGCCAGTCTTCCAGACTGGGAAGAAGGATTCCTAAAGGACCTCTGAGGGAATGCCAGTACCTCAGTGCTCCAACTAGTTTACATTAAACTGTTACTTTCATTTCTGGGGTAAGAAAATGAAGAGTGTAATCACTAGTGTAATACAGGTATAGCACCCATAAAGTCGATGTAACTACAGAAGTTTTGTTCTGCTACCACTGAAAGCAAACCATTGCTCTTTGTTGTTTCCATTTTTTTCTTTTAGGTAATAAACTTTAAATTACTCAGACCATAAATGGCTTTATTTGTTTACTTGATGTATTTAGTCAGGTTCAGAATATTTTGGTAGCAAGTTAAGTGTCCTGTCGTGATGAATTCATTTTACATGCATAGCAGAAGAACTGATGATCTGACTGAACTAATTTTGTATTAATGTTTCTCCCATATGTATCTCTTTAGATGTTCTCCTTTAATCAAAGATTAATTAGGAGTTAGTAGACACTTATTTTTTTTTAAAACACTGTTTTGGGATTTCAGTCTGCAGTCATCCTTGGGGTCACTTTGGACTGAATTTATGCTTTCGTGCTTAGAGCTCTACCAGAGATAAATGGAACTGTTATTGTTATTAGCTACTGTGCTAATATCTATCAATATGATGAAGATTGACTAAATGAGATTTTACTTCTTAAATACCTTAGACAGAGAATGAAAGGAGGAAGAGAAGTGGAGGTACCTATGTGGTACAGACTGGGCTTCTAAGATAAAATTTTAGAACTTTACAATCATCACTCAAGTGTTCTCTAGATCTAAACAAGTTATGTACTATTCTTTATTCCCTAGAAGGGACAGTTTTTATGGTGATTATATGCTTCTAAGTTTATGTCAAACTGAATAGTTAGATGTTAAATTTTGAGCAGCGGGGTGTTTACCTCTACCTTAACCAAAAAGCAGGCTTCCCACTGCCTAGTCTGCCAGTGAGACAGGAGCTGGGATCACATGCCTCTGTCTGCCAGCTGTCCTAAAAAAAAAAGAGAAATAATTCACACTTGCTTGCTTTCTATGGCTGAAAGTTTATTTAGTTGCTTCAGGCAAAGTGGAGAGCACATTCAGTGAACAAAATTAGAAAGATATTGATGATCCAGTCAAACGCATGCCTGAATCGTGCATATATATCTTATTTTTCATTGGTCTGTGTATCAGATGTAGTCTTGCCTAGTAGCAAAGGTATCTGTACCTAGTACCAGGTATCTATGTTTTTTATATATATATATATGTACATGAACTTCAGGATTATTCTAGAATTTATGCTTGTGTACCAAAAAAGCTCAGGAACCTTGTAAATATGTTAATGTTTGTTCAGCACTTTAGGAAAAGGCAGAAACAGAGACTATGACATACATCAGGAAAAAAAACACCCTAATATGCTGGTTTCTGTGTTTGTGTGTCATCCTCTCACATCTCTAATTTACAGTCATTCGTTCACGCTTTCAGTCTTCTATACACAGACTTCAGCAAGTTGGCCACAGTTTATGGAAAAAATATATTAAAAGTTATTAAAATATATATATTTATATATAAAAACATTGTTATAATACTTAAGTATTACACAGGCCAGTTGTGAAACATACATTTCAACCCTTTCCATAGCCTAGGCTAGACTCACTGAGACTTAAATTTCTAGTGGGGAAGCCATACAGTATGATTTCACAAGTGGGACTGTCATCCTTTACTACAGTCCTTATTCAATAATATGTGGGGATCAACAATATTCAGTGATTCAGCATGTGGTTAAGTGAAAGACCGAAAGAGTTTGTCTAAAGACAGATGTCTAGTGTCATTTGAGATGTCACTGGGTACTTTTGTGGCTTCCTGCCATTTCTCCTAGAGGACAGAGGTCCCCAGAAGGTCCTGTGTTGCATCTTGCAACCCAGCAGCAGCAACATATATATTTAAGGGTGCTTTTAATGGCATGAAACATCCATCTTTAGGTAACTGAACCTTGTTCAAAGATGTAAAATTCAGTCTGAAATAAAATAATATGTAACAAAGCTTCCATATCAGACAGTAAAGTCTTAGCAGAGTGTAGAAAGCAGTTCAGCTCACTTTAAAAGTGATCCTAAAGTAAACACCATATTACTGCTTAGCTGGTTTTCTTGAATCCATCAGCTGCATTTACCAGATCTCCATTGTCTGCAACATAAGCCTTGACACCTTATATATCTGTAGGAACTTTAATGCAAATGCCTAAATATAAATGTTTTAATCTTGAACTGTATCCTGCCCTAGATATTTACTCTTAGATGTTAAGAGCTGAGTTAGTCACCCTTGGGTCTTTTATAGTGAATGGAAATTTCAGATCCATTTTAGAATTCTTCTTTTGATTAGATAAAGTCCATGCTAGCAGGACCTATTTCTCTCCTTTTACTGTAAAGGAACCCTGGGGTTTCTAGCTCAGCCATTAATATCTACTAGTTCCTGAAATATACCATGTTAGCCGTTCATGCAGTTTCTTTATCATTAGGATGCTTACAATCTTAAATTTAATACCATTCTTAAATGCATAAATAAGTTAAAAAATAGAATATGAAAAGTTAAAATATTTTTTTCTTGCCCTAGAATTTTCAAGACCAAAAGGGGTTACTGGGTGCATACATATTTCTGCCATGGAATGTTTTTCTTACTTGAAAAATTACCTACTGAGATTCTTACCATATTTTTACATTTGATGTTAATCAATTAAAAGTGTTTTTCAAAATAGTACCAGCAACCAACCTCACAAAAGAAAAAAAAAAACCAAAATGCACTATTGATAACATTTCCAACTGAAAATCTTATTCAAAAAAAGCAAATCCCAAAATAAATGTGTGAAAATTGTAAAAAATTTTTAAAATTCAATTTCCAATCTATAGCAAAAATAATAACAAATCAAAGCAGGAATATACCTTCTATGAAGGAAAAAGTCCTCAGATCTTTGTATTGAGGTTAATCTGAAGATGCATGGTGCAAATTAGCTTCTTTCCCGCCATATATTAAACTGAAAAAACAACTCCTTTTATACTTGACTGTGATGCTTCAGTATAGTAAAAAGTTTGACAGACAGCAATGCTAGCCAGGAAGCAACTTTATTAGTAAGGATTTTTTTCTATCTTCATGTGAAGTACGTATTCTGTACCTGAAGTAAATTGTATATTTGTGATTCACAGATACTACTAAAATATTATCACTTGAACATATAAATAGTCATGTTAGAGAGAGAGAATAGGATCCTACTGAAGTTGAAGGATTAATACTGGAGCAAGAGATATACAGAGCTCAGCTGAAGTAGATGTGCAGCTTAACAAGATGCAAAACTGTACTTTACTTTACACCACTAGAAGTTCTTGTTTAGTTTGGATTTCTGTTTTTCCATTTCTATGAGTAACAATTTACTGTCAATATTAATAGAAAAGGGTAAAAGCCATTTGGGTGGAAAAATTTCAAATGGTATCTACCTTGTATTTCATACACAGAAGGGCTTTCTCACTGTGTTTTTCTCACTCAGAGAATCTCTCTTAGCATGCACAATTTATGTCACTTTTCAGAATCTTGCTGAATCAGGTGTCCCTTTGATTTCTCATTCTACATGTCTGAAAATGGAAGCACCTAAAATCATTCATTCACTAAAAGATTTAGGTTGTTATAGGCATATATTATTTGATACTCTTCTTATAGTGTTTGAGAATGATCACTATAAAGTTATATTAATAAGGAAGATTTCAGTGACTATGATTTGACAAAAGTGTTTCCATAAAACTTGCATAACATATAGCTTCAATTTTATTACATTTCCATGCAGAGTTAGCAGTCAAAACATTTCAAAAATGTAGTATTATATTGCAGGTAGAACTGGAAGGCTTTTAGAAATAAACCAGCATGATTTGTCTAAGTAAGATGAAATGGAAAAAATAAACTGTATTTTGTGACAAGCAATGTAGATTAAAAGAAATTATTTGTCATCTAAAGTGTCATTTAAAACATAGATGAGGAGAGATTTTTAAAAACTGCTGTAGGACAAAACTAGCGTGACTTGGCAGACCTCCACTGATTGCATTGGAACTTTGCCGATTACATTAGTTGAGGATCTGAGTTCATATGAGTTTTAACTTCACAGTATCCCTTAAATCACCAAGAATAAGATGCCTTAGTGACTCAGTAAATCAAGGCAAGATCAACTAATTATTAAAAAATAAATGAGAACTGTTCTTTAGTGCAATACAATTTTATTTTGAATAGCATCTCATACAAATGCATCCCAAGACACTTTACAAGAAAAGCTATAAATAATACAATTATATGGTTTAATACTAAATAATAGATAAAAAGCTGTTAAGGGTGTTGGGGAAACAGTTACATCTTAAGTTTAGAATGGAATGATTTTGTGGGATGAAACAGGGCAAGAACGCTAACTTAATCATAGTGGAGGAAATACCTTGAAATCTGAATGAAAGAACAAGGGGAAAAACAAAGAATGATCCTGGCTAAAGACTTATATGCAAGAAACCCGATATTTCTTAACCCTCTGGAGAGTAGTCCAATTACCAGATTACAGACTTCTCAGGAAATGGGAACATTTTCAGGGCTTCTAATCAGAGCTGTTTTGCCTTGTAGAAAGAAGAGCATAGCCTGAGCAAGTTCTATCACATGGAGATTTATGCAGAGCATTATGTGAAGAAGAGATATAGTGTCCCAATAATGTAGCCCCCTCCCTGCATGAGAGGCTCTTTAAAAGAATGACCCTGGAAATTTTTTTCATTTGGTTGTCTGTTAAAAATACATCAGGAGGAATAAAGGGGTACCACTGGAGATAGTGGGGACTCTATCCTTGAAAGAATCATCCTCTATGGCACAAAAAGGAGAGGATTTTTCCTGTACGCTTTTTTTTTTACTGTTGCCTTCCAGCTTAGCACAATATTTTTTCTAGATGCTTTTCATCCTTCATGTTTCCACACCTGACTGAAATCTGGTGATTCAGATGCTGAGGGAAGATCCTAGAGGCTAGGCATTACAACAGCATCACAGTAAGCAAGCCACTTATGTGTATAGCTTTAAGCTAAAAATTATGTTCTTTATTGCTCATATATTTGTCCTTTCTAATTTGTATGTGTCTGTGTTTTAACAAATTATTTTATTACATTTATTCCATGAAGGAATTTTTCAGACATACTGCTTAGCTCTTAAAGTTGGAAGTAAGAAATTAATTGTGCAAGGGTGACACACTGCCAGGGATCTCCTGGAAGCTGACTGGAGACACAATGATGAAAATGTGGCTAGAACAATGTGAAGAGAAGGAGGTGAAAGGTTATTCAGAAAGGTCTAGGAATCAGAGGGTCAAAGGAAAATCGTGAGACAGTCACAGCAGTGGGAGACACAAAACAGTCCCTGGATGAGATGCAAAATTAACAAAGCCTCCTGCTGTTCCTGCTCTAGCCATTAGTCTTTTGACTTTATACTCTGGCCCCACAATAACTGACAATATATATAACATACCTGATAATCTATTTTTAAGAACTTTTTGGTAGTAAATCCTTCCCCTTCCTCCTTATTCCCAAATTTATGCTATTCTTCTGGAAGATGGGAATTGTGGGTAGGAGTGTGAAATAGTTAGTGACCCATCCCTATAAAGTATTCCCAAACTTCTTAATAAATTAAGAAGACAAATAACTGCAGTAAAAAAAAAAGCTATACTTCTGGCTTTTGACAATGGCATTAACTGTATAAATCTAGAAAAAAATAAAAACAAAACCTAAAACCTACTGTGACAATTCATGGCTTGGGTTTTTTTAAATGTCGTATTTGGGGTTTTTTTTATACTTAGACAATCATCAGATCCTGGTGGAAGAAAGTCTTGTTTTACTTTATGGATTGAAGAGATAGAATCTAAGTTTTGAAATATCCTATGGATCAGGCCAGGCACCGTGAAGGGTCACCACTTCCTTCCTCCCTCCAAGTCAGGCAAAATGGGTAAAACAAAAGCATTTTTAAAATCCTTACATATGGGACTCCATCAACTTTTTGAAGTTTTCTTAAAAAGTGGAAGTAATTAAATAACAATACCAAAGAAAATCAGTCTTCTATGACTAGAATGAAACAAACATTATTATATTCAGATTCTGCTAATGTATACAAACATTCACTATACAAATAATATATACTTTGCACGTAGCCATATCCTACAGATAGATAGGCTTCAGCTGTCATGCTGAGCCTTTTCATTATAAATATATGATGGTTGGTGACCAGTAGTGTCAAATATGTTGATTCAAAATTGTAAAATACTGTGTTTTCACTAAAAAGAGATCTGCAGTCATATTGTTATCTTAAAACAAACACTTGTTTCAAGTAAGATTATAAAAGAGAGAACTTTAAAGAAATATGCATTAAAAATTATACTAATTAATTACTGGGGATGTCTAGATCCAATTTGATCCACATAAATATATGGAACTATTAAAAGGATGACATGAATAACACATGGTATCACTGCATATTTGGGGCCTCAAAAGCTTAAGGATGTCTCACCCCCATGTTGAACAACTTGCACAGCTACTTTACAAATTAAGGTCTTCCACTGACCTAGCGAGCTCGTTTGTCTACCCTACAAAATGTAATTCATGGCACCTCCTGTCTTCTTCATATATATTTATATTTACATTAAAATTTACTTCTGAAATTAAGTCATACTAGTCTATCATTGAACAGAGTACTTTGGCAGGCCATAACAAAGGATTTTCTTATTGCTTGTACTCTCTAATGCAAAGTTTGTAATATTAATACCTTATCGTTATTTGGAATTATTTTTCTTCCTAAAAGTGCTAAAGTCAACAAAAGGAAAGTATGCCTCTAATGCTAAAGTACAGAAGGATTTTATATGTAACTACATTAAAAAAAAGCTCTTTTTCCTGTGGAAAAGACTATTGCCCTTACCTGAGAAACATCACTTCCATATACTTATTATTCCTGCACATTCTAGTAATTAGTTGGGTGACTGTGAGACTTATGCTGCAGCTTTCTTTCCTACTACAGCATTGTTGCCTGGGGAGAGTTGGAAACCTTGGTAAATATTAATGAAATAATTTCGGACGTGGAGCCGTGCACTAGCTTCTGCTGCCTGGGCAGTAATATTACTCCTCATTAAAGTTTGTGGAAACTCATCTCACATTCAATTACAGATGCCTAAAAACTGTTTTCCAGGCAATCTATGCTGCTTAGACAAGAGAAAAAGGGAAAGAAAATATCTATTCCCCCCTGAGATTTGCTGCTCTCTTTGCATATAATACTGCCAACCAGCTGGGATATTTTGTTAAGTGACTTGTTGGTCGGAGAGATGTCATATTAAGAGATGATGAATGACTCTGAGCTTCTGCTCTAAGATCTTGCAGAAACAATGCAGCAGTCTCAAAGGAATATTGGATGTTCTATCCGTAACAGCTTCAGAAAAGTAGCTACATTTATAGTGTTCTAAATTCTAGATAAATAAAAGCTCTGGAGTTTTGTTTTTTGTTTTGTTTTGTTTTATTCTGGGTTTCTTTGTTTGTTTCTTTGGTTTCTTTTTTCTGAAAGCATAACATTTTGTACAGTTAATCCTTTAGAATATGAATCTAATGGAGTTGTGTTTGTTCAGTGAAAGGCCACAAGGGCTGAAAGGTCAAGAGGAAGAGAGGAAGAAGACAGCTCATACACCCCTTCTGCCAGTTACTCTTTTTTTACCTCAGCTTGTGCTCTATTAGAAGTTTATTTCTATAATCAATAGAAAAATGCATGGTTTATTTCTATATGCAACAGTTCAGAACCACATCACAAGGCTAATTCTTATTGGTTATGAAAAAGAGGAGGCAGCTAATGGAAAATATGAACCACTTCAAAACTGAATTTGAATTTTGTTTTGGATTAGATGCTTTGTTTTTCAAAAACTGTAACATTTGAAATCACTAAAATTTTTTTTCCCTAAACCTCTTTATTTTGGCCTCATTGAAGACACTTTCTGTTACTTGCTGTCAGATTTTATGAGAAAACATTCATTCATATTATGAAACATAATTTTATAGTCTTTTTAGGTACTGGATATATTTGTCTGTTAGAAAGTAAAATCTACCTTCAGCTGACAAAAATTAACAAATTCATGGAGAACATAAGTATCATATACTTTCTGGTGTTAATGCTTTTTCTTTGTTTTCCTTTTTATTAATGTAGGAAAAAGAATTTGAACTCAATTGCCTAAGGATCCTAAAATAGCATATGTTAAAACTTGGAAAAATTAATTTAAATTATGGACTGTAGTTGATTTTTCTGTCATAACTGGAAATTTTCTAACCTGTGATATAATTTTGACCACAGAAAAATTCCCTGAGATAGGTGTTTTAGAGGAAAAATTTAAAATTGGAAATGATCACTGCATACAAAATAATTTAAACGTATTTTTGCCCTACTTTAGACTAAATAATCTTTGGAGGACAGTCTTCATTGCTTTCAAATGAGGCAATTCTACCTGAAATATTGGAAGAATGAAATAATTTATTTTGAAGTCTTCTTCATTGCAGGTATATCATTAATGTTAACTATTGACCTATCTGTGCTTTTTGCTGTTTTAAAAGGTAATGAATGTTGTTGCCTTCCATAGTTTTCCTTGTCCTCTTAATCCTATCTAATATAATTTAATGCTTCATTATAAAATATAAATATATAGCATATATGTACTGATCAAAGAGCACCTTCAGATGAAAGAGGAATCTAAGGAACTGTCTTTCCGGAGGGTGTAAACATCTATAGCTCCACTGATCTGCTTGACACCAGAAAAACATCTAGCTTTCAACACTAATGATTATTTTTGTCCACTGTTGTTTACCTTGAAGATTGATAATGCATCTACTACACCTAAAAAGCAAAGATGGAATTGCTTTGCACGGTTCAGTTCCTTTTTTAAGATTTCCCAAATACTCATCAACTCTGAGGCCTCTCTCACATACTTTAAGCTTCCTTTGCTGAATCTGATCATGACTTTATTTGCAGGTTTAGCAAACAGGTCAGAGCTATGGCATGCTGAGCATGCAAATGACAACCAGCTCCATACCCATGTAGCCTGGCAAAGTGCTCTAGTCTAAGAAGATGGGTCTTCTTTGGTAATAATATTTTTTTATTTAAGTAACAATTTAAAATGGTTTCTGGATGATTTTTGTTTGACTTCTAGAGGATTTTTTTTGCACTTATACCATTACATTTGCTTTTAAAGCATACATTTTTAACAGTTCATTTAAAGTGTAGTCTAACTGCTTATGATATTTTAAAACATACATACCTATTAGGTGAAGGTTTAAAACCAATATGCTGAGCACACAGAGCAATGATTTCAATGACACTTTCTGTGGAGTAAGAACAGAGAGGCTGAATACACAATTTCAATGGCTGGATTGAAATGGTATACCATAATGGCTCCAGAGGAGCTGTTACAATCTACCCAGTCAATGATCCATGAACTAAGAAAGATTTACTCAATTTGAAACCAATACCTTCTAACATGTTAAAAAATAAACAGACAAACTTTCCTATGCTCTACTGATCCACACAGAAATTTCCTTCTTTACGTAAGTAAAGGTGGCGCATCCATCTTCTGCCTCACCCTTGTAGTTCTCTCTACTCTGGTTTCTGAAGTGCTTGAAGGACTTAAAGTGAGAAAATGTTTTAGTTTCCTTTGATATTTCTGTCAATGATAGTTTCAGCTCCTGGGAAGAAGGGTGGGACATTTGAAAATTAATGTATTTACTAGTGATTTTAGAAAAAGGGGTTTTCATACCCAGATGAAACACAGACATGAGAGCAGCTTTGGACTAATAATCTATTTTACCCAATACTTTTGCTCTCTGCCTGAGAAAGGGTATTTATTAACTACTACTTTTTTAAATAGCAATTCAGTGAGAAAAAAAAAAATCTACAAATGTCTTTGATGTGTAAAGATGAGACAGTGAGAAGAATCATAAACATCTGTAATTAGAACTTATTGAAAACAATCCTGTGGAAAATCCCTAGGAACACAATATACCCCTTTTAAATGGATAATAATAGACTTACTTGTCTGCATGATGATGAATCTGTCTTTCTCTTTGTTTTAAAGACTGGACACACTATAAATTTTCTAAAAAACAAAGCAGGTATGATAGTGTATCATTAAGAATTCATTGGCTTAATAGCAACAACCTCTATTATTGAGCTCTCCCTGGGGGGCAATGAGGTGCAGGTTGAAAGCTTGTGGATTAGGATTAAGGGGGAGACTATTATGGGAGACTTTGTAGTAGGTGTTTACTACAGGCCACCTGATCAGGATGAGGAAGCTGATGAGGCCTTCTACAGGCAGCTGGAAGTAGCCTCGAAATCACAGGCTCTGGTTGTCATGGGGGACTTCAATTACCCTGAC
>WUAM01000315.1:445452-505525 GCA_024336885.1 Actenoides hombroni
AGGTTAGACATTAGGAAGAATTTCTTCCCCATGAGGGTGGTGAGACACTGGAACAGGTTGCCCAGGGAGGTGGTGGAGGCCCCATCCTTGGAAGTTTTTAAGACCGGGCTGGATGGGGCTCTGAGCAACTTGATCTAGTGGGAGATGTCCCTGCCCAAGGCAGGGGGTACTGGAACTAGACAATCTTTAAGGTCCCTTCCAACCCTGACAATTCTATGATTCTATGACTTGGGAAGACAAATGCCATCACTCTGAACATCCCCCTCTTCTTCTTCCCCCAGCTGTATATGCTGCCCATGACATCATATGGTATGGAATACCCTTGTGGGCAGTTGGGATCTGCTGTCCCAACTGTGTCCCTTCCCAGCTTCCTGTGCACCCCCATACTGCTCACTGATGGCGTGAAAAGCAGAAAAGGCCTTAACTCTATGAAAGCACTGCTCAGCAATAACTAAAACATCTCTGCATTATCAACACTGTTCTGATCATAAATCCAAAACATAGCTCCATATAAGCCACTATGAAGAAAATAGTAGTCAAAACCAGCACATGAGTGTAGACTAGATGCCTAAATTTTACCTGGTCGAATGTTGATTTTACACCTAAATTATAAGCATACCTAAGTTTTTTTTTTATTATATACACCAATTAGTGTTTAAGCTGTCTAATAGTCCAAATCATTAGTACAGTTATAATAAAACGACACAGTGCATATTATATAGAAGTCAAATTTCTCCTGTTTGTCATGTGGAACTGGAACACATATTTAACCTGTACAGTGTAAAAAACTGTATATTTAACTGTATATTTATAAAAAATCTGAAATTCTTAACTGTGACCAAAATCACTTACTTGATACTTGCACAATGTCTACAAGTAAAAATTATTTTAAAGAGGATAAAAGCTGATTTGGGATCTTACCATATTCATTTGTGTGAAATTTGTTGTTAAAATATTATGTAATCATTAGGGCAAAGTATATCTTCTTCCTATAGGTACTTTATAATTGATATTGTTGTACAACAAAACATCCACTTTACAATATGAACATACACATATTGAAATACTATACAACACCAAGAAATAGGAACAATTTCAAAATGAGATCTTTGAGTCTTGGGACTGAACTAGATGTTCTCTGGAGGTCCATTCAAACCAAAATTTCTTTCACTCATCTGATTTTACAGTTCATAGGTGCTTGGAGTACAATGAACATATAGGAAATTAATAAATGTTTAAGACATAGTACTGTAATATGCATTAAAAAATTGTCACCTGAGCTATACAGTTACAGAAAAAGAACACCGGGATCCTAATATTTCTGCTAATTCTTATGTTTCAGATGTACAAAAAAAGAAATAAATATGGAGGATATAAGTAGTCATTAACCTTAACACCCCCACATATGGAGCTGCAGTACACATGGTAATAGTAACAGTCCGTAATTCTTCAGAAATATACTTACTTTTCTTTACTACATCTTAAAGCTTCAGCAGTAGTAGATGGAGGTGTTACACAGGAAGAACTGAGAGAAACATAAAAAGTATTTCAACTCATAAGTTGCCTGATGCCTGTTTACTAGAATCTGAAGTCAAAATAAATTATTACTCATTCCTGAAAAGGCTGACAGTTTCAATGAAGTACTTGACTTAAAAAGAACTTGTAAAAACGATGATGCTGAATTTTATCCATAATACATAAAAGGGGAACGGTAAGATCAATGCACTGTAGCTTCTTCAGACATAAGTCTTTTTTGAATTCAGATATGACTTGGTTAAAAAAATTGAGAATATTTATAAAAAATATATAATACCACATACTGACGTTATTTTGAAGTTGTGTCCCTGTTCTTTTAGATTGAAAAGTTGTACACTAGTATGAATTATTTATTCTTAAAAATTATTACTTTTTTTTCCTAAATATGTAAAAAATCTACACAAACTCTATATAAAATCTCAGCTAAAAGTGTGTTTTAAAACATAATCACAAATTTTCAAAGGTTAACTAAAAATAACAGAGTATTAGTGGCAAATTTTAAAAGGACTTACATTTTTTGTCAGAGCCCCATTTATCTGCCTGTCTATGAAATATATTTATTTATCAAGTATGAATCCATCAAAAATGATGATGGGAATGCTGCATTAAATTAAGAAAAAATAGTAGGTATGTGTTCTCTGCCCTGAATTTATCATTATTCTGTATTTAAAAAACCACAACTGTTCTCAATCTAAACTAACAGCTAGACATAGCAAAGATAATATCTAATGTAAATTGTCACAAACCCAGTGAATTCAAGTGAATACCTCTGCTTTGCACAAGCTTAGCTGCTAGACTTGTGAATCTTACTGTTCACTCACTTTATGGACTTTGTATCTGATTGCTTTATTTCAGTTTTGCAGTACTTCAAATTGTGAGTGCTGGACATGAGTAATTTTATTTATTTTCAAATAGGGTCTTGAGATTTGAGGCCTCATATATTTGTTTATTTTTTGGAGGTTCTATTATCAAACTTCTCAGTTTCTCAAGAGATATAGTTTACCTACCCTAAAATACAATAGTACCCATTTCTAGACTTCTCTGAGGATCTCTAGTGATTTCTGTAGAAGAGGTGGGGTTTTGGGTCCGTCTCTTTTCCCTGTGTCTGATACTAGATTTCTGTGAAATCTTACTCAGTCTTTTCTATTTTAAATGAGATTTTGTTGTTGTTGTTGTTGTTTTTTTGGTTTTTTGTTGGTTTTTTTGGTTATTCAAGCTCTCTCCAATACTGTTACCAGTCCTACACACTTAATCTTATGTGTTTTAGAGGCAGGTAAGTACAAGTTGGTGCATTTCTGGATGTTGGTATTAAGTGTGAATAACTCTTGATCTGGAGGCAATACAACCAAGACTTTCTGTTTCACTTAATTTTGTAATTCTAATGATTGTGGGGACTTCCAGTACTGCAGCATGCCAGAAAGTCTCTTCAATGACTATAGGCAAAGATAAGGTGATCTTTGTACTTTCAATATGTAGAAGCAGCCTTAAGAAAGTGGCTTGTTGAGCACAATTACTTTACTGTAGATATACATGGTTACATAATGGTATACCTCTGCATGTAATAACTGAATAATAGGGATACATAAGTGTGATATCAGCATCATCAAAATAAGTTTCCACAGTAAGTCAGGTATCAAACCCTTAGACTTCTCTGGTTCTTTTGCAGAAACTTTTAAAACTTTTCAAATCTTTGCATTATTAAATGGAGTAGAGCAATAGTTGCAGAAATCTTGAAGACTGCACAGAAATTTCCTTCCTTTTCTTTCTTTTTATCAGGTGAGTTTGCCCATGGAACCATAGAATCATCTAAGTTGGAAAAGACCCTTAAGGTCTTCAAGTCCAACTGTTAACCTAGCACTGCCAACTCCACCACTAAACCATGTCCCTAAGCAACATGTCTACTTGTCCTGGAGATACCTCCAGGGATGATGACTCAAAGCACCTTACCTCACTTGTGTGCATATGGCATGAGCAGTGAGCTGAGCTCTATGTTAATTCAGTGTAATATTAATAAACAATTATTAGTATGAAGTACTGAAGTTAGCTGTTACAGCAGCAGAAGTTCATGAAGTTGCCTTCTATCTATTTAGCTTGTTAAATTTTAAGTAAAAGTAAATTCAGATTCAAAACTGTCCAAAAGAAGTCTGAGATATGAAATTATATTTTAAAGAGTAGTTAAACTTTAGTACTTACAAAGAAAAGTCAGAAAAATATTCATAATTTTGACAAACATTTTTTCTCTCAAATTATATAATCCCTGAGGTGGAATAAATACAATATTGTTTTGTATATTACCTTTGTAAATTATATTACGGATGTTTTCAAAATTTTTGCATAAAAATAATATTATTTTGAGTAATTAATATTCCATATGTATGTGAAACTGTATATATGCATGATAGAGTTATATATAGATCCTGTGTGAAAAAATTGCTACTAAAGATAAAGTTAGTGATATTTCATTTATATTGTTGAGCATAGATTTGAAAATCCTTACACTCAGCAGATGCTTGTGAGTTTTACAGAAAAGCCTACAAACATTTTACTGGAATGAACTGAAGTATGTTCTCCAGTTCTGAAAACAAGTTAATGCATGGCATTTTAATGACATTTTTTGCTAATTTTTTTCTTCCTTCATGGAAAAGGACACCTTAAAAATGATACAGATTGTAACTTACTTCCCATGTATTAAAATTTAAATAATGCAGAAATTTTACTAGAATAAGGTTTAAAATAAGGTTTTTTGTTCTATGAAAAAATAATATGTCAATACAATACATCAAATGCTGTTCCATGGGAGTCATGACAAAACAAAAGACAGAGGGTTAGTTTGCAAGCCATTTTCCCAAACTTTTGGGCTTCATAATACTACTTGTGCTATAGAAGAGAAATCCTGTTCCAGGGCTTTACAACCTTATTTGTTACTTTGAAGAAGAGACTGACACCCATCTCACTGCAAATTCCTTTCAGGTAGTTGTAGAGAGCAGTAAGGTCTCCCCTGAGCCTTCTTTTCTCCAGACTAAACAACCCCAGTTCCCTCAGCTGCTCCTCAAAAAACTTGTGCTCTAGACTCTTTACCTTATTCATTGTGCTTCTTTGGACTTAAAAAGTCAATGTCCTTTTTGGAGTAAGGGTCCCAAAACTGAACACAGTACTCAAGGTGCAGTCTCATGAGTGCCGAGTATAGGGGCACAATCACTTCCCGAATCCTGCTGGCCACACTATTTCTTATACAAGTCAGGATGATGTTGGTCTTCTTGGCCACCTGGGCACGCTGCTGGCTTATGTTCAGCTGGCTGTCGACAAGAAACCTCAGGTTCTTTTCTGCCAAACAGCTTTCCAGCCACTCCTCCCCAAGCCTGTGGTGTTTCAGGGGGTTGTTGTGACCCAAGTGCAGGATCTAGTACCTGGCTTTCTTGAACCTCATACCATTGGCATCAGCCCATCAATCCAACATGTCCAGATACCTCTGTAGAGCCTTTCTACCCTCAAGCAGATCAGCACACCTGCCCATCTTGCTGTCATCTGCAAACTTAACTGAGGGTGCCCTCAATCTCCTCAACCAGATCGTTCATAAAGATCTTAAAGAGAAAAGGCACCAGTACTGAACCCTGGGGAACACCACTTGTGACCAACTGCCAACTGGATTTAACTCCCTTTACCAGCAATTTTGGGCCCAGCTATCTAGTCTTGCTTTTTACCTGGAAAAGAGTAGACCTGCTCTAGCCATGAGCAACCAGTTTCTCCAAGAGAATGATGTGGGAAATGATGTCAAAAGTTTTACTGAAATCCAGGTAACATTTACAGCCTTTCCTTCATCCACTATGTTGGTCACATTGTCATAGAAGAAAATCACGTCAGTCAAGCAGGACCTACCTCTCATTAACACATGCTGACTGGCCTGATAGTGCAGTTGTCCTATATGTGCTTCATGATGGTAGTCATGATGCTCCATAACCTTTCATGGCACTGAAGTCAAACTGTCAGTCCTGTAGTTCCCAAGATCTGCCTGCTAGCCCTTCTTGTATATGAGTGTCACATTTACTAACTTCCAGTCATGCAGAACATCTCTGGTTCACCAGGACTGCTGATAAATGATAGGAAGTGGCTTAGTGAGCACTTCCACCAGCTCCCTCAGTACCCATGGGTGGATCCTATCTGGCCCCATAGACTTATGTGTGTTTAAGTGGTGTAGTAGGTCACCGAGCAGTTCCCCTTGGATTATGGGAGTTTTGCTATTTCTTTCTACTGACATTCTACCTCACTTATGAAAACTTTACCAGGAAAAAATACATCTCTGGGAGACACATTAGAGGTGTTAAAGTTGCCATTCAACACAGATGTTCTGGCTTATTCTGATGTTTGCTTCATTAAAGGAAAACAAACACTTCTGGACACTTGAGAGCATCTTGGTTATTAACCCACACAGAAGCAAAGAAAGAATATGCAGCAGAGAAGAATGCGTTAATATTTTTACACATGTGAAATGGCTGTATTTGTCAGTATTAAGTATCTGTTTTAAAGTATATAATAGGTTTCTTCCTATTATGGGCAGTAGGAAGTGGTTTAGTTCTGAAATAACTCTTTTTTTTTTTCTATGATATACTGTTTTCTTATGTTCTTTCTTTATATGCTGGATTTCCTTTGTGGTATTCAGTGGAAAAGCAAAACCTTCAAATGAAGAAATATCAGTCTTGCCCTTTCATAGAAAATCAATATCCTTTGTGGTTTCTTCTTCTACTTACTTATACTTTGTCAAATGTGTAATATGCCCCAGAAAGCCCTTCTAGTGTTCATCAATTATTGTTTTACTGCAAGCACAATAAAAAATTAAAATATGCATTTATTTGACAAATGAAAAATGAGAACTTGGACACTTTATTATAGTGCACTTAAAATGTGAATGCTTGAGGGGTTTTATCAGTGTTTCTGGGATTATGGCTTTTTTTTTTTTTTTTTTTTTTGAGAGAGAGAGAGAGAAACATACAATGGCACAAATCTGTCTTTTTAAAGGTGAAGAAGTGGGGCTGGTTTCTCCACTAGGTAAAATCACATCTAGTACAAATGCTTGTTCACCCAGAATTTGAAATACCAGCAAATTAAATGCTAACAACATTATAAGCAATAATCTTGCTAACAACCGAAGATAGGAATACTGCTTCAGTTAACTTCCACCAGTTAGGTCCATTGTGTTAAATACCCAGTTTCAGAGCTGAAGTTTTTAACAGATCATATTTCTAATACATACAGGCAAGTTTAAGATAGGATACTTGAGTGGTAGTTAAAAAAATTACTCAAAACAAGGCTTTGCCTATGGGGCATGCTTGGTGATGTATCAATTTGAATTTAGTAACAGCAAGTCAGGAGATTACTGATGTCATGCACACTTGGGACTGTGGAAGGAATAGCTTTATTTGATGAGAGGAAAAGTATGACATTTTAACTTCATGATTTCATATACATTCTCTAGACATATAAACTTGAAGCTAACTCTTATATTTTAAAGGTAAAGTTAATATTAATGGGCAGAGTTTAGAGGATTGGGAAGGTCTACAAACATGAGTTTTTTAGATCTCTGCACAGACTCCAACAACTACATGTTCAGCTGCAACATGTTTAGTCCTACTTTTCATAGGCATTGAATTCTTCTTAAGGTTAATGAAAATACTTTATATTAATTGATGTTGAAAAATTCTGCCACAGGAACAGTTTTACAATAAAGGAAGTAGTAGAGTTTTCCAAATTGAAGTATATATACTACTGTGACACCTACTAGAAGAGTGTTGTCTGCAGGTTGAGGGCAGTGACCTTTTACCTCTGCACAGCATTGGTGAGAGACATTTGGACTGCTGCATCTAATTCTTAGCTTGCCAGTGCAAGAGAGATATGAGCAGACTTGAGCACCTGACGTATGAGAGTAGACATGGGACTGACTTTCCATCCTGGAGAAAAGAGGTCTCAGGAGAATCTAGTGTTGATGGCAGTTGTAAAGAAGACAGACACAAATACTCCTTGAAGGTGGCCGGTGATAGGACAGAAGACAACTGGTCCAAACTGAAATATAGAAAATTCCACTTAAACATAAGAAAAAACTTCTGTATGAGTGTGGCCAAACACTGGAAGAGATTGTCTCAAGAAGTCGAGGAGTTTCCATACCAATTGAACACACTCTTGGGCAACCTGCTATAGCTGACCCTACTTGAGCAAAAAGGTTGTACTAGATGATCTCCAGAGATACGTCCAACTTCAACTGTTCTGTGATCCTATTTCCCACTAGTAGGACATACTCTCTGAAGTGTTGCTTCAGTTACGCTCACCTGGGCTGTGTGGAAAATGACTAGCTCATTCAGTTCTTGTGAACAGGTCACAAACTCTAGTTTCAATGTCTTATAGAAGTGCTGTGGTAGTGGTGGTTGTTTGGGGCTCTAATGTGTTTGTTTAAATATTTTTCATGATAATATATGAAATAATAGCTACAAGCACCACTGACTTTTCAGAAGAGAAGTAAACTAAGCCAGTTTAAAATTATGGTTGAATACACTGAATTTACCCTGTGCACGAAAAGTGTTGATGAGTGTTTGCATTCTTGTAGAGCCATTCAAGCAGGTGGCTGCAGAATAAAGTTCCAGTACAAATTCTGTAAGATTTTAAGGTGATATGCTGGAAATTTTTTAATTTCTGCTTTGTATTCCTGGGTGGCTTGTACAAAATGGCTGAAAAATCTCTGTCAAATCCAATTTTATTTTACATATAAGTATCTAATCAATTTACAGCAAAGCTTAATTTGTAGGTGTAGACTAATGTCTTTCTTTGATAAAAGAGATTAGGACCATTATTTCAAAGACAAGATTTGTTAATTTATTTTTTTTTTTCCATTTTGGCACTTGAGAATATTTTTTTTTTTTTTTTAATCTTCACGAGGAAATACCTATTAAAATTTATGAGCTCCAAGTGGACAGCCTAGATAGTTCATGTCTGGATAATTTTATTTGGGCAATGTTTCCTCAGAGTGACATTTATAGTCATCAGCTCTTAGATTCCTCTTCCAAGCCAAACTGAGAGTGTAAGTAATTGGTGTACATGCTGCCATATAGTAGTTTGTGAAGTAGAGCTGGCTAAAAACAGCATTACAGTTTCCAGAAATAGTCTTAAAAAATAAAAATAAAAAATTGCTCTGAATCAGCCCAAAATGAATATAAAAAAAACCCCAATAATAATAATAATTAAAACAAAAAATAAATTAGAATTTCCTGTGAGTTGGAAGTTTCCCAAACTTTGCAGCTGCTCAGTGAAATGAGCTCTGAGCTGTGATACTGGGAAGAATGCAAAACCTGTCAAACTGCAGGCACTGATTGTAAGGTGCACAGTGTTGACTCCCTTCTCATAATTGCCACATGTATTTCTAGCATGGTACCTTGGCCTTTCTCCTTCTCCATGACTTCACACGCCAGACAGAGTTAGTTGGTGGCTTGTTAATCTGATAACCAGCTGCTCCTTGTACATGGGTCAAGGGATAGACAAGAAACCAGGGATCAGCACAACAGCTCAGGCAGGGCTTTTGAGGGAAGGTTTTATGCTGAAAAGACCTCTTAGAAGATATACTATTTTGTTACTGTGTGTCTTAAAACCTCTCTTACCATGTAACCACATGTGAGTCTCCAGTGCTGTTACATCATCTGGTACTCTAATTTCTCTCCCAGAACATAATTTGAGGCAGTACATCCTCATGAGCTAAGAAAAGTGTAATTTAATCTGCTGAAAATAGACATTTAGCTGAGGAGGTCAGGGTATTCCCAATTTTGAGTTATTCTCATCTTACATACTAAACTTTGAACCTTGAAATCAATGTGAGGATATTTTCTGGGTCTGAGGTATTCTCACTGTAATATAGCAGGCATTAAATGAATTATTATTTTCTGAGAGAGAATCATTTTATGACCAATTTTGTTTCCTTATAAAATGTATGAACATCTGCACTACTGAAATTTAAACAGATTCAAAGGAAGAAGCAGCTAGTAGTATCAGTGCCACAAGTAGAAAGTAGCCAATCTCCTTCCAGAGGAAGAATCAATGCTGTTCAGGGTTTTTGGAATCCAGGAGAAAGGACAAGAAACATCCATAAGATAGCACGATTGCACATTTGTAATATGTTCACATCTTGATCATCCCATTAAAGTTAATTATTTTATTTTAGGGTAATTTAACTGAAGAAGTATATAGCAAGCCATTTTAAAAATGTATTTATGTCAAGATAAGATGTTGGCTAGGGGAACTAGAGTCTAGGAAGGAACCACAAAACTAGAACCATGACCTAAAAAACAGATTGAATTTGTCAAAATTTAAAAAATGGAAGAGAAGTCAAGCCTGGCTTCATGGGAAAAGAAGAACACAGTGAAGCACATCAGGTAGCCTAGGGTAGTTCTGATGGGGTGACGTGAATGAAGGGAAAAGAACATTGAGCTTGATACAAAGGGTAGAGATGAAGCAGAGAAGGAGCTAAGGGAAAGAGAGGATAAGAAATGGCATCAAAGCACAATCCTTCATTCTGTTTAACATTGTTTTATAGAATTACCTGAATGTTACAGAATTGGAAAAGATAAAGAAGTTAAGCAGCAAATTGAAACAGGTGCAGTAATGTTAAGATTCACATATTTAATTTCCAAATTTCTCAGTGAATTATATTTTTCTCTTGTATCATGCAGATTTTTAACACATAAGCTATTCAACATTTCTTAGTATATCTACCTTGAACTTTTCTGTTCTGATAGCACATTTTAAAAAAGATATTCAATAACTAGTCCCATTTCTGATATGTCAGATTTAATCTTTTGCCTTTCAAAATTCAATGTTTCACCTTTAATTTTTTTAACATTTCTGTTATTGTCCATTCATGACAACCATTACATAAAACTTTGGGTGAATAAACTGACATAATAAGTATACTTAAATATTACTTTTTTTTTTTCTTATCAGGTGTGGCCTATGTTCCACTAAATATGGTTAAAATTTGGAAATATTGTTGCAGAATTTTTATTAGAGCAAATTCTAAGGGGTTTTTTTTTGGTGCAAATCTGTGATACACCATGGTGCTCTTAAATAGCACAGGGATGAAATGCATAACCAAAAAAATCAGTAGTCTTGTTCTGTTGTTCAGCTATCTGACTTGAGCACATGTTTCTAACAGGAAATACTTATTCTCTGGGCTAAAATATTCTATTAACTTCTGAATACTTGCTTCAAAATCCCTATCATTCCCCGTTTTTTCTGAAGTAGCAAAAAATATCTACGAAGTCAGGCCTCCTAGAGACCAACAGCAAGGCATTTGAGAGGCATTCATAATTTCTGTGTCAGTTGTAAACAATCTAAAAGTGTCAAACTTGCAGCTCGAATCAGTCCAACAGATACTGGATGTACAGAATTGTCAAACGTATATGACACAGACTTTCAAAAATTATTTCTGTATCATACAAAGCTGATAATCTGTTTACATAATAAGAAATAAGATTTTGGCATTGCTATTTGAAGGTTTACAATCTGGAATGTAGAGTCTAATTCCAGTTGTTACAGATTCAGTGCATTATAAATATAAGACCCTTGTTAAAGTTGCAATTATTAATTTTATCCCCATGTCTTTATAGCTTCCTGCTCAATCATAAAAATAAGGAGAGTTCCTGAATTTTGATTGTCGCTTTGATCCTTGTTTACTGTTTTTATCTTGTACAAGTCATCAGTCTTTGTGTTGAAGATACACTGAAAATTGATAGAGCCCTCTCACTTGCAGTTCCTGTAGACTTTACTTCTGAAGTTATCATGATGACACAGGCAGTTTACCATCACAGAATTTTCTGTATAACAGTACTTAAATTTGTCTTTGGTATATATAATTAGCTACTAAATATAGTTTAATCCAGATTTAAACAAACAAACAAACAAACAAACCCCAAAATCAAAAACACAGCAAAAAAACCCCAAGAATTCATGGGATTTATGCTTAAGAGTTATGTGTACATCAAGTGGACTATTTGTGTTTAGTTCTGCACATTCCTCTTGTTTTCAGAAGAAATGGCTAAAAGTATTCTTTGAGGTTTATTATATTTAGAAAAAAATACAGAAAATCCTGTTTCTTTCTACTTAAGAAGCATTAAACAGCTGGAGACCATTTCTTTGCGCAGATTCCAAGGCATGTTCTAGCCAGCATTTATCCCAAAGGTCTTTTCTCAGGATACTATTCAAGTCTGCATGTGTTTGTATCCAGCACTTCTACTCTTGTGTATCCTTTGTGCTTATGTCTTTTATTTTTACAAAAAAGAACAGCTCCAGCAGATAGCATTTGGCATTTTGAAGCTAACCACCATTTCCATAAGCTTTCCTCCCTGCTTTTAGTCTCAGTGATGGGCAGTCATTACTCTCACTAGTTTCAGAATGATTTAACCCAGTTTCAAGCATTAAAGGAGAAAAAGACATATGTGTATAGATTACTTAATATAATGACTCATGCACTTTTGCAGAAAATATTAGGAAGAATATGTAATAATGGTCATATATTTAGTAAAACAAGAGAAAGTAATGACAAAATGAATTACAGTACTCTTTTTGTTGAAAGAGATCTACTCAAACTTAAGCTAATGACAATGCAATATGTTGGAAGAAAAATGTTTTTCTTCATTGGTCTACAGAAATATTGCAAATGTTTCCTGAAAACATAATTTTTCTTGCACAGATAAGAAACTATAGGAAAAGGAAATGCAGAGCTGTCCTTCTGAAAATCATCTTCAGGCACAGTTGTAGTATAATCTTCTAACAGATTAAATTTAGAAACAAATTATTAGGGTGGAGCATGGCCATATACCTATATAAAGAACAGAGATGCTTCACGAGGATCAGTTGTTAAACAGCTGTTAAATATCTGCTCCTATGGGTACAATCTAAGCCTAATTCTTAACTCACTCTCTCTTCCAATGAGGTACTTTTATAAAGTGTTGAGTAACTTTCCCAAATCAGGTTCCACATTGTTGTAGAAACACATAAATTAGCAAGAAGTGACAGGAAATGGAATGATCGCCTCAGCAGCATAGAAATTCAGAAATAACTGCTTCTTCAGTCTAGTGTTTTAGATAATGCAGTTTTCAGCATCAAAAATGTTAAAGAAAATAACACAAAAGAATATACATCTCCCAATAATAAATAATAATAAACCAAATCCACTAAATTATTTACAGATTCAGTTTCTAGCTGATACCGTATTCTCTTTTATTTTGTTTGATAATGTATGCATAGTAAGAAAATCTGGAAGACCTTAACAGTACTAGTGTACTCAGGAAGACCATCATAATCCAAATATGGTATGTATAAGTAGAACTTGAACCAGAGCCACTCTATAAGCAACTGCTTCCTCTCTGGCCTCAACACTGTCCAGTGATGACTACCAGTCAAAGAGCAAGGAATAGCCAGAGGTAGACTCTCAATTGAGATGCAGAACACAGAAGCAACTGGAACCTTACTTTCAAACAACTATATATAGGAAATAAAAATTTTCTTAGTAAATTTGAAATCACCATCTGCTCTTGTTATCACATCACAAGATCCCTGAATCTTCTTTCTGTACAGATATAATCACATAGGATGAACAACAAAATAAACAGGAACTATTTATTAATTGTAGTTTAAAAACAAAGGAGAAGTTGGTGAAATCACAAAAACATAGCCTTTGAGAGGCAGCTAAGTATATTTTCCTATCTGATTTCCTTTTGGGACACTCGAATAATTACTGACACCTTTCTGCAACACTCAAAAGCAGTAATGACAGATTTCTTGGTTTTACTGCTTCTTTTCAGAGAAGTGTCTGAAAAAAGCTTCAGTCCCTGTTATTGCAACAGCTGAGCTGTTTCCTTTAACAGTGATGGGACTCACCTAAAAATAAGGTTGTTTTACAGTGAATTTGGACAGTAAAGTTCTTTCTTGGTGAAAAAAAATCGTGCTCTTGACTAGGAGGGAGAACAAAGAAGGATCAAAGTGGTCCCACAGGTAAACTCAATGATTCAGAAGTTGAAGAAAAGGCCATGACTGGAGATGTATATGTGTGCCTTTTGGAATGTGCATGTATGTGTGTATGTGTGTGAGGGTTCACACGTATTTAAACATACTCCTTTCCTTTCTGTGTTTGACAATTATAAATGACCTTATGTCAACTGAAGAGAGTGTAATGATTTCCAGACTCATGGACCTAATCTCTGCCCTGCACATTTACCGTCAGTGCAATTCTATTGTTTCATAGTAGACAATGCTAGAGGAAAACAGATTAGTTATTCTTTATGTTCAGCCTTTATTGTTCAAATCATAGATATTATCCACAGTAATAATTTAATCATTACAAGTTTTACTTTCTTTTGACCTATGCTTTTAAGCTAATGGTGAAAGCTACTTAATTTTACAATTGAAGTGTGGACAGAGAGAGATACATAACATCAGAAGAGACGCAGATAGAGGGAAAACAATGGAGCAAAAATAAGAAACCATGGCAAGATTTTTCAGATTATAACACATAGAGTTAAGAAATGCCTTGAGACATTCTCAACAAACAGCAACAGTACTTCATTTTAACTCACATCAGAGAAAGAGACCAAGCCTGAAAGTGTAACATCCACATTTTGTCAGAGAAATACATCTGATATCTTGGCTAAGAAGAAAAACAAATTTTTCACTGTTTAGAAGCTGCTGCTAGACACATAGTAGACAGTCTCTTTGGTGTACAGAAAATTATTATTTTTTCTCATAAGTTACCTTTTAATAGAATTTTTCACTCCTCTCAACTTCTTTACTAATTATCTGGTCTGTATTTCTAATAACTTAAAAGAGGCTATATTAGTATGTATATTTGCAGTTTTTGCAACAACCTCTCTTGTTATTATCACATTACATAAAACCTTGCAAAAAAGGTTGAGTGTCTGCATGTTAGTGCTGTATAGCCAATGGAAAACTGAATATCTAGAAAGATATCACTTGGACTCAGAGAGAATCACCATGTGAGCTGGGTAGGCTGTGATCAAGAAGAATAAAGGTTGTCTGTTACTGACCACAACCACAGAAAAAGTTAAGATGTAAGGTCTTTCTAATGATTCATAAGAAAATACATAAAATGTGTTCCATTTTACACCCACATGTTCTCTTTTCTGTCAGAAAAATTAAATAATAAAGAAAAACTCCAAAACCCACAACCAATAAAATAAAATGAAATAAAATGCAATGGGCTGTAACAAGGTTTTTACAGATATAACAAAATTATGCTAAAATGTTGTTTAGAAATCTAGAGTTTAATTTATCGTTTTCCATCCAAACCCAGGGCTTGGATATACGCGTTGAGGCATCATTAAGCCTTATATTTTAAAAAGATAAGTATCTTGTTTATAGTAGTAGCAAAGCAGCTGTTAGAAAGATAGGAAATTTCTGTAACTGTGGAAGGAATGAGGTGTCCTAAAATGGTACTTATAGAAGTTAAATTATTATTTATGAGGTGGACCTTTGCAGTCGTCAGGGCCCATGTCTCTTTAACATGTTTATTTCCTGTTAAACAAGAAGAGAAAACTAAGGCCAAAACAGAAACACTGTATTTTTACGTGGCAGATAATTCTTTACATAACGAAAAAGTTAAGCATAAATCTATGGGGAGTTTGAATAGGCTGTTATCAGCAACTGGTCGTGGATAAAACCTGAGTAGTAAGAAATGTTTATCTTAAGCCAAAAGAAGATATGAATATAATGTAAAAGTATGGGGATTTTTTTAATTTTTTTTTTAAAATAATCTGTTCAGGCATTTGTGGAAAATCTGCAAAAGCATGTGTTTTAAGATACCTGGGAGACAGTATGTCTAAGCTAAATAAATAAAGCTGTTCACACACTTTTCTACTTAAATGATACTTTGCTTTACGATGCAGGTTCTCTTCCTATTTTAAAGGTACATAATAATAGCAGGAATAGTGATATGAAATGTGGGAGTTTTGGATAATTATTGCAAACAAATTAGTGACCTAAGCAAGAATTGAATATATCTTCCCTAATTCTAAAATTATTTCCCTTAGCCTATTTGATTTTCAGATTATTTTTTTTCTTTTAGCATTGAAAAAAGGCAAGGTCTTATGGAATTTTTAATTCTTACAGCCAATTTCTTTAGTCTTCTGTTTTGAATGGAACTTTCTGAACATAATTTAGTAGATTATGATTTTAAATCTCAAAGGCAAGCCTGGAGAACTTCTGCATAAATAAATTTGAACTCAGAATTTTCTGGTTCTCATATAAAGACATTTTAAAGTCTCTGAAGCCTTTACAAGTGATATATTTAGTTCAGACACTGAGTGCTTATTTAAATGTTTAAAAAGAGGTTATAAATAAGTTTAAGTATTTTAGTAGTGTACATTTTTCTTAGTCAATATATATTTATACAGTATTCTATTGACTTTAATAAGTCTGAAATGATTTGAGCTATAATGAACAGTTTATGCTTGAGTGTACAAGGACCCTAGGGATTTATAAATGACAGGTCTACAGAATGCCTATGTATAAAAATGACCCCAGGTAACTGAACACTGCTTGTCCTACAGGTATATACACAGCCAAATAATGAAATTAAACTCTCAGAGGACTCTCAACCTAGCTGACATGAAGTAATTTATGATTACTCCTGGAATAAAGGAAGTGACATTCAGATTTCCTACAGACCCTTTACAGGCTACAGCAGAAATTGTGTCAAAAGCAAGACAATAGAATGCTATTTGTTAATGTATAACATAGAATACACACATGGTGTGTAAAATTAGGTATCTACAGCAATGACAGTATTAGACTGTTTACTAGTTTCATAAGTTTATTTGACACAGAGCATGTTACCATATAAAACAAATATTGTTTTTCTACTATAAATATTCTGACACACTGATAAATACTCATGACTCATTCATGTGACCTGACATCAGATGGATTGTTTTTCAGAAACTGCATTATATATGTTTGTTCAACCTGTCAGCCTGCTAGACAGAATCACTACCATGAGAATGATTACATTTTCTTTTTAATAAGTCAGCATTGTAACATTGTCCAAAGGCAGAAAAAAATCATCTTCTCTTCCAAAAAATAGCCCTGAACAGAAAATAAAAACAAAAAAGCCTTCCTTTGTAGGCTTCACCTACCTAGATTTCTCTACTCTTTTCCCATTATGATAATTCTTTTGTATTTTCTCCTTTTTAGACTGAACATAGAACTGATTGTCACTCTTGCTGAACTGATCACTGTGGTTGTGCAGCAGCAGAGATTGCAGCCAGTGATACCAGCTAAATGAAGACTAATGCCTAGATTCAGGCTAGCCAACTCAGGTCAATATGTGGGCAGAAGACCCACAAGTTGAAAGTCTTTGACTTGCAGGGAACTGTACAGAATTCCCTAAAAATATAGTTTTATACAGTTGGATCAAGGACACAACAATGAGACAATTCAGCCACTGGGTGTTCTACAGTTAGACATGTTTCTTTCTTTTTTTCAAAAAAGATTTTTCTTTACCTGTTCACATATAAATTCTCTAGTCACAAGCTCTTCAATACTGAAAATGTAGGGGCTACCAGTATCTGAGATTTTTTTCTAGATGTGATATAAGTGCATGACGCAGAATGTGCATTGTCTTTCTAATATGAAAGCTGTTGCTGCTTCCTTCAACATCTTGCAAGGACCTCTCTGCTGACTACTCCAGAGCTCAGCTGTTAATATACCAGGCAACCACCAACAGCTCTGAGGTCATCCCATCTTTTTCAGGGACCCCAAAGCATCCAGTCACCACTTCCATGCTGGCTTCATCACTCAGTCAGGCTCCTTTATTTAGGCAGTATGACAAGTGAAAGTAGAAAATGAAGCAAATGAAGAAAAATCGGATCAAACCAACACAACCCCCTTCCTACTGACGAGGCAGGCACCTGTTACAGAGTAGACACAGATGAGTTCAAGTTATCTAGTGCTATTCTTATATTAGATAGAGTTTGGGGATTGTTTTTTGGGTTTTTTTTCTTATTTATTATTAACCTTCCGTCTGGCATTTAATAGGACATTTATGCACTATAGTTTGTTGCACTTTCTAATCAGATGCTTAGACTGCTCCAGCTATTACAGCTGCCAGTAAATAGTAAGATCAGGCAGCTCCTGCAAGGGCAGGTGACTTGGAGGCAGGTAGACGTGGCAGTGCAGAGGCTACAGAGGACAGACACAGGTGAGCAACTATGGCAGTGGTCATTGAGTTCAGCCAAGAGTCCAGAATATCAGGCCAGTCTGTAGGGATGATGCAGATCCAATGTCAAGCTAAAAAGTCAGAAAGTCATGTCTGCAAGTTAGAATATGGATTGGAGTCAGGGAGGCACTGGACTGGGCACAGGCATACTTGTACTATTTTTCAGTCAGAGATCAAATATGAGATCCTAAGCTTAAAAGTATCTCTCAGGTGCAGGGAAGCAGGTCATCGCTAGGGCTTCTCATGGCCAAAGAGAAGCATCTTCAAAGTTGGCCCTAAGTCCAAGTAGCTGAACCCTGTGGGATGCAGGGAAGACACTCAAGGCCCTGACAGCATTTAATGTTTTCAAGAACTGGATATAAGACAGTATTAAAGGAGATCAGATATAAATAGGTCAACCACACTTGTGACTCTTTTCCTAGTGGTACACATGCCTTGTATTTCGCAGGCCACTGGGCCACAGCATCCCTATTTCCTTTTTACTCATCCAACAGCTAAACCCACACTCATCTGTCTTTCTGGTTTGCATTAGTCTCCTTTATACATACTGCTGTCACTGTTGATAAATCACTGTTGATAAATCACTAAGGCTCATATCAGGCTGTAAAACTATTGTTTTCTTCTTTCCATGAAAAATTTGAAGTTAATGTTTCCTCAGAAAACAGGAATAGACAAGTAGGTGAAAGGAATGGGTATATGCACATGTGTGCATGTTTGTGATTATGTGGCACACATGTATGTAAGTGTAAGCTGTGTCGATACTGCTAGGTTATTGTGTTGACATCACAATCTTTAACACATATGCAAATTTTGTAAATCATGATTAATGATAACACTCATTCTTCATTTTGAAGTCACCTGGTATATGCATTTAAGCCTTTCTGAAGAACTCTCTTTTTTTTTTTTCTTTTTTCTTTTTAGGAGGAAATAAAAGTGCTATCTCATAACAGGATTTCTGTAGAGAATGCCCCATAGTCAGTGGTATCTTCATCTCCATGGGGGACTGGTCACCTGCAGTTTATTGCAAGGCAGGGAGGCAGCAAGGGCAACATCTGATGATATGAGCTTATTATGGTAAGAGAGGCATGCAAAATAGGGAACTGAAAATTCACCTGCTTCATGTTTGACTTCCAATTACATTCTCATATTTAATTTCTTATCAAAGCTGGACACAGTCTCTGTGATGGTTTGCTCAAGCCAATGGATGCAGGAATATATTTTGTTTACACTCAGCCTCCTGTTTCATTCCAGAATGGGGTAAAAGTTCACAGTTATCTAAAGAAACTGGCATATCTTTTATCTTCCTTTTTCTTAGCTACCAGAATTAAGAGCTATTTTCTGTATATACCTTGCTTGTTTCTTGGCTCAGATTCTGTCGTGCCATTTAAATTAAAAAAATACTAAGATACTTAATGCTTTTTTTATAGTTCAAGTAAAGGTCATAAGCTCTGCACTTTTCTTAGTACTTTTTTTTTTCCTTCTGTCAGGTTTGGATTTTTAAAACAATGAGTGGAATACTTGCATAAATAGAGATTATAAAGTAGACCAGAAGCACAGATAAATATTCTTTCATAAGAGATGCAAGATTTACAGGTTAGCCAAATAACAGCGGAAGAATAGAAGAAAATCTGAAGGAAAATTATTTTAATTATGTACAAGAAGACAGAAAAAAATTAAGACAGGAAATTGAAAATATGTCTTTCATAGAGAGGATTTGAGAACAAAGAAGTTTCAAGCACATGGAATAGAAAAGATACTAAGGTCCAGAACTATACTACTGTTTGTGGACAGATTGAAGTTGATTTAAGACAGAAAAAACCAAGAAAGAATTTTGAAGGTAGTTCATTCAAGATGATCTGAGACAAATGCTGGGGAGAAGCTGGAAAAAGAAACAATGAACCTCAATAAGACTAGATCTGTTCTGTGGGCAGTAAAGACAGAAACTAGAGCTCAGAAAAAAAAATCACATTTTCATAAGTTTTGTGGACTTTTCTGAGAACTAAGCAATGGATATTATTTACACAACTTTTACCTTTGTCAAGAATTCTCCCAATATGTAACTATCTTAAAATGGCCAATTTGAACAATGTGTGATGTTATTTAATGAGGCCAAAAGCAGTAAGATAAAGTGAACTAAATTAGTCTGGATCAGAAATTCTGCTAAGTTTTTACACTTAACATCTTGTCTACTTTTTTAACAATTATAGATCGTTTCCATTTTAAAAATAACGTGTTCCTATACTATTTTTCTAAGTACCTAGGATAACATTTGTTGCTTAATCTGTGTTCCTTGTGTAATCTTATAATCTAAAGACCTTGTAGAAAAAAAAAAAAAAGAATCTATAATCATATATTAACTAGATCATTTTAATTTAAAATGAACAAGATCTATTATATAGAGGCACATATAGGCTAAAATAAGCATAGCTTGTGACCATATTGGTCCTGAAATATTGCAAACCCTAGTAAAAGGCAATGGCATTCTAATTAACATGCTCTAATTGAAGTTGTTATAGATCGGAATAACAGAATCACAGAATGGTAGGAGTTGGAAGGGACCTCTGGGGATCATGTAGTCCAACCCCCTGCTAAAGCAGGATCCCCTAAAGCAGGATGCACATGAATGCATCCATGCAGGTTTTGAAAATGTGCAGAGAATGAGACTCTACAGCCTTTGGGCAGCCTATTCCAGCAGTGATCCATCACCCTCACAGGAAAGAAGTTTTTCCTGATGTTTAGGTGGAACTTGCCCCTTGTCCTGTCACTGGGCACCACTAAGGAGACTGGCCCCATCCTCTTGACACCCATCCTTCAGATATTTCTAAGAATTAAGAAGATCCCTTCTCAGTCTTCACCAGGCTAAGCAGACTCAGATCCCTCAGCCTTTCCTCAAAAAGGAGATGTTCCCGTCCTCTCATCACCTTTGTAGACCTCCATTGGACTCTCTCCAGTAGTACCTTGTCTCTATTGAACTAGGGAGCTCAGAACTGGACATAGTACTCCAGATGTGGCCTTATCAGGGCACAATAGAAGGTGAGGAAAATTTCCCTTGACCTGCTGGTCATACTAAATGCACTACAAGATACCATTGGCCTTCCTGTCTACAAGGGCACTCTGATGCCTCATGGTTAACTTAGACAGCAGGACTCCCAGGTCCTCTGTGGAGATACTTTCCAGCTGGTCAACCCCTAACCTGTACTGGTGTGGGACTCTACACTTGCCCTTCTTGAACTTCATTACATTCCCCTCCACCCAACTCTCCAGCATGTCCAGATCTTGCTGAATAGACACACAGCTTTGTGGTGTGTCAGCCACTCCTCCCAGTTTTGCATCATCAGTAAGCTTGCTGAAGGTACACTGTCCCTTTATCCAGGTCATTAATGAAGATGTTGAACAACACTGGACTCAGGACTGACTCCTGAGGAACTTCTGTTAGCTACAGGCCTCCAACTATATTCGGTGTTGCTGATCACAGTCCTCTGAGTTCTGTTGTTTAGTCATCTCTCTGTCCACTTCACTGTCCACCCATCTAACCTACACTTCCTAAGCTTACCTATGAGGATGTTATGGGAGACAGTGTCAAAAGCCTTACTGAAGTCAAGGTAGACAATATCCACTTCTCTATCCTCACCTACCTGGCCAGTCATGCCATTATAGAAGGCTATCAGATTGGCCAAGCATGATTTCCCCTTGGTGAATCTGTGTTGACCACTCCTGATAACCTTCTTTTCCTCCACATGCTTAGAGATGACCTCTAGAATGAGCTGTTCCATCACCTTTCCAGGAGATTAGGTGAGGCTGACTCACTCAGACACCTCTTCTGTTCTCCATGACCTTTCAAAACTGTTGGAGAGTGGCTTAGCAATAACATCAGCCAGTTCCCTCAGCACTCATGAGTGCATGACAGGGCCCATGGATTTGTGAGTGTTCATTTTTTCCTAAAGGATCTTTAAACTGATCCTCCTCAACCAAGGGAGGATCTCCCTTCCTCCAGACTTTCTCTCAACTTCTCTTTTACCTCTAGGGACTGAGATTTCTGAGACCTGGTATTAGCAATAAAGACTGAAGCAAAGAAAGCATTCAGTAACTCCACCTTCTCTGTATCCTCTATCACCAAGGCATCAACCTCATTCAGCAGTGGCCCCACATTTTCCCTAGTATTCCTTTTCCTACTGATTGACTTGTAGAAGTCCTTCTTGTTGTCTTTAACAATCCTTGCCAGATTTAATTTCAAATGAACCTTAGCCTTCCTCACTGCATCTCTGCACACTCTAAAAATATTCCTATATTCCTCCCAAGTGGCCAGTCCTTTTTTCCACATTCTGTAAACGTCCTTCTTCCATTTGAGTTTTTTCCAGAAGCTCCTTGCTCATCCATGCAGGTCTCCTGTCTCTTCTACTTGATTTCTTATTCATTGGGATGCCCTGATATTGAGCTTGGAGGAAGTGGTGCTTGAATATTAACAAGTTCTCTTGGGCCCCTCTACACACGCATGGTATTCTTTCAAGTATGTCTTTGAAGAGGGCAAAGTTACCTCTCCTGAAGTCCAGGGTTGCAATCCTACTTATTGTCCTGCATCTTCCTTATGTGATCCTGAACTCCATGATCTCATGGTCACTGCAGCCAAGGCTGCTCCCAGTCTTCACCTCCCCAGCCAGACCTTCTTTGTTCATTAGTATAAGGTCCAACAGCACACCCCTCCTTGTTGTCCTCTCTACTACCTGTGTCAAAAAGTTATTATAAATACACTGCAGTAACCTCCTGGATAGTGTGTGCCTAGCTGTGTGGCCTTTCCAGCAAATATCAGGGTTATTGGAGTCCCCTGTGAGAACAAGGGTCTGATTGTGAGGCCTTTTCCAGCTGTCTGTAGAAGGCCTCATTGACTTCTTCCTGATCAGGTGGCCTGTAATAAACACCCACAACCTTATCACCTGTATTAGCTCACCCCTTAAATCTCTCAGCTCATTTTTCATCTCTCACTGTGCAGACCTTGATATTTTCCAGGTGTTGTCTCACATAAAGAGCTACTCCACAACCTCACCTTTCTGTTCTGTCTTTCCTAAAAAGTACATAGCCATTCATGACAGCATTCCAGTCATGTGAGTCATCCCACCATGTCTCCGTAGTTGCAACGATATTATGGCCTTGCAACTGAATCCAGATCTCTAGTTCTTCCTCTTTAAATGAAGCTTAAAAAGGAATCAGGTAACAATAAGGGAGGAAAAAAAAAAAATCGCATTGTTTGTACATCTCTGATAGCAACTGCTTGTACACTATAGGAGGTCCACGGTGCCAGAACTAGGAGAACCTGTTGCCTGTTAACCATGTGCAGGATTACTTTATTTTCCCCAGATGTCTGACAGAGCTTGACTCTCTAGCAAGTACAGATTTTATGTTAAATTTTGATTCTGTGTGGTACTTTCTTTACTACTGCTGACACTGGCTAACACGGTATATTAAAAATACCCATGGCAGCCTCAGGAAATTTTGAACACAGGGATATAATCCACAGAACTGTGCTGTTAGGTTCAAAACCTAAAAATACCTCTCAAAAGTATTGCTTTTTAAGAAGGAGTAGTTAAAACTAAAAAATTGTCTAAAAGTGGAGACACTATTATCTTTTATAGTCCTACGTACACTACAGGTGTCAATTGTAAGTATGTAGCAAGGTACTACAAACACCTTCCAAGCAGAAAAAACAAAAAAAAAAGGAAAGGAAGCTGTGAAGCTGTGAAGGACTTTATCTGATCTCACAGTCACAAAATTTAGCAGTCATTCAAGGAACAGAAAAAAAGGAAGTATTGGATGAAGTTTAGCAGATGCAAGAATAATTTGTCAGGAGACAGCCAATAGGATGTTTAGAGAGGTTTCTCATTTTCCTAATAGCTAAAGTAGGTCAAGAGAAAAAAGAAAGTCTGCTTCTTTTGTGAAGAAATTAATTCACAGGTACAGTACTTAGAAGGGAAATTAACTGAAATTGTAGCTAGCAAATATAAGGATATACAAGTGTTAGCAATCCTTCTTTTCCGCAGCAGCTCTAAAATTCCCTTTGACACTGATTAGGACATGGCATCTTGAACAGTAAACTACATTTTGCATAGTAAACTACAATTACATACACATTCTTGAAAAAACAAACCAAATCCCCTGTGGTATTATTAATGTAAAACTAGTCCCAGTCTGTTCTACAGAATTAACCATTTTGTGGGGCAGGGCCCCTTGCTCATCAATATTTGAAGGCTGCAGGTGAGGAAACAAACTGATCATGACAAGATCTAGAGAATGTGGAAAAGCTGGGTAAAAAGGGAAATATTTATTCCTTTCCTGGATTGCACAGGTTTGCAGAAGTAGGAAACATTTTTTTAAAAATTGCAATCAATGGAAGATAAATCTAGGAGATTTAGAGATGTTTTTGACAATGAATTAAGGATTAGTTCGCTACTCTTGTGTGGCAGTTTGAAACAAAAAAATATAATTTCTGCTGCTTTACTTATGTTACTTATTACAGTTACCCATTTCAGTGCATACAGAAAACATCACTTGCTCATGTGGGGAGAAGTCTTCTTAGTTTGCATTAAGAGCTCAAGTGATACATCAGTGTCATCTGAGCATAACTTTATTTGAAGCCAAATCTTAAATCCCTGCTGATAGAATCTGAGAGAGAAGTTTAAGTCCTTGAGGCTGAGAATGGTGAGAAAGCCACAAAGGTGAGAGAAGACATAGCAGAAAATCACAGCATCAAAGATAGAAGGTCTGTCACAAAGGATGAGGGTGAATAGCTGAGAGAAGCAGTCAAGCATTGAGAATAAAGAGAACTAGAAAGGCCAAGAGAGACCCTGGAAGTCAAGAAGAATTAAAGATAGCTTAAATAGCTTAAGTGTGTAAAAACCCAGGATACTCTTTCCTGAAATTCCCAGGAAAAAAGATGGGAGTTGAGATTTTTCTCGAGTGATTTGTAGCTTTAAGAGAACTTTATTTGAAAAAATCTTAGAAATTCAGTTTTTCCTCTGGTGCATCATCTGTTTTTGGAATTTGGTCCTAAAGGTTGTGTCCATTTGTCCCATAGGAATTGTTTCAAAGGCACTTGTGGGCATGCAGGCAAATTATAAGATTTCTGAGTGGGTACACAAACATTGTTACTGTTATGTCAGGGAGTAACACCTCAAGGCTGCTCATCCTGGAAACCTGCATATGCTCTGTGAATAACTTACAGTGAGAAGCACTACTTCCGAGCTCCCACAAAAAAATACATCAGTAAATTGCAGAACACTTGAGTAGCAACGGTATGTCCTCATGCTGCATACCAGTACAGACAAACAGTTATATACTCTGGACGGCTTCATCTTTGTTATAAAACAGTAACTACAGCTTTCTCATGTTCCATGTTTCAGACCCAGAAGGAGCAGGTCCAGAGACTTCTGAGGCAGCTTTGTTGCGTCTTCCACAGAGGAATGTGCTTTCACTAGGATAGCACTAAGAAAGTACAGCTATGACACCTACCTTTTCTGTGATCCTTAATTCAGAAAAATAATTTACTCCTCTAGCAAAAATTCAACATTTGCTGGAGATTAGTGCTACTGTGCTACTGAAATACACCTAGGAATCAGAGGATTCAGCAAAAAATGGCACTAGCTACTCATGGCATGGCTTTCTACCACCCCTACCTTGAAAGGACAGAATGAGTACAGCTCTGAGTTTTGATATTCGTCATTCAGAATGAATGGATTAAATGAGATGCATTCAGTTTTTCCTCTGGAAAGTGAAAGCAGGAGATAACGGCAGAATTAACTCAACTTTATTTATTGACAAGTAAGAAAACTGTTTATGAAGTCTTTTCTAATGCTTTCCTTTATAAAATTTCTGGCAAAAGTATTTGTTGTAAATGAATCATATATTCCTACAGTTTATCCTGCAACAAGAAATTTCGAGCATCAATTCTGAGCTTTTTGAATATTGTTAATAAATATTTATTCCAGTAGAAATATTTTGTTCAATCATACTCATTTAACCAGGTTTTTTTT
The DNA here is from genome assembly GCA_024336885.1 of Actenoides hombroni. Taxonomy (NCBI): domain Eukaryota; kingdom Metazoa; phylum Chordata; class Aves; order Coraciiformes; family Alcedinidae; genus Actenoides; species Actenoides hombroni. Next base: position 471,271 of record WUAM01000315.1, read on the forward strand.
ATTCTATTAAGTGAAGGCTGGGGCAATTTTCCATCAGGCCATATTTTTTGACATTTTTCCCTGCAATTTAATTCTCCACTTTATAGAACTATACACTCTTTGAGCTGAATCTACTTATGCCTTTCTGCAACAATTATCATGACTGTAAATTCCAAGTTTCACCTCTGAAAAACTTAATAAATAAATATTTACAAAAAGGGAAATAATATCAGTCTTGCAACATGCTTTATAATATGTTTATAATTGGTGGCAACTAAAGATGAGTCTTCCCCACTTATTTTCTGAACTAATTCCTCCTTGTGTAATAAACTTGTTCTTCCTTTTTCTATTAGAGTGAATAGAATTGTCCTCTACTGCTCCAGTCTTGCAGACAGATGTGTGTTAACTTCAGTAGAGTTCCTTAACTTCATTGAAACTACCTGAGTGAACTGACTTAGTTGGGTATGCAGGTGACAGGGAAATTGAAACCTTTTCTGTTGTTGACTTTCTGTCTAGATTTTCCTTCCTTCCAAACCATCGGCCATTGTTTGGTCTTGCAGCTACTTAACAAATTGGTTTGCATTGCTAATTCTCCAGTACGTTTAATTTGATTATGATAATGCTCATAATGTATCAGATTGTAAAATTCTTTTTTTTGCTGATAGCTGCAATTTTCTGGAAATACATACTATTTAAAAGATCAGCTTTATTTAAAAAGAAATAGGAAATAATTTCTTGTCCTCACAAATACAGAGAAAATAAGAAAAAAAAGATGAAGATAAGTATCAGAGGACATTTAAAAGGATTTGAAAGTTGTTATTATTATTCAGTCTTGTGTTTTAAGCCAATATTGTTATATTAAAAATTTTATCTCATTACTTCTTGGAATTTAAAGGCTGATGAGGGACCTCTACAGACTTGAGGAGTGGACCCATGTGAATCTCATGAAGTTCAACAAGATCAAGTACAAAATCCTGCAGCTGGTTTCGGGCAATCCCCTATATCAATAAAGACAAGGGGATGAATTGATTGAAAGGAGCACTGCAGAGAAAGACTTGGGGATGTTGATGGATGAAAATTGGACGTGAGCCATCAATATATACTCACAGCCCAGAAGGCCAACCATACTGTGCTGTATCAGAAGTGTGTCCAACAGATTAGGAGCGATGATTCTGCTCCTCTGCTTCACTCTCATGTGACCCACCTGGAGTACAGCATCCAGGTGGGGAGTCATCAGTACAGGACATTAACCTGTTGGAGTGGGTCCACAGGAGGGTTACTAAAATGATCAGAGGGCTGGAACTCCTTTCCTATGAAGAAAGGCTGAGAGAGTTGGGGTTGTGAGCCTGGTGAAGAGTAGGCTTCAGGAAGGCTTTGTTGTGTCCTTTCAGTACTTAAAGGGGACCTATAAGAAAAATGGGGACAGTCTTTTTATCAGAGCCTGTTGTGACAGGACAAGGGGCAATGGTTTTAAACTGAAGGAAGGTATATTTATGATGGAAATAAGGAAGAAATCTTTCACAGCAAGGGTTGTGAGATACCAGAAGATATTTCCAAGAGAAGTTGTGGGTGCCCTAGTTTTGGAAGCATTCAAGGTCAGGTTGGATAGAGCCTTGAGCAACCCGATTTAACACAAGATGTCCCTGCCCATGGCAGAGGGGTTGGACTAGATAATCTTTGAAGGTCCATTTCAATCCAAACTGTTCTATGATTCTATCATATTGCACTGAAATTATTTTATATTCTTCAATATTTTCATTAAGTATTGCTCAGAGATTCCAGAAAGCTTGTTTTCTAAGAAGCACTACAAATAATTGTAACAAAGTACTTTAAAATCCAATTTTTTAACTATTATCTGAAATAAAAATAAATAATTATTTACTGTTCTGAAACATATTTAAATTTCTGTATAATATAACCATTTTCCTTACTCTTGCTTTACTCTGGTTACATCTTCTGTAATGACAGAGCACATGACCTGCTTTTGAGGGTGTCCTCTATCCACCATGCAGAGATCGATAGTACACTGCCACAGAAAACTTTGCCCAGAACACCTATTAGGATCAGGGAGCATGACATGTTGCACTTGTAGAAGAAGGATGTTTTCAAGTTTTCAAGTGATTCCTGAAAGCTCTATTTGATCTAGGTATGTAAAAACTGTAGTTCCTTTGGATCAAGGTCGGACATACTCATCTGACCAAATGCAGACATTTCTGTGTGTGAACTAGTCACACAAAGGCTCTCGTTATGGTTAGTAGACCGCATCAGTAGAAAAAAAATCAAGGGAATATTCTTCTTATTCAAAAGCAGAGATTAAGGCATTTTATCAAAATTAAGTTTTTTGTCTACTAGCTATGGAGTGATCCTAATATGGCTAATTCTGAAAAAAAACAGCTTACAGTATAAGCATCTCCAGTTAGGTGAGACAAAGCCCATTCATAATGTTTCTAGAGAAGGACAGAGAGATGCTATTAGGAAAGTGGAAAATTCATAGAAATTTGATATCTGGGAATGGTAAATTGCCACCAAACTGTTTGTCCAATATCCAGTCTGCATCAGTGGTTATAAAAAGTTTGTGTTCTAGAGCTACTTCTGCTGACATGCCCAAGTGTTTTGGTCTTCTTCTGTTAACAGTTAGGCTAAGCGGGAATAAAACCTTTTTAATTCTGAATGTGTTTCTACATATTGTACTGCTGAGAAAACTGTTCATCAGAAACACTGTAAATTAAGAAAATATCCTCATTCCTTCTGGTTTTATAGAGAATACTGAAAACAGTAATTAAAAAAAGAAAAAAAAAATCAAAGGAATGCCATCTTTCTAATAGTTGAATGCTTCATTTATTTCAGTTACTTATTGCACAAAGTTGACTGTAAGTAATAAAAATTTCTAAAGTAGTAGAAAAAAATCTGTCATATGGGTATCAATGAGAATTTGGAGCCTAATATGAGTGCCACCTTTGAAGGTCTCAGCAATACAAGCTAGTACTGTCAATTACTGCTGGTTGTTTTGAAAATACTATTTGAATAACATAATCATAATTTCATAAAATCCATCACTGTTCTACTTCATTGACACATCTCCACTTTTCAGAAAACTTTCTTATGTAATTCTTTATTGTCAATATAAAACCTACAGATTAGTGGACTGTAAATATGAAATATAATCACCAAACATTAAATTGATACAAATCTATTGAATTGAATGTCAAAAGAAATGGCTTGGTTTCTATAGTAGTTGTATCATTCCATTACACAGAAGATTTATTAAAACACATAACCACTCCTAACCTTCTGTTCTCTTCCTTTTAAAAGAAAATAATGTCAGAGTTTCCAATTATTTTAGTAAACTGGTGTTGAATCTATGATTAATCCAAACAATGAAGGTCCAACTTGCTTTAGAGGATTCAAAGCTTGAATTTCATATGTCTGAATAGGGGAAAAAAATTATTAAATCCACAGTCTTATATTTCTCCTATCATAGAATCATATAGTGGTAGAGATTGGAAGGCATCTCTGGAGATCTTCAAGTCCAGTGCTCCTGCCAGCACAGGAACACCTAGGGTGGGCCTAGGAACAGGAACACAGGAACAGATCCAGGCAGGTCTTGAAAGTCTCCAGAGAATGAGACTCCACAGCCATTCTGGGCAGCCTGTCCCAGGGCTCTGTCATATCACAGTGAAGGAGTTTCTCCTCATGTTGAGGTGGACCTTCCTGTGTTTCATCTTATTACCATTACCTCTTGTCCTATCACAGGGCACCACTGAAAAGAGACTGGACCCTTCTACTTGATACCGACCCTACAGATAACTGTAAACATTAATGAGATCCCGTCTTAGTCTTCTCTTTTCCCTGCTAAACAGTCCCAGGGCTATCAGCCTTTCCTCATAAGAGACATGTTCCAATCCCTTAATTATCTCTGTAGCTTTCCATTGGACTCTCTCTTGTATTTCACTGTCCCTCTTGAACTTTGGACACCAGAACTGAACACAATACTCCAGATGTGGTCTCACTAGTGCAGAGTAGAAGGGAAGGAGAACCTCTCTCAACCTGCTGCCCACACTCTTCTTTATGCACTCCAGGACATCATTGGCCTTCCTGGCCACAAGGGCACATTGCTGTTCCATGGATATCTTATTGTCCAGCAGGACGTCAAGGTCCCTCTTCATGCAGCTGCTTTCCAGTGGGTCTACCCCTAACCTGTACTGGTATATGGTGTTGTTTCTTCCCAGCTGTAGGACTCTACACTTATCCTTGTTGAACTGCATTAGGTTTGCCTTTGCCCAGCTCTCCAGTCTGTCTAGTTCTCGCTGGATGGCAGCACAGTCTTCCGGTGTATTGGCCACTCATCCCAGTTTAGTATCATCAGCAAAATCACTGAGGGTATACTCTATCCCTTCATCCAGGTCATTGATGAAGATGTTGAATAAGACTGGACCCAGAACTGACCCCTGGGGAACACCACTACTTACAGGTCAGCAGCTGGACTCTGCACCACTGATCACAACCCTCTGAGTTCTATTGTTCAGCCAGTTCTCAACCCATCTCACTGCCCCCTCTGCTAACCAACACTTCCTGAGCTTTCCCACAAGGATGTTATGAGAGACAGCATCAAAAGTCTTGCTGAATTCAAGGTAAACAACATCCACCACTCTCCCTTCATTTACTCATTCAGTCACACCATCATAGAAGGCTATTAGATTAGTCAGACATGACTTCCCTTTAGTGGGATTCCATGTTGGCTACTGTTGATAACCTTCATTTCTTCCATGTGCTGAGATATAATCTCCAGAATGAGATGCTCCATTACTTTTCCAGGGATGGAAGTGAGGCTGACTGGTCTGTAATTAGCAGGGTCTTCCTTCTTGACCTTTTTGAAGACTGGAGTGACATTGGCTTTCCTTCAGTCCTCAGGCACCTCACCTGTTCTCCATGATTTTTCAGAAATGTTGGTGAATGGCTTAGCAACATCAGCCAGCTCCCTCAGCACTCATGGGTGAAGCCCATCAGGGCCCATGGATTTGTGTGTGTTCAGTTTATGCAAGTGATGTCTAACCCAATCCTTACTGACCAGTGGAGAGACCTCCTCCTTCCAGGCTTTCACTCTTACTTCCAGGGTCAGGGATTTATGAGGGCTGGTCTTAGCAGTGAAGGCTGAAGTAAAAAAGGCATTCAGTAACTCCACCTTCTCTGCATCCTCTGTCACCAGGTCTCCCACATCATTCAGCAGTGGGCCCGCATTTTCCCTATTCTTCCTTTTACCATTGATGTGAAGAAGCCCTTCTTGTTCTCCTTTACTTCCCTTGCCAGAGTTAATTCCACGAGGGCATTGGCCTTCCCTGCTACATCCCTACAAATCCTGACAGCATTTCTATAATTCTCCCAAGACACCAATCCCTTTTTCCACATGCTGTGGACTTCATTCTTCCACTTGAATTTTTGCAGCAGCTCCTTCCTCATGCTGGTCTTCTGCCTCCTCTATTGATTTTTTACTCAAATGAATGTATCTGTCTTGAGCTTGGAAGAATTAATGGTTGACTATCAACCAGTACTCTTGGGTACCCTTACCTTCTAGAGTCTTAGCACAAGGGATTCCTCCAAATAGGTGTTTGAAGAGGACAAAGTTAGCACTCAGGTAGAAAGGCAGAAAAAGGCTATGAGAAAGAAGCCATCCTGTTCTGGAGCTTCATTAGCACCAATAAATCCTGTTGCATGTAAATGACCTGAAAAACTCAGAGCAATTAGCTTTTCCTTTTAACTTGAGTGTTTTAGTGCAGATTGGTAGCTAATCAAGCTGGGAAATTGAAATAGAGCATGTAAAAAAATTGTTTATGCGTAATATTGTAAATAAGCATTGCAGATAGTTCTGTACCTGCTTTAGTGGTATAATAAAATAAGTGGTGAAATCAGCATTGCATCCATTTAGGTGCAATTGTACAAATTGCTAGCTAATCAGAGTGAGAAAATTGAGCCAGGGCTTGGAAGAACAATGCTGTATGCTATTAACTTGATGTTTAACTATGTATTTAAAGCATTTGAAGATGAAGACTTTAAAAAAAAAACCCAATATAGATTTGTTTTGTTATAAAAAGCATGCCTGATTCTGAGTTGGTTTCATTAGTGTAATCCAGAAAAATTTCCACTGACATTTGTGAAGTTAATACAAACACAAACTGATATAAGCAGTATGAGAATCAACACCATTTACTTTATTGTCTTCTGCTGTGTTAAGCCATAGGCCTTTCATTAAAAATGCAAAACTCGTCAAATGCGTAAAATTCCAACAAATAAACAGCTCAGTTTATCAAGCCAGCTGCAGTCAGCAGTTCAATGGATTTTGACATGCTCAACACAGCAGGGACTTAACTGGAGCCATGTTAGCCTGTCTCAAAGGCTTGTGAACTTTTCAGGAAGTTCAAAAAGCTTGAAAATTCATGAGGTATGGAAGGATTGACTTGATGCTTCTTTCCTATAAATTCAGTTTTACTTAAAGTTTAACATGCTCTGGTACTGTGCATTAATGTGTGAACTATCCAGCCTCGTGGGTAACCTGATGTTTTTTGGATTTTAAGAGGTATGACACAAAGTAAAGCTCACCCATGTTGATCTGGTAAATACATATAAATAAAGCTGTCATTTGCCCATCCCATGGTAGTACATTTTAAAGGCTCTACTACGCTACTAAAAACACCTCTACATTTTATATCTATTATATTTCGAGAAATAACATAACAAACATGTAAAATGAAAAAGAAGCATCCTGTAATCATGTATTGATAGTTAAGGAAGGAACTTCAGTATATCAGCTAATCCTTTCAATACCCCAGACAGCAGCAACTTTCCCTCAGTTATTTCTAACAGATGTTAGTTCAGCTCACAAGAAAAAAAGAATTGATGAGATGTCACAGTCTCACAAGAAACTTCACTAAAATTGCAGTGAAACAGTCTTTTCCTAAATGTAAATATGAACATTTCTGAGACTGAAAACTACTGTTATTTATTCTACCCTCTCTGGTCCTAAATAGATTATTCCTTTGTTTCCAACAGCAGCATTTTATGTTTTTGAAGGCTACCTCAATCTAATCCAGTCTTCCTCAGGGTGAAAAATTTTGATTTTTTTCAATGTTTTCTCACAGGACATGTTTTCCAGACCTCTGATCATTTTCATCGCTCTATTGTATACTCCCTAGATCCCATCTTTCAGCCTTGAGGCCTACCAATAACAAGTAAAGGGAAAAAATTATGATGTGTATCTTACAGGCAATGCTGCTCTTTATATATCTCATGATAATCTCTGGGAGGTTTGGGGGGCTTTTTTGTGTTTTGTTTTGATTGTTTTGGGGTTTTTTTATAGCATTTTTACTCTTGTTCTCCTCATGATCTAGTACAACCCCTACATACTTTTATACAGAACTATTACCTAATCAGATGCCTTTGAAACAGGTTTATACAGATGATTAATCTCTTGTCTCTTGCTTGTGTTGAATTTCATCCAATTGTTTCTCCAAATTCTCAAAATGATTTTGAATTTTCCTCTAATCCAGAAGCATATCAACTACCCTCTTCTTTTGGAATGGTTAAAAAGACCACCCTGTACTTACTTAACCAGGTTACTGATGAAAATATTGAATGATGCCTCACTCAAGATAAGCAGAATTAAATTTGACAGAGAAAGAGACAACTATTTTAAAATACATAGATTTCATTAGTAATAAGATAGATACACACACACACACAAACACACTTGTAAATAAATATGTATAAATATGTATGTTTATTTAATTAAGTTCTCTTCAGGTTTTATGAGATAAAAATTTTTATATTCAATACAAGGATAATTAAGAAATAACACAAATAAGACTTGAGTTGTGCCCAGGTTTCTTTGCTGTCTACTAGGATATTTAATCAGGATTTAATAAGTCCAACCGCTGGTTATTCACTTATCTCTTCATTATAATATCTCTTCACCAACCCCCATTCCATTTTGTTACTGACTTAGCCCAACTTACTTAAGCACCCGTTTCAATCTAAGAAATTTACAGAGAGAAGTGCAATAACAAGGATTGTGTAATCTTGTAACTTCTACCGTGTTGCAATGGTCAAAAAGTTGTTAATGAGAAATAGGTAATTGATTCACAATGGAAAAATGAATCTGTAATTGTACAGCTTTGGTGTAAGCCAAAGAGAACAAAGAAGGAAAGGAAGAAAGAGAAGGTGGCTGCCAGTAATCAGACACCTTCACCAATTCTTTAATTGTTGTGTGCACCATCAGAAAGCCAGACTATAGAGACATATGCCTGATCAGATTTGCTTTACAGTAGCCTATCTGTATAATACCAGTCTATCTCTTTTATAATAATACCAGTCTATCTTTTTTTCACATTAAGTTACTCTTTAAATCAGAACTGAGCCCCTGTAATATTTCCCTGCTTAACAGCACAGTGTACTGAAACACCTAGGTTTTTATTGCATTGTTTATTTGCATACATTTGACGTACGTAGAGAATGATGTTTTTTATTAAGAAATCAAATATTATATTGCACAACCTAAGAAGAAATTGGTTTGCACAAATACAATAATGACACCTCTCTTATAACTGAATGGCAAGTTAGCAGAAACAGAATTCAATCAGTGGATTCCTGTGAATGACTTCAAAGAAGAGAGAAATAAGAAAATGTGTTGCATGCTTAAAGACTGGAGTGTATTACTCATTACTGAAATAGTGTAGTAAGTCTGTGATTTTTTAAGCAGATGATTGTAATTTAGAGATCTCCCATAGGGCTTGTTTTTTAAGATATTATTTTCCTGCCTTCAGTAGAGAAATTGTCTTGGTATGGTAACTGAATTAAAACTCAAACAAAATGAAAACAGGATCTTTCATGGTAATATGGGAACAACTGGGAAAGAACAAGATACAGAGGTGAGGACATAAATAAAGATCATTTAAAGTAAAAAAATTAGAAGCAGTATTTCTGTGAAACTGTGTATTACAAGCAGAAGGCTTTTAAGGTGAAGATTACTCCCTTCAAATTATGACAGTTCAAAGTGATGAAAATCCAAATATTCATACCATGAATACAAACTATAAAAAATGGGACTATAAAATAGGAATCTGTTCTACAAGCAGAATGATTTAATGTAGAATCATCACAATGGTAACATACAAAAATACATAAGGAAACAATCCCTGCAGAAGGACAAACACTTTTTTCTTCACAATATACAGGAAAAAAGGAAACTAATTCAAGCATAAGATTTCATCACTCACCACATAACTTTACTGATAGATTTTTGGAAATTATTTTGAGCATCAGAAAGGACCCCAGAAAGTAAAACTTATTCCACTGTTCTTCTCTCAGAAGTTTCAGACAGAGCAGTTTCAGACAGAGCAGTATGAAAATGGAGTATAATCTATAGCAAATATAGCTAAATGTGAGCTTGAAAAGTGTCCTGTCCCCCCTCCCGCCGTCCGTTTGTTTCCTGATCCTATATTGTTTGCTACTCAGAAGAACACCCTATGAGAGACATAAATCACCAATAAGTTGAAGTAGTCTTAACTTTCCTGGAGCACTAGAGAATGCTCTGAATAGTCAGATGGAATACTTCCACAGTATAAATCTACACACCCCACCTCCCCCATTCTGAGCTTCCTTCTCTCTCAAAAACCCATAAAGATCATCCGATTTTTCTACAAGAAGAAACTTGTAGAAAACTAAATAGTAGCCTTCTGAAAGGAGTGAGATACTATTTCTTTTCCTCTTCTGCTTTTCTATACCCATGAAATAAAAGCTCCAGGATGCTACAAAGTGTACTAGAAGTCATGAAGGAGATCTAGCCCAGGGTTAGAAGCCTGTACCTGCTTCAGGTACAATACCATTTTGAGGAGTAGGGATTAGAATCAGAGCTCAGAAACCATAGAAATAGTTCTGTTGGATCAGGAATTATTTTGAAGTGTTTGCTGACTTGACATAATGCCATACCATCTCAAGTAAGCAAACTTAAGCAGCTATGGCATTATGAAAACCTGGTGGGGTACAGAGCACTGAAGTGTGAAAGAGTTGTGTTTCAAAAAACCTAAAAAGTATAGTTTGCGTATTAATGTACTATGACGATGAAGAGACCCTCAAATAGAATGTCCCAGTTCTATAGACAAATAATTGAATAGATTGGAGGTCCTGAACTCTGAATTTAGAGATAATTTGTAGGTTCCTTTCTCTCAAGTGTGAAATTATTGCAGCATTTAAAACTTCAAGAGTTAGGAAAGGGCACTATTTATTTACTGTCCTCTCATTTGGATTGCAAGGCACTTCAATAGTGTTTCATTGATTAATGGATATTCTTTGAAGAGATATGAAGAGTATACAGCTGCATATTTTAGTGATTTGCCTGTATCTAGCACCACTTGAGAAGCATCTAGAACATCTGGAGAAAGTGCTCCAAGAGATTAGAGACTGTATTAAATTTAGGCTGATATACAGAGGAACAAAAGTAAATTAAATCTGCGTGTTATGCTAAAAGAAGGGATGTTAATGTTTACAAGTCCAGGCTATGCTAGACAGTCCACTGTAAAAAGCCATCAGCAAATAGAAATGTGTTGAAAATTTATTCTTAACTTTTCTACATTTAATGTGTACATCAGTCAAACTGAAGGTGAACTGGAGAAATAGATAAGCTAGACCTGCCAGGCAATGAAGATAACCATCTGTGAATGCAGGGCTTCAGAGACCAGATTTGTTGGCTGTGTGCATAGCCCAACTAAAATATTTCAGCAATCAACATGGGAACAGTAGATCTAAAAGAAAAGACGCAAGACATGTAAATGCAAAATTGTTTCTAAAGGGACAAGCTACTGCACTAAAAGCATTTCTAGATGTAAAAGGCTAATGGAGAGTTCTAGGTCAAGTTTGTATGCAGACCAGTTGGTTTTGTTTGATGACTGAAGAGTATGGGATGAATATTCTGGGACAACTATGCACCGTGGCATTCAGCATTTAAGATAATCCAGAAAGCAAAAGTAAGGATAGTATCCCATTGTTAGCCCTAAAGGAGAAGAACAAATTAACTAGCAATGAATTGTTGCATAGGTTGGAGAGAAGAACAGATGTCCTGAGCAGATGCTTTTGATTAGAAAGGGGAAGTGAACCCAATGTATTCATGGAGTGCAAGATGCTGCACTGGAGACAGGTGGGATTCCTAATGGAGACACACAAAAAACTTGCTTCAGAAAAGACAAGAGGAAAAAGGAGACCTGACAGCTGCAGAAGTGTAGAAGTGTGGCCTGCTTAACAGACTTGGATTTTGATGGATATGTAAAAAATTTTGTGAGTCTAAAAGAGAGGTGAGACCCAGAGGATTGTGAACTGGAACCAATGTAGTCCTTTCTAAAGAACATTTATTAGTCTCTTCTGGCTTCCTGTCTCTGTCTCTTTTACAGCCAGTAACAGCTAGATCATCCCAGGCCACTTGACATGCCAGGCAGCTTGTGACCTAAGTCTGAGACTCTAGGTACTCTCCTTTCTGCCTCAACCTCAGTCTCCCTTAGCAATGATGAAGTGCAAGAGGAATGGAATACGACCAACAAAGCCTATGAAAAAAAGTCACCTGTTCATCTATTGCCCATTAGCACTTGGTCTTGTCCCATTTATTGTTAAGCATAATTTAATTGCTAAATTTGCAGCTGGATTGTTTTAGCAGTTTTGGGGTTTATTCCCTACTCTCGTTTTTGAGTGATACTTAACTCCCATTTGAGTAATTTGAATTGAGTCTCCCTTTCCTTTACCTAAAACTGAGCCCAGTCACTATATAATGAGTAAATAAACAATTTAGTGTTTTAATCACTGTTGTTTTACACCTGAAAACTGTTATGTAAACTAAATAAACACCTCTATATTCTGTTACATATGTCACTTTAATTTTCTACAGTAAGTGTTTAATTAGATCGGCATCTGAGAAGCTAACCAAAATTCATTTACTCTCATCTGGCATGAGCTAAACGTTGACACTAGATCTCTGTGAATACTAAAAAGACTGCCTGATTAAGATGAGCCATAACAAAACCAGAAGAAAAGGATTCTGATAGAATACTGATTACAAAGGAAATAGGTTTAATGCCAGTGAAATACATGAGTAGAAGGATTACCTTTGCTGAGCATTATCATTCTTCCTCTTAAACTTCTAACATCTCTCCTGGACTGCCACTCTAAATCAAGATAATTTTTATATACATGAAATTAAATAGGATATGACTAATTGTTTCCCAAGGTGTGTTATTTAATGGAGAGTGAAGATAAAATAGTGAATAAGATATCCCTATTAACACTCATTAGGAGGTAATAATGATGGTCTATGCATTGATCAGCAAAGGAAACTGTGAAATACACCATTCTTTGATGAATGGGAAGGCAACATGCAATATAGCATGTCAACTTCACAACCGCAGAAAAACTGAACTCCAGAGCCTGAACCTTAGGCTTAAAAACTTAACAGGAGATAACTTGTGTCTATTGGGAAGCCAGTATGGAGAGGTCTTCTCCTGAGGACAAATCCTTAATTAGATGAACCCCTATGACCTTTGTGTAAGCCCAAGAAAAATTATTCATTAGGTACAGTAATTCAGTGACAAGCTATACATAGGATGCTGGCAAGTAGGCAATACAAGAGTCTGCGTGCAAAAATGCTCTAAACTTGGGTATGAAAGCCAGGTCATTGTTTTCTGGGAAATATAAATCAGATGAGAGAGTCTGCAAGTAAGCAAGAGAAAACAGTTCAAGGGCCTGGGCTCCTCTATATACTTTGTGCCTAGGTGACCTAATGAGGGAATTTAAATTAACCTGCATAGGGAATTTCTGTTGCCTTCAGGGTTACATAGCTGCAGTACAGTGGGGTTTCTAGTACTTTGTAATTAGGTAAATTGAAATGCTTATTTTTAGAACCCGAAATAGATGTTTTGGATTTTGTCCTAAGCAGCTGCACACTGTTAAGCCATTCCACAGAGTTTTAAATATATGATGCTGAGAAAATGCTTGGATACAACCAGTGAATACTTGAAATTTAAGTGGTATAACTGTCATGCAGTATATGGAGCTCAAAGAACAAGAACAGCAGCTCATTATTGTCTTCTTCCAAGGCTATGGACAATCTGAGTCGCAAAAGAATATGTATAGTGTGGACTTGGGTATGGCATCAAAACACGGCAGAGGAGTCAGGAATGTAGCTTGAAGCCAGCTAATGGGTGTAAGGATTACTGTGGTAGCTTCTCTGCATAAAAGTTAGTAACAGGAGAGACAGAAGGCAGTTGTAGCTGCTTCATGGAGGTATAGCAGGACCTAGAGGAGAGTGTTGGGTTTTGGACTAAGACATGATTTTTGCAGGTTTTTCTAGAGACAAAATTAAATTAGATTGGCTTTATTTCCAAAGCTGACCTGGTGAATACTGAGAATATGCCATCAATATGTGCAAGGGATCCCCCACTGGTAAACACAGCCTGAGAAGCTGCTCCATTTCCTAAAGCAGCTTTCTAGCTATAAATTTAACAAAACTGCCTGGCCTTATGTAGTATTTAATCCCTGATGCTACAGTTGCATTAGTTCATGAAACAGCTGTAACTAAACAGAGGGATATTGGACCTATAAATGCAGATGCACACAAAGTAGACTTTAAGAGCAGCTTGTTTTGAACCTGAACAGGAGCCACTAATATAGCGTAACTGCACAAACAGGTTTTTACCCAATAGCCCAGTAATTATAGTACTGTCATTGCTAGTGATGGGCCTTATGCTTTTTGTGCTTTATGCAAACAGTGCGAAGTTCCAGTCCTGGTCTGTTAGGCTTGTTATCAATTTGTTAGGAGAAATTGTTGGGTGAAGTCAGGTTGATGCCAGGTGTGTCTTGTTATGATGCACAGTTTAAGTGTGGCTTAATAGCAAAGACCTTGAAAATATGAACACTGACTGAAAACAGCATCTCCAGAGCTACTAATGACACAGATGGGCAGTTACTGCTCACTGAAAAAAATGGAACTTAGACAACTGGGAAAAGAGTTCTTTTGCTTTAGGAAAAGCAGCAGCAGATGAGCAAGGAAACAGATTAACAACAGGATAAGGCATCCGCCACAGCCTGGAAAAGTAATATTCACCCCAGGATCAGACAGCATGTGGCCTGGGGTGGAGGTTGAGAGCTTGGAATTGAGTAACTTATAAAAGATCACAAATTTGGTGGATGGGGAGAAGATATTCACTTCATCTCCACCTTACTGTCACTGCAGAGACTAAGATCATCCAGGACTGCAGCCATCAGTGCTAATTAGGTGCCATCAGGTCCTTGGTATTGCATTTTGGCAGCTAATGTCAGCTGTGACTGTTAAGGACTGACTCCTTTGAATACACAGTGATAATGATAATGAATGATATTAAGAACTAGCCATTAGTAGGAATGGTGTTATTAATGAGTGCTACTCTAGAAAAGTTTAAAACTGGCTTAATTTATCAGTCATCTAAAAACTCCCATCTCTTTAATTGATACTTCTATTTATGTTCAGCTGTTAAATGGTCCCTGGTACTGTTTTGTTGTATTAATTCTCACTTTGAGATAAAGTCCATGCATAGTCTACTGATATTGTGGGTGAAAGATTGTTCTCAATAGCCAGCCTGGATTTACCTTCTCTGTGGGAGGAGACCAGAGAGATAACTTTGGGGAGAGGCAAAGCATTTGGCCTTAGGATCACAAGCTACTACCAGGCTGAAAAAATCAGATTAGAAAAGAGCTTCTCAGTTCAGACAAAATCTAAGAGTTCTTCATCTAACAAAGGGAATTCAATTGCTTGTTCCATGCTTTATGTAGTTATTTATGTGCCTGACTAGCACTGGGACTAAAATTGCTCCAAAATTTTATCAGTATGCAGCAGTACTGCTAGGTCAAAGAACTAACACAAAGTGGAAGATCTGAAGAGCAAGACCTGCAGAGATGTGATCACGTCCCTGTAAAAACATGTGCATGTACCAAGTTTGCTGGGATTAAAGTATGAAGTAAAACTGCTTTCATGTCCATTGTCTTCTTCAAAGTCTCCTACATGTCTAATGTTATGCAGAGAGTCCATGTATAACTTCTATGGAGGGATATGAAGACTGGATGGGGGAACCGTAGGAATCTGTTACAATTGGAAGATAAATGCTTCCAGGAGATAGAATAGAGAACTAATTCTGAACATCGTTAGCCTATTAGTCAATGGTTAATTACTATTCTATAGATAACTACTATAACCAGTAGTTATAGTCTATTTTATAAACCAACTTAAAATACAAGTGGCATTTCAAGTCTATTTTATGAGGTATTGCAAATATGGCTAACATTATAGAATTGAAGTTAAAAGTACAAAACTCAAGTTTCTGTGTTAGGTTCACTGCATAGCTGCATATCAGAGTAATACCTCTTACACATGTAGTTAACTTGGATTATTAATTACTTATGGAGAGAGAAACTCCCCCAGCTGTTGTTCTGCAGAGACAACGAACTGAACATGAGACAAGGTGATTGGCTGAGATCCCACATCCTTCACAAGAAAGAATTTGGATAATTGTTGCAGAAGTTTTCAAGATGGTATCAAGAAGGTTTTCAAGAGTATTTCCCCAGATAGGCAGTTCCTGCTCTGTCTGTACCAATTTCATCTGCTAAAATGCATTGATTAAAATCCCAAATGGAGAATCTGGCCCTTCCAGAGAGTCCTTTGGGTATTTCCTGCTGTAGCACTAACCAAATTGTACACAGATGAGCATTTGTAAATGGTTAATAGAAACCATTGCAGCAGATGAAGAAATAGTCATGTAGGACAGCCTTTTGTACATAGGGAAGACAGGAGAGTTTTTATGTGTAGTTAAGATAGCCAATAGCTGGAGCAGTCATGCAGTACCATGGAACAGCTTGAATTTATGAACAGAACAGAACAGGAATGTGGGAAGACATATTATCCAGCTGAAGACACCATTGCAAGGATGCATGCAACAGAGATTCCCGTTTCCATCTGTAGAGCAACTGACTATCCTGTTTGAGTCTCATTCTCCATGCAAAAGTTGCCCAGTGCCAAGATCACAAAAAATATTTTTTTTAATAAACACTTTGTATGTTTCTGTGCCACACAGTCCAGATCATCTGAAGGCTGATTTCCACATAAAATCTGCCACCAAGTAAATGTTTTCTAGCAAAAAATGAGCCAAGCCTTCCAGGTGCAAAAGAGCAATCATGGCTGAGTCTATCCAGCATTAAGGTCACTTGGACTACAGTGGTTAGTTGTGGTATTCTGCAGATACAGCCTGGGGAGAGCCGCAAAAGGATGGTGTTTATTGCACAATTCTTTGGCCCTGTGGAAATTTCCACCTTAGTTGCCAGACAATTAACAATGTGATACACAGAGACCAGTTATTTTTTAAAGGGAATGTGTATAGTATCTGAAGGTTTGATTAGCTCACCTAGGTAATTGTACATTATCTTGTTCTAACAGAAACCTACCTGTAATTGTATTGTCTCCACAAGTTGGAGGTATTCCCCTAAGTAAACATGGGCTCAAAATAATTTTAATCAATTTATTGTCAATAAGTGTTTTGAGATTCCTATTGTTATTAAAGACACTAAGTTCACTAAAAACAATTCAGACTTCTATAATAATAATCTACAATACAAAATATTCTTGGTTATTGCTCTGCAATACAAGATGTCCATCCAGTAAAATAGTGACAACCTGTAATATGTTGTATAAATACTTAGGAGTATAGGCAGTCCAAGGACTATTCTCATATACTCCAGTGGCACTTTCAATATAGAGATTATCTCACATTGGTGGGAAAAATGTATTACTTCTGTCTAGTGTCTGAGACAGTTGAAATATTTTTCTGTATTGTGTCTCTAATTAATGCCATAAAGCATAATGAAGACATGTCAGAAAAAGAAGATACTTCTTGGGAGAATAGGATTGTCCAGTTGTACTTAAAATATTTCTTCATCTCTGATGACAGGTCAACATTATACTTTATGGTTGCAATAAAAAATGCTGTGTGTAATGATGCATTTCTAGAATTAATCAGCAAATACAAGAATTTTCCAATTAGCCCAGGTATCTAAGGGATTCACAGTGTTCCCTGACTCTGTCTTCTCAGCGTTATCACTCAGCTGATGGGGTGAAGGATCTTTATAAATCAGGTACACATCAAAACACTGAGCGGAAACATGCATAGTTTCTTGTGATTTCTTTCCTAACTGTAACAGATATAATCCTTTTCACAATACTAAAAACTTCAGTAGTTTTTATGAGGCAGCTTTATATCCATCTCTAAAGCTGTTTCTTCTTAAGTAGGAGTCTTGAAAAAAGCACTTTCCTTTATATTAGAAGAAGTCAAGCAATTTTTTGAGGGCTGTGCCAGGTGCAGGTGCCCAGGCACTGGCAGAAGGGGCTGCAGTGTTAGCCTCTGTGAGGAGAGGCCAGGGCTGTCCTGTGCCAGACAAAACCAGCTCCAGCTGGCTCTAACTGACCCACGGCAGGGTACAGCTGAACCCAGCAGCCAAGGCGGTGGTGCCTCAGGGAAAACATGTTTAAGAAGGTAAATATGCTGTACTGGAGTTGTGAAAGAGAGGAATGAGAAAATGTGAGAAACAACTTTGCAGACCACCAAGGTCAGTGAAGGAAGGAAGAAGGTGTGCCAGGTATCAGAGCAGAGATTCCCCAGCAGCCCATAGAGAGATCACGGTGAGCAGATGTTCACACTGCAACCTGTGAAAGATCCCATGGTGGAACACGTGAATCTCTCATGAAGGAACTGTGGCCCACAAAAAGCCCACCAGAGCTAGGGAAAAGTGTGAGAAGGAAGGAGCAGTAGAAAGGAGCTGCTATGAACTGACCACAGCCACCATTCCTCACGAAGGAAGGTGGGATTAAGGTGTTTTATTTTTTGTCTTTGTTTCTCACCAACCCATGAGCATAAGAAGCATAAGCATCCTTTCTTTCCAATAAGCAACAAAGGCAGAGTAATCTTAAAGCTAATGTAGAAGTCTACAGTAATTAAGTTATTTTATTATTTATTTTGAATTTATTAACTTTCATTCTACTAGAAAATTAATATTACAATTCAAATACACGAACCTGTCCTTTGTTTGGCATGAGCTACCTTTCTCACAACCATTTTAAAATCTCAAGAGGGCTACTTTCTACATAGCTGGTAGACATTTTGCAATTGTTTAAAGGCCTTTTACTCTTTTCTGGCAACTTGCTACTTTTAAATTTTTGGAAAAAGATTTGGTATTGATGTTTAAATTTGAATTTCTTTTTATATCACCAAAATGGCCAATAGAAAAGTTATGCATCTTTTGGAATAAAAATAATGTCTGACTCTTCTAAAGAAATCTCCAAAGGTTAGCTTTTGTGCATATCATAGTCCATGTAATATATTAGATATTTTTAGTGTGTCAGGACTCCTTACTGCTAAGCTCTGTTCCACTCTTGAAGCCAGTCTGGAGTGTGGGTTTAACTAGAGCTCTCAAAATGTCTCTCCTGGAGAAACTACAACAGCTTTCCAGCCCCAAATTCAGACTGCACACTCTACTCATGTCCTGATTCCACACAGAAAGAGATTTAAATGCATCTGCAGAGTGTCACTGGGCAAAGAGCTGCTCTCTGTGCCACCACATTATGTGCAGCAAAATTCTGTTCAAGCAAGAGGAGTTATACTCAATTTATGCTGGGGAAAGAGAAAATGTCTAATAATTGTATATGAATAAAGATATATATTAATCAGCATAAGTTAAACAGGGAACACTATGTCAAATAAATGTAATTTCTTTGTTGGAAATACTAGGATGATATAGAAAGAAAATTCAGTCCTTATATATCCAGTAAGACAGTTTCATATAGGTCTTCATAATGAGCTCAATGATAAGATATATCTAAGATAAATACAATAACTAGACTTGGAACTGAGCTAGTAGATACACCATTAATTCTCAGTTCTCATACTGTGAGTTTTATCAGACTTCACCCAAAAAAAGAGAAAGAAATAAGGTTCAGAGAGAGTCTGTGTGCCATTAGAACTAAAGAAATTATTCCAGTCTGCAACTAGGAAATTACAATCTTTTCCTTTAGTTAATACCTTTCAAAAGGTATCAAATTCTGAATAAAATATAATTGGAGTATAGATACCAAACTGGAGTATATATACTCTGACAGAGCATTTTAGAGTTAAGGGGTTTAGGGTTGGCAAGACAAATGAAATGTATTAGGAAGTGCTTTCTTTCACAGCAGAGATAAAATACATCCAGGTTCTGTATACACTGTGCACAAAAATAATAGTTATATTGTCGTGCAAAAAGTGGGAGACTCAAGGAAATTATGTGGAACAGAAATCCCATAAAGCTTCTGTTCTGTTTTTTATTTTCAGTGGGAAATTTGGGATTTTCTAACTTTTCAAGTCTAGTATTCACTTTCATTAGTTAACCCTCTGCAACAGTAAACAAGTATGGCAAATATTTTCCTAAAGGAATGCTGGATAGATTTTTTTTTGTCATTATGTCTACAAGCTATAAAGAAACATTTCAGACAACGATACAGAATTATTTCAAGTTCTAAAACTAGTATATGTATAATGAAATTTATCAGTAGAGAGACCTGTCCAGTAATTTCACACATATTGTGCATCATTCAGATGCCTAACTATGGACATTCAATGGTGTTTTAGGTACCGTAGGGAAGCTCAGATCACTTCCAGCAGCCACTCTTAGAAAGGCATGTGTCACTCACAGGTGCAATATTGTATCTGTCAGCCCCATATGGATACTTTGGATACTTAGGGGCTCTCCTATATCTCTAGGCATCTATGTTTTACAAATAAATCCTGCATAAATTACTGTTGTCCCATAGGCTCTATATTTGGCACAATAGAGTTCAGGGCATTTTGGCATTCTTAGTACAGCTTGGGGGCTGTAACAGTAACACAGTATAGCTCTTTCAGATAAAATAATATTTCCCCATAGTAGCTTTTTTAATAATTATTTTTATACTTTCCATTAAATTCATCAGCATTACGTGATGTACAGTGGTAAATCAGTGAGGATATAGTTGGTCTACTTGGTTTATGTGTTCATTCAATGTCAACAGTAGAAATTATTTAGACATATATAATCCTGAATAATATTTTGGGATTATATAGCAAAGAATTCAGATAAATGAAGTGAGTCCTATTCAGATGTAGAAAATCATGAGAGTATACAAGAAATTCAGAAGTGATGATCTTGTCAAACTGGGAGTTCTGAAGTCTTTCTCCTTTTACCTGATCCAGTTAGCACAACCTTGCTATGGGTGGCATTAAGCACAGCATAAACTCATACAGAATTATTTTACTGTTTGCTCTGATAGTATTTAGTGTTTGGATGGTAGGTGGAAATCCAGACTGTTGTTTATCTAAACAATTTAACAATGAAAAGTATATCAGTGTAGAGAGATGAAAGTGACAACTGACCACTCATCAGTGAAAGACCCAGTGATGCTGCCCTGAAACATAGAATCGTTTCCATTGGAAAAGACCTTTAAGATAATAGATTCCAACCACTAACATAACATGACAAGCCCACCACTAAACCATGTCCTTAAGCACCTCATCTATGTGCCTTTTAAATACCTTCAGGGATGGTGACCCAACCACTTCCCTGGGCAGCATGTTGCAATGCTTAACAACCCTTTCAGTGAAGAAATTTTTCCTAAGGTCCAAACTAATACTCCCTTGACATAATATGAGGACATTTCCTCCTGTCCTATCACTTGTTACTTGGGAGAAGAGACTGATCCTCACCTCACTACAACCTCTTTTCAGGTAGTTGTAGAGAGTGAGATGGTCTCCCCTAAGCCTTCTTTTCTCCAGGCTAAACAACCCCAGTTCCCTCAGCTGCTCCTCACAAGCCTTATTCTCTACACACTTCACCATCTTCATTGCCCTTCTTTGGACATGCTTCAGCACCAAAATGCCTTTTTTGTAGTGAGGGGCCCAAAACTGAACATAGTATTCAAAGGACAGCCTCACCAGTGCTGAGTACAGGGGGATACAGATTTGTATACAGGCCAGGATGATATTGGCCTTCTTGGCCACCTGCGCGCACTGCTGTTTCATGTTCAGGCAGTTGACAACTAGAACTTCCAGGTCGTTTTCTCACAGGCAGCTTTCCAGCCACTCTTCTTTAAGTCTGTAGATATGCGTGGGGTTGTTGTGACACAAATGCAGGATTTAGCCTTGTTGAACCTCATAGCACTGGCCTCAGCCAATCAATCCAGCCCATCAAGATCTATCTGAAGAGGATCCCAAGCATATCTGTGCCCTCACCCAGCTTCGTATTGTAAGCAAACTTGATGAGGGTGCACTTGATCCCTTTATCCAGGTCATTGATGAAGATATTAAACAGAACAGGCCTCATATACTGACGTGTTCTCTCATTTCTGATGGAAATGCACAAAGTGTCAAACTGAAGAAGTGTTATCCTGCTGACTGCATCTAGCCATTCTCCCTAAAGAGTGAAAAAGTTAAAAAATATCTGCAGTTATTTTGGCATATTACAGCAAGAAGACTTCACCTTAACTGTATCATCACTTATGGGTTTGCATAACCAGGCATCTGTCCCTTATTTTTTATTCGAAAGTATAAATTACAATTTGAAATTGTTACCTACCTACCTGTCTAAACATTGCATGGTTCTTCACAAGATTCACATATAAATTCAGACATGCCTATTACACTGTGAATAGAGAAATTTCACTGAAGTTACTAATGAAGATCTAATAAAGTTGGAAAGCAGTCCAGGTCATGTTATAATTATCAGACTGGTTAGATAAACCTGATGGGATTCCAACATATATTTATGAGAAAAAAGTACCTGTTTCTATTGTATTCCTATATGATCTCATTGTGACAGTTTGGACACAGTGCAGTATATTTAAGGTCTTTGTACAACTATATTTCAGTACAATCACCATTCATATCTTCATTTTAAAGATAATTCTTGCATTATTAACAGGATCAAAACAGTCTGTAAAAAATTGAAATTTAATATGAATATACCCCTTCCTGGAAGGAAATTTGAGAAGAAATTCAAACCACAAAGTGAGATTCAGAGGCAATTTTTAAGCTAATTAATTCATGCAGAGGCTACTTGAAATTTGAGCTTTCAAGTTACACAGCTGAAGAAGAATTCGGTGTTACAAAACAGGAGATTAAAAAATATGCCTTCACTTAGGTTTAGATCTGTGTACTTGTGTGAAATAACCAGATCTGATCTATTCCCTTCTCAACTTATGTATGAGGAAGACTACAAAAGAACAAAAGTTTAAAATCCAAGAAAATGAGAAAATTACAGGTAAGCATGAAAATTTTCTAAACACATTTGCAGTGTTGCAGTATACTGTTGTACAACCTATGCAGTGTTTTGATGATGGATCTCTTTAATTACTCACTAACATCATTAGCTTCAACAAGGGGCCTATTATTGACAGTACTGAGTGCAGTCTATTAACATAATTCTACAGATAGGCCACGAAAGAACAGTACACTACATAAAATGATGAAGAGTAAATCAGGACTTTGTTGAAAGGTGTTGGACAGCAAAAATATCAAGCAAATATTTCAGTGGCATTGTTATATTAAAAGCAAATACAGAACTTGGACTGAATGTTCTGAATTTATAGTAGGTCTAAATGCATAAAAGGACTTTCAAGGTCTGGTAAATTTGCCTTTACAGCAACAGAATTTCTTCATGCCACTGCTGATGTAAAACTGTCTTAAAGTAAGAAACTTGCTTAAAGAAGGGTAAGAGAATGGGTGCCCTTTGGTAAGTTGGTTCTCCTAGGCTATGATGCACATTTGTATGTGCATACTATGTGATGGGTGATCATTGATGCTTCCCAAAGAATTATTCCAGCACCCCTTACAAGGCTCCTACGTATCTGTTCTGTCCAGTACAATTGTTATTTTGAGTTTTATAGACAGATTACTGACTATCTAAAGGTAGATAAGTATTATTTAAACTGATAGAAGATAGATTTTATAGTTTATTGTCAAGGATTAGAGCTGAGGCAGACACTACACAAATGACAGATGCTCTCTCTTAACCCCTTTGCATTCCCAAAGGGGAAAAGAAAGGGAATGAAGAAGAGAGTTTTATGGATTAGAAAACTAAAGCACCTTTAATGAAAATAATAATAACAAAATGAAAGTTATACAAATGTATACAAAAACAGTATCAAAGCCGGTCCCTCCCTGATCACTGTCACCTCTGATTATGTGGGCAGGCACTGGAGAAGTGCCAGACTGGACACAGTGGTAGATGGGAACTAGATTCAGGAGCTTGACTCTGGAACCAGATTCATAAACACATGGACTGGGTTCGATGGCAGAATGGACAGTCCTACTCAGATACCTGCCATTAAAGAATGCAGTTTAACCCTCATGATCCCTCAGGTTTATACTGAATATATATCCCATATGGAATATATGTGGAATGGAATGGAATGGAATGGAATGGAATGGAATGGAATGGAATGGAATGGAATGGAATGGAATAGAATATCTTGTTGGTTAGTTTAGGGCCACTGTCCTGTCTAATCCTCCCTGCAGATATGGCCATTTATTTTCTGCACTCCCTTCAACAAGATTTAGCAGTGACCTTACTCTTTACAGGTGCAAGTAAAACAAGGGCCTTACTGCACACCAGTCCTTGGTAGTAACTATAAACATTGAGTGTTATCACTTCTAGAAGCAGACACTGTCTGTAATAATGCAAATCTATGCATTAACTTCAGAAAGTGCAGTTACTTAGAAAAAACTTAGAAGAGACTTAGCTGAGAAGTAAAATCACTGAGCACAATTAGTTTTGTTCTAGCTCAAAACAAGACATTTACTGAAATACTTATGAAAGACTTTGCAGCATGAAATATAAAGTTAAAATTTCAATTTGTTTTTGAAAAGCATAATTGCACACAGAATCTCTATAGTCTGTTAACTGAATAGCAGACAGAGATAAAAGATACTACATACCTTAGGGAGCAGGAACTCAAATGCTGACTTGAGAAGGAATCTGGAAGGAATTAGGAGAAGAAGTATGTAATCCCTGGAAAAGACAGTAATTCTGCCTCACCAGTAAGCCAGGAAGAATAAGGGAGTGCCAGCTAAACTTCAGAGATGTGAGGTTCTGTCAAGTTCTATAGCTAATTATCAACTTCATGAGCAGTTCCTTGTATTGCCCATTTTGATATCCGTCTGCATATACATGCTCCATTTCCAAAAGTGATGGTCCACAACAAAATTTAGGTATAAAAATATATTAAACATTGATGCTTCAATTAAAGGTGGTACTATCTTAATGACAAAATCTTTTAAAAGTATAAATTCCTCAGAGTGTTCTTACAAGATGCATAGTTTTGGTTCTTTTCCCACATTTTAATTGGTTTTGCTTAGAGATGTACAATAATTCTGGCTAGAAAAAATTATCTATTGCATAATGTCTAAATGCTTCCATTATTGCCACTATTGCCCTGGTAGAGGTAAAAAAACCCAAACAAAACAAAAACCAAAACCAAACAAACAAAACCCTCCAGATTCATTACTAGATGCACTGATCCTATGGATTCTGTATCTCTTAATAAACAGGATGTTCATGAAGACAGTCTCTTTATATTAATTTACAATCTGCAGCAGCACTGAGGCTTTTTTTTTTTTTGAGTCATCTCATATTACCTATGAGGTTTATGGGTCTAGAAAGGATCAGACTAGTTTTAAAAGGACAATATGTGGGCTGCAAAGTCTTTCTAGGAGCCCATAGGGGTCTCTGTGGGACAATCCATAAGGCTGAGAATTCTGTGGTGTAGCAGGCATAAAACAGCATCCTTGCCTTTGAAACAGACAGAAATATTGAGATGAAGTGACAGAGACAGAAGTACTGCTGGAAAAAAAACAGTGGGAAATAATGTGGCTAGAGGGAGAATTAACTATAACTGTACACTTTACTGTCTTTGCAAAAGGCTGGTTTTGGTGGTTTTTTCCCCATTTTCACTTAGGTTCCCATTGCAATTTATAATACTGGAGTATGTAAACACTATCTTAAAAATACTTCCTTAATTTCAAGAAAACAAATAATATGTGATTATTCAAGTGTTTGAGCATACAATGTAAATTCTCAGGAAAAATGTTTCTGTTTTAGGCCTTTTCTATGATAGGTAAAATACCAATGAAAATAAGTTTTTACACAGGAAATGTTAAGATTCAATTTAAATTAACTCCTTGTTGCAAAAATAAAACATCATGGAATTATTGTAATCTTATTTTCCAGCAGTCTGTTCTACAATGCTGTTCTGTTCTACACTGGTGAGATTTCAATCTGAATCTGAGTACATATACTACAACAT
This sequence comes from Actenoides hombroni, assembly GCA_024336885.1. NCBI lineage: Eukaryota > Metazoa > Chordata > Aves > Coraciiformes > Alcedinidae > Actenoides > Actenoides hombroni. The sequence continues at coordinate 496,664 of WUAM01000315.1, forward strand.
CGCAATAAAACCAGGGGTTTCAACGACATCTCTTTAGTCATGACTGCAGTCTATTTTAAATCACATTTCTCATGGATTTCACAGGGGAATTTGTGTGCACGTAATGTAAAAGGAACCCAAACAATATTATGGACAATAAAAACATAAGCTTCTCCTTCCTGAAATTCTCCACAGAGAAGCCGCAGCAACTGCCTCTGGGTGTTCTTGGTTCTGTTTCACCGCTTTGCCATCTGGGGAAACATAAGAGAATCAATACATCAGATTCTGGAGGTTATGCTTTAGAGGTTATTTCTTTTTTTTAACAGATTAATTGTTTTCCTCCTTTTCCTCATAAATATAAACGGGGAAAATATTGTAACTTGTGACAACTGAGGTAACTAAATATTGCAGCTTTGCTTAGATAGAGATAGAAAGGTTGTAAACCTTGCTTGACAGTGTCCAGTCACAGCATGAAGGACAAATTTTTCATGGACTTTGCATTAGTGTGATGTATGGTTCTCTTTGCCCCCTCCCCCACGATAAATTACCTTCACCCAGTATAAATGTAAATATAAGAACAAGCAGTAACATTACTTGATAATTTAATTCTCCTTCACTGTGTCCTTGAAACTTCTCACAAAGCATTGCAATCTTTTAGAGTGACTTAATGTATAACGTATCAAAGTACTGAGAGATCTCAATAGTTTCACAAAATTAGACAGGCATTGATTTTAAAAGTGAGGGTTTTGGGTTTTTTTTCATTCTTTATTAACTTTATTTATATACAAAAGGAAATTTAATGGAATATAGCTGTCTCTGGTCCTTAAAATCATAATGACAATTGAAATGTCTATTATTAAGTAGTTGGCATTATTCTGTGTTGCAAATTTTAGATACAGTCATTACCTTCTGCCAATAAAATTAAGAATGCATGTACTGATTCATTTTCAGTTAAACATGAACTGTATCCTGTGAGAATATGCTCCCCAAAGGCCTTCATCTTTAGAAAAGTCTCAAACAAAAATATCTGAATATGATTTGAATTTTTTTTATTTATTTTTTTTCTGAATGAATATGTAACAGTGAATAATTCTTACTTGTGTCATTTATATCATACCTTATGTTCCTCATTACAAAGTATCTTTGATTTTTAGAGGTCTGAATACAAAGTAGGTCTGCCTCATGTGATATAGTATTCATAAACATAGAATCATAGAATCATAGAATGGTTAGTGATGGAAGGGACCTTAAAGATCATCTAGTTCCAACCCTGCCCATGGAAGGGACACCTCCCACTAGACCCCATTGCTCAAAACCCCATGCAACCTCCTCTGAACACTTACAGTAATGGGGCATCCACAACTTCTCTAGGTAAACTGTTCCAGTGTGTTACCACCCTCAGAGTGAAGAACTTCTTTACGTCAAACCTAACATCTTTCTGTTTAAAACTGTTAGCCCTGTCCAATCACTAGAAGCTCTTGTAAAAAGTCACACATCAGGTTTCTTGTTGGCCCCCTTTAGGTACTGGAGGGCTGCTCTGTGACCATCCCTTGAGCCTTCTGTACTCCAGGCTGAACAATCCAAACTCTCTCAACCTTCTTTATAGGACAAAGTGTTACAGCTCCCTGATAATCTTTGTTGCCCTCACCTATACCCACTTGAACAGGTCCATGTCTTTCTTATGTTGGGAGCCCCACAGTTGAATGCAGGTGGGTCTCACCAGAGCAGAGGGGCAGAATCACCTCCCTTGACCTGCTGGTTATGCTTCATTTGATGCAACCCAGAATACAGTTGGTTTTCCAGGCTGCAAACGCATGTTACTGGGTCATGTTGAGCTTCTTATCAATCAACAGCCCCAAGTCTTACTCAAGGTTGCTTTCAATCCATTCTCCTCCTTGGCTGTATCTGTGCTTGGGATTGCACATATGAAGCACCCATTCATTTTAAGTCATATATTCCTAGAATATCTAGAGGCCCATAAAAGCAAGAATCTTCAGTTTTTGTCTGTGACTACTGAAAAAAGAAACAACACCCCAAACCATTATGGTCTATTAATCCTTTCCATAAAGAGAGAAAGTACTGGAACCTTCACTGCTCAGCTGAAGGAGTTAACTGACAGGGATAAGTTCCTGTTCCTTTGTGTCTTTTCTCCATCTTGTCCTATACCCCTGAATATATGATGATCTGATTGTTCAACTTAAGCAGAGTAGTTGTGACTACTTCATTTTAACATACCCTCTGTGCTGCTGACTTCTTTGTTCTGTTGAGGTATGGGATCTATTGATGGGAGATGTAAGGGCTTCTTTTCTTCAGATAAGTGCTAACTGAGTACAAAAACCAGGAGTTTCACCACTGTCATTTTTGGACGGTTGTGCTTAACTTCAGACACTAAGGTAACTGTAAGCTTAACAACAGAAAGGCTTTAAACTTTGCTAGTTTTGTAAAAGTACAGGGCATGATGTGTGGTCATTCAGTCTTATTGGATTGAAGCCTGTGTATCCAATAGGTGGCATGGCTGTGACTTAGTTTTATGATTTATAATAGGGCACATTAAGTTATAATACCGATGAGAAAAGAAGAGGAAAGCTGCACAGAGAGGTGGTGGAAGCCCCATCCTTGGAAGTTTTTAAGACCAGGCTGGATATGGCACTGAGCAACCTGATCCAGTGGGAGGTGTCCCTTCCCACAGCAGGGGGGTTGGAAATAGATGATCTTTAAGGTCCCTTCCAACCCTGACAATTCTATGATTCTATGATTCTAAAACTTAGTGAGTACAGCCACGATACATTTCTGAGATCACTAATAGTGAACTGAATGTTACTAATTAACAGTAGTGGAAAAGTATCTCTAGCCCTTTTACTTCCCTGATAAATTTGCACTTGGATATAATACCATTTCAATTTGCTTTTCTTTTTTTGGCAATACCACTACTGTAATTGCCATGAACAATTAAAAAGTTATTTGAATCATAGTTACCTCAAACTCTGCTTCCAGAAGCAAAGTGCTACATGAACAGAATATGCATTCTTAATTCATGGTAATCACCTTTGAGTATATTGTTGCACATTAGACTAGTTCATATCTGATATAAAGACATAGTTCCACAGATACAATTTGTCTCTTATAATGTTCTTGTCTGTAATTTTCATAGGTTTGTATTATCCAGCAGTATATGTTGCCACCTTCTCATAAATCAACCTGAGCTGTAAACATCAACACATGATATGCAGATGTGGAAGGTCCTGGTGAAAATAGAAACCCATTAACCAATATTTGGGGGAACTGGAAGTTCTGTTCAATGTTGGCTGAAAAATAAAGACTCCTGATAATAAATGTAGGAGCTCTGTTTTGTCTTGTAATAATTGGCCGTCATTCAGCTTTAAGCGTAACCCTAAGACACTTCCAAACTTCCATCAAATATCAATTTTTTTTTTTCATTTGTATTGATTTAATGGTCCTAGACCAAAAATTAATTTGATCAATAAGTTCAATGTCTTTAACAGGAAGAAGTTCGTAACTAGAGAAAAAGAATTATTATACATTGTATGTATTTGCTTAACCTTCTTTTCTACACTTTCTCCATGCAGTGAACTAATCTAGAATCCAATAGGACCTGAGGACTATCTGCTTCCTGCATCATCAGAGGCAGTTACAATTGATAGTTTTGGCTCAGTTTTCAGTATATTATCTGGTCTTGTGTGCTGGGTTTGTGTCTGGTGGGGTTTTGGTAGGGGATGTGGGGAGGGCGCTACTGGTGTGGCTCTTGTAAAAAAATTCAAGAAGCTCTGCTGGCTCCCAGTCAGACCTGGCTCTGACCTAGGCCAAAACAATCAACACTCTGTGATAACATATTTAAGAAGGGAAAACCCTGTTGGGCAGTTTTCCTTTGTCAGGGCAGGCTGGGTAGCGTCAGTTACACTACAGCAGCCATTCAAAACCTGTGTGACCTAATCTAGGTGATCCTGCTCTGGCAGAGGGTGTTGGACTAGTGTCATTGTATGCTTTTGACATGTCATTGTTGAGACAGACTCAACACTTTCTCACACACTACTTCCCCAAATGCTCATGCTCCATCCTATTGTGGCTCCAAGCCCTTTTATAACCCTTCTAATAACAAGTGCCCACACCTGATTGGCCTAAACAAATACCACCTATCCACAATTAACTTTGGCAAGCTTTCTCTGTTTGTGAACTGGTGTTTCTTTTCGCAGGACTTTCTGGCCTCCTCAAGGGTGCACAGATGTTCACTCAAGGTTGTTTATCTAACTCACATTCTAATCCCTTGGACAAGCCGAGGTTTCCCACAACAGACTAGATCATCTTTTTATGTCTCCCAATCCCCAGCATTCTGTGATTCATTCCCCTTTGGCTCTTGGTGAGATGGCAGGCTGAGCCCTTGCAGCACTTGGACATCAGTGTTGGAACAGAATCCCATCTGGGGCCCGTGGAAGAGCCCACACTGGAGCAGGGAACGGCTCCTGAAGAAGGCTGTGACTCTGAGGGGAGACTGTGCTGGAGTGGTCCATTGCTGGGAGGATTAAAGCCCATAGGTGACTGATGCAGGTAGGAGATATTTGTGGAGGACTGTGTCCTGTGGGAGGGATGCCACGTTGCATCAGGGGAGGACTGTGAGGAGTTTTCCCCGTGAGGAGGAAGAGGAAGCAGAAATAAAGTGGAATGAACTGGGACTGACAACAACCACTATTCACTGCCCTCCCTCACCACTGCAGGGAGAAGGTAGAAGAGCTGAACCTGAGAAGAAGGGAGGGGTGGGGGCAATATGTATTTAAGATTTGGTTGGATTTATCATCATCTTACTCAAATTCAATTAGTGAATTGGTGGTGGTTTTGTTTAAATTAAATTGATTTTTTTCCTCAGGTTGAGTCTAGTTTTGCCCATGACCACAATTAGTCAGTGTGCCTTCCCTGTCCTTTGTCTTGACCATCAATCCTTTTGTTGTATTTTCTCCTCCCCATACCACTAGAGAGGGGTATGAGTGAGTGAGCAGCTGTGTGGTGCTTTGCCACCAGATGGGTTGGCTCAGACTGTGGCATGTTGCCAGGATAGAATTCGAGCTAGATTTCTTGAATGTATGATTGTGGGAAGATTTTGAATGAATTCTATCTATCTGTTAACAGAAATAGTGGAAGAACATCCAAAATGGCATTGTTGTCTGTGATATGTCTGGGATTGTAGGGACAACCTTTGTACTAACCTTAGGAAAAGCATCTTGACTATTTTGTTCTCATACCATACATGCCTATGTTACTACTTCCATTCTTTGAAATTTGGGGTCCTTGGTACATTTAGTATCTCTGTGAATTAATCCCAATACAGTAAAGCTTCACCTCCTAGATACTGTAATACAGATTCTGTTTCATATAGGCACTTTTAAATAAGTATACCTTGCCTTGAGTGAAAAAAATGTCAACCTAATAGAGCAGTATCTTTGGCAGTGAGAAAGAAAATTATAAAATCAATAGGTATTGTTAAGGTTCTGGTGAGACATAGAAGAACTCTTTAGTAAACCGTATCAGGATGTGATTTATTGTAACCACTGTTTATCATCCGGTGGGCATGAGTACATTAGAGCTATCAAAAACAGAATCTGAAATCAACTCCATTCCTCTATGGTGTTTGGATAACTCTGTGTAACAATGTGCTCTGAAGAGATAGCATTGCAATACATGTGTTGCATAGCTGAAATTATTATCAAAAATGATCAGAGGTCTGGAACACCTTTCCTATGAAGAAAAGCAGGGAGAGTGGGGAGTTTTCAGGCTAGAGAGGAGAAGACCCTGGGGAGACCTTATTGTAGCATTTCAGTACTTAAAGGGGGCTTATAAAAAAGATGGGGACAGTCATTTTAGCACAACAAAACAAGGGGTGATGGTTTTAAACTAAAAGAGGGTAGATTTAGACTAGATATAAGGAAAACATTTTTTACAATGAGGGTAGTGAAACACTGGAACAAGTTGCCCAGAGACGTGGTAGATGCCCCATCCCTGGAAATATTCAAGGTCAGGTTGGATGGGACTCAGAGCAACCTGATCTAGATGAAGATATCCCAGCTCACTGCAAATGTAGACTAGATCACCTTTAAAGGGTCTTTCCAACCTAAGACATTCTATGATTTTAAACTGCAAGAACAAACTTTAACTGTCTTTCTTCATTGTTTCTAGATATTACTTAATATGAAACTTTTCAATTCAGTGATGACAATTATATGCCAATTTCCACTACAGAATACAAGTATGACTCTGACAGTGAAAATTTATATTGCAAAATTATATCTGATGTTTTTCTTAAAACGCACGGTTACTGACAATGTGCTGATTTTGAAGATAAATCAGTTTATGTCATGTAAGAACTTCTTTCCTATTTGGCTATTAATGCTATATTTTCTATTACATCATCAGTAAGACAAATAATGACTGTGTGGCAGGCTTAAGTATACCATAAAGCCTAAAAAAGGTACAAACATCTACAACCTCCAAAATATATGTGCTAGAGAACTACATAGATATAAAGAACTCAGCAACAGGTTTCCATATCAATAACTTAGTCTTCAGATTTTAATAGCTTCAGTGGTCTAGGGAACTAGACTCTCTATCCAGCAAAATGCAAGTTTATAGCTCAGTGGATGGAGATTCAAACTTCCATTATAAATAAATAGCATTGCATTAAATTGCCCTAGCCTCTTACTGCACAACACTATCTGACACTAGTAAAATACTACTACATTACCTTGCCCTTTGTACCAACAACAGGAGCACATACTATCAACAATTAATTTGCCCCAGGGAACACCGAGTTCTTTCTGAACTGCAGTACACATGAATAGAGGTGGGTTGATCATCTGTTCCAAGGCAAGAAATCCCAGCTTTTGTGGCAGAAGGACTTAAATACAAATGGCTGTGGAGTCACCTTATCCAGCCAACCATTTTTGCTTTTTTGAGCTATTCATTATTGTGAGTATGTAACAAGATAGATACTGATTTACAATATGCAGCTTGTACTGACCACATCTTATTTTACTTTTCTAAAATAAAATATGAAAACATGCTACTAAAGACTATTTTTTTAATTTAAGTAGTCTTAAACATTGTCAAAAAGACAAGTGGTTGCTAATTTAGTAAATATTCTACAGAAGCTTATGACATAAGATAAAGCTTTTCTGTTCACGTGACAGCATGACTTATACCAGATTGGTAGAAGTACTGCTTATTCAAAGGTATTTGATTTCTCATTTTACAACTGTTACAAGGTCCTTCTCTGTTCTTCTAAGCAGAACATTGAGGGAGTAGCCTGTGTGGATCACACAATGGTTAGATAAACACATTTCTTCAAACTGGTATTCAATGTCTTGCACTTTCAGCGTTAAAGTCCCAGTTGGCACATCTGGTAAATATAAAAGATGAATTTAAAAGTACTCAGAGGCACATGCAAGATCAGTGTTCTCACATCAATGTTTGTAAAAAAAAGAACTAACATAGAAAAAAAGTATTCCTGGTATTGACATGCAATAAAAACTCTATTTGACTTGTTTAATTTGCTTAGTTGTCAAGGTTTTTTTTAGAAAAAGAGTAAAAAAACCACCCCAGTATGTATTCATATATGTGAGAAGGAAGAATGATGTCCTGCATTTCTTGGATCTATTATAACTTCACAATACAGTACATAAATATTCCAAAATTTGTCCTATATTCCAAAAGTCTTGGCAACATCGGAGGCAATGTGCTTTCAAAAGCAATGCCTTGAGATATTTTCCTCTGTAAGGTGCTGTGTCCTACACAGGTACATCAAAATGTCTGCCATTGGGATTGGGGAACTTTGTGTGATACTTAATGTTATATCTGAACTAATAATAGGCAATCACTATATGGTTAGTCCACCAAATTAAGGTTGTTTCATACATAGGCTAAATTTAGGAGCCCAGAGAACTTTGCAGTTCAAAATGTAAGTAGTTAATGACATTTATAACTGTAGCCTTTGGTGATTTTCATACTGTAGTTTGGACTGAGAGATAAAAATTGAGGGGATTCTCTGGAAAACTAATGTCTTGACTCTTCCGCTGTATCATTTTTCTTCCCCAAAGTCTCTACTACAGGTCACTGTCAGAGAGGAGACTTTGATCTAGACACACTCTTCTTAAGCTTTAATTTTTTTTATTATTATTATTTAGATAGATTACCTTAATCCCGTTTAAGATATCTATTAGGTCTCTTTGGCTCAGGACTTTAACCTGTTTCCATACTCAACAATCTTTTCCCACAGAAGTGTTGTAAGGGACATATACAACATTAAAAATATATAAATACAAAATATATACACTTCCAACCTTTTGAATAAACTCATCATTACTGCTCAAACTGCATGGTTTGTCTAGACTGTAAAACAGTGGACTTAAAAACTCTAGGGTTTCCCCTGTTCTGCTACTTTCCCCTCAATGCCACTTCATCCTTCAGAATCTTTGGACAACCGTACACTAGGAATACACAGTAACACATTAGTGTGTGATACAAGCAAAGAACTCTGTTAGAATAGATAAACTTATATCAGGAAATCTGAACTTTGCCTGTGGCAATGTATCTCGAAGAGAACGGACGTGTGGCCTATCCAAACTCACCTATGCCATAGCTTAAGACACCATCTTAGTAATGTTAGCTGCAGTACTTTGTATATTTAAGGATCGTGGGAAAGATGATTGAAAGAGCTGTTCACAAGGGAAAGGGAGGAAAACAGGCACACCTGTTTTGCTCAAGACTGTCTGGGAACAAGCTGGGCTGCGGACAAGACTGTATTAGAAATAATTGGGCTGTGGACGGCGTCCTTGAGATAGGCTTGAGAACAGCACAAAGCAGTGAAGCAAGAAGATAAAG
>WUAM01000315.1:505625-521164 GCA_024336885.1 Actenoides hombroni
CTGTGTGTTTAGAGTAATTAACCAATAGCTGTTAATTGTAGTGTGGATACAAGGATAGAAACCGTATATAACCCTGGTGAAAACATGAATAAAGTAACCTCAACTTTAATCATATTGGTCCATGTTGAGAATAAATTCCCGCATTTGCCCTGTAATAGCATCAGTGTAGCGCCAACGTAATTGTGCTGAAATAAAGTCTTGCTTACCCCTAACAATATACATAAAGCATTAGGGGACTGGACATGGATTGTTTTACTTACTTTTCTGTCAGGTTTTGTGACTTGTTTTGATCTCAGTGTGGTTATGGCTGTGCTAAACCTGGTATCTGTGCTAAGTAGACTACTAGCTGAGAAGTTTCTGCTCTGTACTGTGGTGTAGGTAAATCTCTTTATGTCTGGAAATGCCACATCCATTTCCCAGAGCTTGTTGTTCAAGGAAGACTTTTTTTCCTCTTTGCTTCAATTAACTCAGTTTCCAGCTTCATGAGATTCTCTTTGTCAGTGCTCTAAATTTTAGAGCAAACTCTTCCTAAACATGATCAAAACTATTTTCTTCTTAACTATATTTGGTTTGATGAGCTTTATTGGTCATGACTCCCCTTGTTTAGAAGCAACCAGAACTGCACTTCCAGAATCGCTTCTCTCTTTTCTTCTCTTTAGGAATAATCATGTCTATCAGCCTCTTTACTTAGTCACTGAGAAAACTCACCCCTTGCTGTTAGGAACTGTAAATTGAATCACATTACGGAATATGAAATATGAAGTCTCAGATAACAAAAATTGGCTGTAATTATATTCACACACAAAAAACCACAGAGGGAGGCTTCTAAAGCTAAGTACCAGAAAAACAATACAAAACCCAAACCTAAGGAGATCCATTTATGAATGAAACGCTCCATATGTCTTCTAACTTGTGTCATTAGACATATTATGAAATTCATTTACATGGAAGTCTGCTGTGCTTAGGTATTGATTAAAGCAGGGAAAGTGTCATGTTATTTGTAGCTTTTTTTGGTTTATCTTTTAATTACAATAATTTTTTGTGGAGTGGGAGAATATGGAATTGTAATGGTGAAGTGTAATCAGGTCTTGAGTCCTAATTCTGTACCTACTACCTATCAGTGTACATTCCAAGTAATTTTTTTGTGCTATAGTTTACCTGTCTATCAAGCAGGAATTATACATGTGTTTTGTGGATTAATTAGGTGAAAATTCTGAGGTACTTTTTGAACATGTAGAGTGTTATGTAAATATTGACACAGATCCACACAAGTGTTTAAGTACTTCACACATGTCAAAACAAACAGAATACAGTGACTATATAGATTTTTACAGATTTGAGCTTTTGTGCTTGTTATTTGTAACTTTTATTTTTCCTTTAATCGAGTAATTGTTGCTTGTAGAATGTGTTGAGGAACAAATTCAATAAAGAATATTTCGTGATGGCAAGTATTTTTCAAATGTTTCAGTTTATTACAATCATGCTTTTGGATTTATACAATGCATTTTCCACCTTAAGGTCTTATGTAAGTTTTATTAACATAAGGAGAAATTATTAAGGGGAAAATGGAAGCCCTTATTGCTCTTTTGATGTACATGTGTAATTACAGTTATTACTCTAGGGAGCATTCTGTGTGCAAAAGTTTATTTTTTTGTTATGGTTGGGGTTTTTACTTTCAAAAAAGAATGCTATTGATAAATTTTTAGTCTGCAGAAGTTATTACTTGTGCCAAAGTACTGAGTTCCATCTCTGAGTGCTATAAATAGAAGAGATTGCAATTTAGCTGCATATAAGGTGGGAATATGAGACAGTCGGGCATGGTGAAAGTAATGGACTGATGAATTCATAACCAGAGGGCTCACTTCTGCAACTTTCTGCAGACTGTTCAATTTGCAACAACATCATGATTGTTACCCCATTACTATGCAGAGATTCCATTCAGATTCCAGTGCACAGACCTTTATGCCCATTATCTAGTCATATGCATGAACTCTTGCTACATAAAGCAAATGTGTATGTAATGTACTGCCATGATCCAGGTAACCAGCCATTGAAGTAAAAATTAATTTCAAAATTCTTTCACAGGTAAAGAAACAAACAGCATGCTGAAGTCATTAATGAAGTAGTTGATACCACTGACACATAGAGACAGCAGTTAATGAAGTTGTGCCAGTCTGTGCTAGTTAAGAACTGGGCCTACATTTTTATTTCAGCTCTTTATTTTCCAAATCCTCATACTCAATGTCTATATTTTTAAAAGAAATCTGTCACTGTGTGTCCTTTTATTTTTTAGGAATAACTTGTGTAACGCAAGTGAGTAGTGATGTCTCAAATGGAAAAATACCAAAATAACCACGAAAATTTTTGAACGTTATAAATACAAAAGTGGAATTTAAGAGGAGAACTATTAATTATTTACATAGAAAACTGGAATAAAATGGTTAGTTAGGGCATGCAAAAGAAATTAAGAAAATAATGTTTCTAGTGAATAGCAAGCAGTTATTAATATGGTATATAAACAAAAGCCATAGTTTAAAACTAGGTTTCACCAAAGCAGCACATTTTTGGGTTGTCATTTTTTTCGTTTTAAACCACACTTTTTTTTCCTTTACATTTATTAAGAATGAATACATACTGGAGGTTTTTTTTTCCAGACTAATTAGTACAAGAACATGCAGAGAATTACATCTCTGGTTGCCATCCTCATGGTTTGTTTTATTTTTTAAACAGATCTTTTGTGAAAAGAAGTTTCAGATTATTATATTCTTCCTCATTTCCATATACCAATGCAATTCATTATTTAGCCTTTGGATGTGATGTTGCTGGGGAATGTTACATGTAGTCAGAGAAGTGAGACTGCTTTCAAACAGTGATTTGATTTGTTTCCAATGTTCAGGAATATTACATGTATATTAAAAATGGATTCTGCAAGGGTGTATGTCTTATGTAAAAGCAGTGACTCTTGGGATAATTTTTTTTTTTGATGCTTTAGCATCACTGATGATGACAGCGTGTCTATCATTAGTCATTCTAGTTACCTGTAGTGCAGGGACAGAACACGAAATTCAGTCTTTATTTGTGGTTTGCCCAAGAACTGATGACTTCAAAAGACTCTTACAGGTTCTTATATCCTGAGTCTTCTAGGATAACATAAAGTGCTGCAAGATAACATATCAATGTCTCTGATATATATAGGGTATATAATTTAAGGCAGATTTTAAAAGCCAGAAGAGATCTTTGTAGTTGCCTTGTCTGATCCATATGTAAAGCTATATAAGCAATGTGACATAAGAAATTCCTACACTATGCCTACAACAGAGGTAGATATTATCTTTTAGACAAAGCTAAACATTATAAAATGCACCTTAACTTTTAAAATTCACTACAGCTCTTTGTGTATATAGGTTATGGTTTAACAGAATTTATGCTTATCAGTATAAATGGAAACTCTATGCACTTATGGAAAAAGTGATGAATGATGAATAACTTCTTTAAATTTTGCCTACAAGTTTAAGATAATGTCATTACTATAGATAAAGATCTATAAGTGTAGCAATAGCAATAATAATCAGTTCGCACCTTGAAAAGATTACAGTCCGACCTCTCACACGTCACAGGAAACAAATACATAATAAAAAGACATGAAATGGAAGAATAAGCAAGAAAAAGGATAACACAGATAAAATCATTGTTGGACTGGTGTTTTTTCATTATTCCAGTCAGTTAAATTTAAGCAATGACTCTCTGGGTTGACTATCTAGTTATATGCTGGCATCTTACTTGAAAGCATCGTAATAAGAATAAGCCTTGTTAAAATCCTTGAAAAAAACCAGATTCTGCAAAATAAACCAACCAAATAAATAAATATATGCATTGCTTCCAAACTTACAGTCCTGGATTGTTTCTTAAATATGCAGATTTGGGCTTAACAATCTTTTAATACTGTTGACAGTAAGATTGAGGAATATATACAATGAAAACTTAATAAATTCATGTCTGATGCTTTTAATTGTTATGTTGCTCATTTTAATAGGAACTGATTTTTATTTTAAAAATTATTTTTAAAGTCTGAAACATGAAACTTACATTCTGTAATTAACTTTTGAAATATTTTTTTATAAAAATAAGTCACCATGAAACAGTATTTCTTAAAAGATGACGCAGACCCTAATTCTTATATAAATATATTTTAATTCAGAACTATCCTCTTTTCTTTGTACATGCTCAAACTTGCTGCATTGCAGCGTTGTGCACATTTACAATTTAATGTTGGTAGACCTCTTTAGATGTTAATGTTGTTATTTAAACACAGATATGCATTTCTGCTTGAAAATGTAATGATCACAAAAAACAGAGGGATCTAATTTAAATGAAAGGGAAGAGTACAAGTCAGGCAGAATTATTTTTATAATCAAGTATAATTTTTTTAATTATTTTTTTTCTGTTTGTTTACCCTCTGAACATTTGTGACAACATAGCAACCATGTACAGATATCTGATTTAAGCACGGAAGTCTACTTAAGGATCTACCCTTTTCAGTCTTGCTGGTAAGGAGCTTCTGCAGAGTATAAAAGAAGTGTTGTTACAGGTTCAAAGTCGCCGAGTCAGTTTAACAAAAACAAGACAGTTAAGACACGTGGTTACAGTATATGAGAGAGACTTGTCTCTTTCAGAGGTGTTTTCAGATTTGCTCTTCTGATAAAATCCAGTTCATTATGTATCCCAAAATACATCTAGAATGACACCAATAGGTTTGTGTGCAGAGAAGTGTTTAATGTTTCCCACTGAAGTAATTCCAGAGGAGCTTGGCACAGGATGTCTTTCTCAGAGTGCCTCCAAGTCACAGAGTAGCTGTGCAATCAGTGGTTTCTCTTCAGTTCTGTCTGATTTAGTGCTAGAAGGGGAGTCCTTGGTTCTAAATCTGTATTTTTTACTTCAAGACAACCTGTCACAGTTGCAGTGTAATGAAACTTGAAAGGGATTTAAAATGTAGACCTTGCAGTCTCATTAGATATTGTCTTAAACCCAGCATTCTCCATTATCAATGTAATTTCTTCTGAATCAAGGGCCCTCCACAGAACACAGGATGGCTAAAGAGTTTGTCCTGATGAACATTCACCTAGGGAGTATTTTGCAAGTATCACAATTGATTTCTGTTGTATGAGCTGTATTTTAATTATCAATGTTTCTTTACACAAAAAAAAAAACAACTAACCATGTTTTCATTTGGAAATTATTGGTTAGAACTCCTTAGATTTGTTTTAATGCACCATTAAGAAAATCTGTACAAAATATCCTTTTGTTATGGTTTATTCTCAGTACTCCACATAACTATAAACTGAAAATTTGGCTTTATTTCTTTTTAATAATCTTTAGAAATTTTTTTTCAGTAAATAGAGCAAACCTTTTATGAAGATGTCTTCTTTTTACCAAAAAGGAAATGTTTTCTGTGTTATCTACCAGTGCCTTAATTTGTGCAATGTAGTCTGTTCATAAATGGCTTTCTCTCTTGCTAATGAAATAAATAAACATTTAAAATTTTAATGTAGCCTGAGAGCTGGTTTATATTTGAACTAATATCTGGGAAGGATAATGTTCTTGTACAAAAATTATTATTATGAAACTAAAAGTTATATGTTATTGTTCAACAGTTTCTGATGTTTTCTTAAGTGTTAGAGAACACTAAATATGCATTTGACCAGTAGGTAGGACACAGTAACTTTCTTTAGGAAAAGAAAACAGGACATTATTAAAGATTAGACTAATAACTTTAAATACAAATCATTTATGAAAGTAATCTAAGTAGAGATGTTTTGTTTCTAATCCACTATCTGTTCAGTCTCAGGGTAATTTAAATTTTTCTAGGTGTTGAGAGAACACAATACTTGTGTTTTACGATGTATATTACTAATTAGAAAAGACAGTCACAATAGATCAGACTGTGTAGAGGCTGATATACAGGAAATAATGCTTTTGGGACAAAATGATTGAATAACAGAGTCTTTACAGTTTAAGAGTTTGAGTTCTGTGAAAGACCTTAATCCCTCATGAATCCTAATCTTGTTACAATCATCATTTTGTAGTTATATGAGAAGGAGAAGGGTGGAGAAGGGAGTCTGCAACACAGTCCTCCTTCAGTATCATTAGTTGTTTTACATGGAAAAAGTGGAATGACATTGCATACATTTATGTTGTAACAATCTTGAACTTCCCTGCTGGGACTACCTTGAAATTTTCTGTGCTGCTTATTTTTTCACAGAACTTCTCAATGGAATTTTACTTCAAAGTGTGTAGCCTGATGGGACAACATGCTATTGCTTCATACTTCAGGGTAGTTTGCATAGGGTTAAATTTATTAATGTGTTTTTATCCACAATTTTAAATTACTTCACTTTGAGTTTGGGCCTTCTCAAAGGCAGGAAAATTCTGAATACAGGAGTCTGCAATGCCTTCTGTAAAACTGAAAATAAAAGCCTGGCCGTTACAGTATTAAGCTTCTGAGTCCTTGACTTATCAGTAGATATTCTGACAGGAAGCACAGGGAAAGTGTCCTAGATAGCAAATGTGAGTGACCAATTACAAGTAAAGTGCAGACTGAGAGCTTTGTAAATGCAAGTAAATTACAGAGATAGGACTTCTAACTTTGTTACCTCCCCAGCTGCCAGGACCCAAATATTATTTTAAATTATATTATTTTCAATAGGATAATTTAAATATAAAACATTCAATGTATTTTACTGGATTATATTTATTCACCTAGAGATTAATATAACTAGTTTCTAATCCATTGGCTGTTTTGTGGATATTTTCCTCTGACAACCTATCCATTGATATCAGCAGGCTGACAATCTTTGTCCACAGTGAATTACATCATTCACAGGTGAACAGCCTGGAAAAGTGTAAAAGGGATTTTGCAGGCTTGTTAATGCTGGTTTCCCCATTAACCTGTTTTCGAATGTGTGAGTTGGGACAACTGTCTTGACAAAAGATTTTAGATGTGTAGAGTGGCCATGAACCAGATATACCTGGCTTTTGATTCTTATTTTTATTTCATATAATATACAATTTCATAAGGTAGTTGGGGAGTATATTTGAATAATTAATAAATCTGAAGAAGCTGTGATTTTAAAATATATTGCCTAGAAAGAAAATAACTACATGTATCAAGATAAATATTTGTTTTATTTGATTTATTTTGTCTGCTGAAGTCTGTAATTTAACACAGCTTTCTGGTTTTGAGAATAGTGCTGCTGACTTAAAATACCTGATGAGTATGTTCAACCAACAGCAAGTTTTATGGTTATAAATTGCATGCATAAATTTGTATGCCTGCTTTGGACTTCAGAATATTTAAGTTCAACATTTTTCTTCCATGGAGTATTTAAAACTAAATAAAACTATATTTCCTCATGGCCAAAGTGAGTATCTAGCTATGAATTACCACCAGTTTTCTGCTAGTAGAAATTGTTTGAGCTGGACATTTTTTTGTTAGACTTTCTTTGTGAAAGAACAGTATTGCACCAGAGGTGCAATATTCCTTGAATAAAGCATGAACAAGCATCAAACAACTCTTACGGAATGATTTCTATACATATTTTATCAGCAAATTTACCAAGGAACTCTGTCACTATTTCTTTATTTTCAGTGTTGATTGCTTCTCTTGGCTTGCTTGTTGCTTTCTACTTCTAATGCCCTCAGTTATAATCACCCAAAACTGTATGACCTACATTTATAATCAGTTTGAGAAGAAACCTGTGATGTTTCACTTTGGCTTGATTAAGCGTGTTGTGCAGGGTGGCATCCCTTACAGTCCCCGGAAAAGTGTCTATAGTCTCTAGAGAGCTTATGTGTTCCATAAGGTATTACAATTGTTCTATGCAAAAGCAATATTTTCTACTAACTATGAAGAATATTGATTGATTAATAACAAAGATATATTGGATATGCCAAATATATACTAGTAAATAGATACCAATGATGACATGTCTGCTGATTATGAAGTTTAAAATGATATAGAATCATAGAATCATTATGGTTAAAGAGACCTTTGAGATCAAACAATTAACACAGCACTGTAAAATCACTACTAAACCATGTCCCTGAGCATCACATCTACATGTCTTTTAAATACCTCCAGGAATGGTGACTCCACTACTTCCCTGGGCAGCCTGTTTCAGGGCTTTACAACACTTTAAGTGAAGAAGTTTTTCCTAATATACAACCTAACCCTCCCTTGGCACAATATGAGGCTACTTCCTCTTGTCTTATCACTTGTTACCTGGGAGAAAAGACTGACCCCCACCTCACTACCACCACCTTTCAGGTAGTTATAGAGAGTGAGAAGGTCTCCCCTAAGCCTCCTTTTCCCCAGAGTAAACAACCCTGTTTCCCTCCACTGCTCCTCATAAGACTTGTGCTCTAGGCCCTTCATCATCTTTATTGCCCTTCTTTGGGCAAGATCCAGCATCATAACGTCCTTCTTGGAGAGAGGGGCATAAAACTGAACTCAGTAATCAAAGTGTGGCCCCACTGGTGCTGAATACACAGGGACAATCATTTCCCTAGTCCTGTTGTACACTTTATTTCTGATACAAGCCAGGATGCTGTTGGCCTTCTACTGGCTGGGCACACTACTGGCTCACATTTAGCTGGCTGTCGACCAGAACTCCCAGGTCCTTTTCTGCCAGGCAGCTTTTCCAGCCACGCTTTCCTAAGCCTATAACATTGCACAGGATTGTTGTGACCTGAGTGCAGGACCTATCACTTAGCCTTGTTGAACCTCATACTTCAGCCTCAGCCCATCAATACAGCCTGTCCAGATCCCTCTGCAGAGCTTTCATACCCTGAAGCAGATCAACCCACCCACCTAACTTGGTGTCATCTGGCAATTTACTGAGGGTGCACTCAATTCCCTTGTCAAGATCATTCATAAAGATATTAAAGAGAACAGGCCCCAGTTCTGAGCCCCGGGGAACACCACTTGTGACTAATTGCCAAAGGGGTTTAACTCCATTCACTACCACTCTCTGAGCCTGGCCATCCAGCCAATTTATTATCCAGGAAGAGTATGTCCATCCAAGCCCTACGCAGCCAGTTTCTCCAGGAGAATGCTGTAGGAAACGGTGTCTAAACTTTACTAAAGTCCAGGTAGACAACATCCACAGCCTTTCCCTGATCCACTAAGCATAGAAGGAGATCCTTGTCGTAGAAGGAGATCACATTAGTCAAGCAGGATCTGTCTTTCATAACTCCATGCTGACTGGGACTGATCGTATGGTTGTCCTGTGTGTGCCTTATGATTGTACTGAAGATGATCTTCTCCATAACCTTTCCTGGCACTGAAGTCAGACTGGCAGCCTGTTGTTCCCTGGATCCTCATTCTGGCCCTTCTTGTAGATAAGCCTCAATGACTTAGAATGCATAAAGATAAAAATTTCATTTACCCATTACAGTCTTTTCCTGTCAAAACATTTTTCTGTCAACACTGGGGAAACAAAAATTCTTTCTGTTTTCCTCTTCCTAATTTGTTTTCACAGATGTCCTGGTTTGAGCTAAAACAGAACTAATTCTGTTCAGAGATTTTACTTTTCAGCTAATATTTTCTAAATAACTGCACTTTCTGAAGTTGATGGCGTATTGATTCAGTCAGTATCTGCTTCTAGTAGTGATAACACTTGACATTTATAGTTACTACCAAGGTCTGGTATGCAGAAAGGCTCTTGCTTATACTTACTCCTACAGAAACCAAGGTTGTTGCTAAATCTTGTGTACCACATCGAGATACCATAAAGTAAAAGTTCACACCTGCAGAGAGGAGTAGACAGGACAGATGACCCTAAACTGACGATGAAGGTATTCCATTTATGTCATATTCATTATAAAGCTGAGGGATCATGAGAATCAAGCTGTCTTCTCCAATGACCAGCATCCAAGGAGGACTCTGTTCTGTCTTCCATCACAATACATGCATACCTGCATTCAGTTCCAGAATCCAGCTCTGGAATAGGGTTCCCAGCTGCATCTGAGTCCAGTCGAGGACTTCCCTGGTACTTGCTGCACAGCATCAGTAGTGATGTATTGCTGTCAGGGGGGAGGGGTTCGATGTTGGGTTTACATATATTTCATTTTTTAATTATTATTTTCATTAAAGTTGTTTTAATTTTATTTTTCCAATTGATAAACCTTGCTCCATTATGCCATTTCTCTTCCCTTTGGGAAGAGAGGGGTGTTAATAGTGTCTGTCATTTGATTAGTGGACATCCCATCTCTAACCCGACAAAAGGCTAAGAGAAATTTTTAATAAGCTTCTAGAAAGATCAGTTCCTGTGTCATCTATAAAAGACAGATCTCATTTATTCTAGACAGAATAGGAAATATATCAGTTTTCAGATCGTCCAAGCTCAAGTTCAGAAGTTGGTGCTACATCCATCTGGCACTTTCTTAAACTGTTTCATTGTTAACTGCTGCAGTCTGAATTAAGCTATAGTGTAGGTACAAAGTGTTCAGCTCTGTAGAGTACCAGATAAATCTCATGGTTTATTTAAGATAGGATTTTCTTCATTAGCTGCAACTCAGGACAATTTTCTGTTTTGAAGCCATACAATTTTTTAGGAGGGCAACATGACATCATTTTCTATAAAAACCTATTGAGGTATTTTTACTGTTGTTGGTGTTTGTTAGTTGTTTTTGTTGGTTTGGGGTTTTTTTTTGTGTGTTCTGTTGTTGTTGTTGTGTTTTTTTCGGGGGTGGATGGTTTTTGTCTGTGTGTTGTTTTTTTTGTTGTTTTTTGTTTGTTTGTTTGTTTGGGGTTTTGTTTGTTCTGTTTATTTGTTTTTTAAAAGGATTCCTCTACAGTCTCAGGGTTCTGAAAGACTTCTGTTTCTTTGCCAAGATTTGATAGAATTAGGTAGCTTATCCTCAACACTTCACACATTTAGTATTATTTATTGGTTTTCTATAAGTCACTTGTAGGTAGGGGGATGATGAAGCCAGTGGTTTTGGTACTGTTCTACAAAGGCACTTCAATGAAGCTATAGTTCAGTGTACTGGTTTTCACTAGGTAGAGTTAATCTTTGTCATAGTAGCTGATATGGGGCTTGTTTTGTATTTGTGACCAAAACAGTGCTGAGAACACACTGAATATTTCACCAGTTGATGAATAGTTCTTGCACAACATCAAGGTTTTTTCTGCTTCTCATGCTGCCCTGCCAGGGAGTAGGCTGAGAGTGCACAATAAGCTGGGAGAAGACACAGTTAGGACAGCTGACCCCAACTGAACAAAGTGATATCCCATACTATATGGTGTCATGCTTAGTCATAAAAGCTGAGGAAGAAGAAGGAAGAGGGCAACATTTGCAGGTATGGTGTTTGGCTTCTCAAGTAACCATTACATGTGATGGAGACCCACTTTCCTGGAAATGCCTATACACCTGCCTGGTAATGGAAAGTAGTGAATTAATTCCTGGTTTTGGTTTGCTTGAGCATACGGCTTTTCCTTTCTCTATAAAAACTGTTTTTACCTCAACCCATTAATTTTGTCATTTTTACCCTTCCAATTTTGTCCCCCACCCTATTGAGGGAGAGTGAGTAGTTGTGTGGGATTTAGTTGCCTCCTGGGTTAAACCATGATAACTAGCTAAATTTTTATCTCCTGGATAGTGTAAGTTTGTTTTTCTTTAGAATCTCAACAAATTATTTTGCCTTTCAATTTCTCCTTGATTATCTTGCAACCCATAACTGGTGAAAAATTCATCCATTAAACTTCTGCTTTTGACATGATTGTTAGTAAGTAAACTTCATTCCATTTTGTGAAACAACACATTTGACTACACAAGTTAATTGTTATTTTCTCAGGCAAAAATGGAAACGCGTAGACTGAAATGTACTCTTTAATTACATGAGATACTGCTGCATTCTTTGGATAAAAATATAGAGAAATATAGAGAAAGAAACATTGCTAAGTTCTGTATTTTTCCGTGTTTATCTGTGATTTTATAAACTTGAAATGGTTAAATAAATTGGGAAATGGTATCATCTGAGAATCACCTTGCGGTAGACATCGGTACTTATTGAAGTCTGTTTTTAACATCTTCTACATGATAATTAGTGTTTTTCCCATTGCAGTCAAAATGTTATCATGGTGATTCTGTGAGATGCCACAGTACATAGATCTCACAACTGTACTTTATTCTAAATGAAAGGTATCATCATTAGGAAACTTCTAATACATTTAACCCATTGGAGCAAATCTATGCCTACTGATTCACTGGATGAACCAGGATGAATTACAAATAGAACACAGAGAACAGTTTATATGTACATTGAATTTATTTGGGTACCCCCATTCATTCTCTTCAGCTTAGTGCATTGTCTGCAAACATCAGAGAGATGTTCTGCATTTCCAAGTCTGCTGGATGATTATAGAATTGTAACTTCACAGGCTTGTTTGAACTTCTTTGCATGTTGAGCTTCAATATCCTTAAATGAGAAAACTATTGTAGGTTTTGAGAAGTTTTCTCCTATAAAAATTGGATGGAAACACTCTCCAGTTCTAAAACTTTTGGAAGGTGATAGCTGTCTGATACAGGTGATTAAACATAAATTGTGAATATCATTGGTGGAAGACCCTCAGCTACACACTGTATATAAAGGGAGGACAGACCCACAGTAATACTCCTCTGTCCTTGCAATAATGCTGTTTTATTCACCTAGATAGCTTCATGTATCAGCATTCCTGATGGTTTTTCCCCTTAGGGCTGAGCAAGTCATGTGTACAAGAGGACAAAGAAGGTCAACCCTCCCCACACAAAAAAAGGTACTAGATAGGTGTCTAGGAACCCTTGACTAATGGCTAGACTTCTTACTGATGTCAAGCAACAACACACAACAGATATCTTACAAAAATATTACATGTCTTTGGTCCCCAAATGGAAAGCAGAAAAAGACATTTTGGGGGAACCAAAAGACCACAAGGGCCAGTAACTGAAAAAAATAAAAAAAAAAGGAGAACAGTGAATGTTACACTGTTGACAATGGTAAATATAAAGCCAAGGTGTGGTACCAAATAGACCATTCCTAGTGTGGTCAGTGCACAAGACAGGATCAAGAAAAGTCTTCGGCTTCGTGCAGCGTGACCATTCTGGTCATAGTCTCCCTTTCAATAATGAATCTTGACTGGAACATAAACATTTTGCTGCAAGAAGCCACCATCCTCTGAAGTCCTTTAGAATTATATGTGTACCCAGTGTGAAAGAAAGTTTGAAAATAGGTCAATTGAGCCAGGAACTGTCACAGTCTTAAACAAATAAATTGCATCTTGGAGACAGAACTGCTTTTCTTTTCTCACCCCAACTCCAAATTATCTAGAATAGGAGAAAAAGAAACACATACAGAATCCTGAGAATTCTGCACATTTTGGAAGTGTGGAAGACTGGAAAATTCTTCATATTGTCCTCTTTTTGCCCATAGAAATTATATTGTCACCAATATATCTTTGATAAATTGCCTCATTCGCTATAAGACTTCTTTTTTTTTTTTTCTGTATTTGCATCTTCAGAGGTAAGGTTACCACAGACCACTTGTAAATGAAATGGTTTCCATTAAGTTATTTTACTATCTGTCCACACCATGATTTTTCTGAAAGCCCTTGTGCTAAAGCCAGAGTATTGAATAAACTGTTCATTTAAATATACAAGCTTTTACACCAGAAATACCTAGAAACTGAGAATTCACCTTATTTTTTCATCTTCTCTAGTCTTCCTCTAAGGCATCTATAACTAGACTGGTTGACTGCTGATTCCAGTTTTGCTACCTTCATCGCATGTTTACCTATTTCTCTTTATCATAAATGTTCAGCATCAGATTAAAAAAATCCTTTCCCTCTTCAGATTCATTTACCTTTAGTAATTAACATTATTTTAGGATGTTTTGTTTCAGAGGAGATCTCAAGAGCTTCATATTTTTTTCCATCTTGGAAAAACTACTACCGTACACAGATGCAATTAAGATATCAGCCTTGAGGCAGGACAACTTGTTTCACTGAAAACCAGTGTTGCACAACCCATTCATTTGACTGAATTCTTACTTTAAAAAATAATTTTAGTAGATGGATTTGCAAGATGTCTTTTCTAGTTCTTATTATAGTATAATTAGTAAAGATAAAATCCATATCAATTACGAACTCATCTACTACCTTTGATATGTAGGATTTTTGCTTTTACTTCTGGGACTGAATTTTCAAACCTAAATCTTTCTTCTCCCCACCTGCAGCCCTCCATGGTAGCCTGTTCTTCCTTTTTATTTTCCTCCCAAATCCATCAACAGCATACCCAAGTAATCAGTTCATATTTACTAAGATTTTTAGCTTGTCTAGGCAAATTAATATTTGTTCGAATTAATGCCCAGTACTCATGAATGTTATTATGCACTTTGTGGTTGTATTGTCAAGCACAATGCTAGCATATTTCATCTAGATCCTTTGGGAAAATGTTTCATCTTTTTGTATACTATGTAATTATTTTTTGCTACCATACACTGCTTAAACAAGAGTGCACATTACTTGTGAAAGTAGAAGTGAATGGGGCAAAGGTAACCTCAGAAAATTCATGGAATTATATATTACTCACATAGTGTTCTTTATTTTTTTTTATATTTTTTTTTGGCATACTGTTCTGGTTCTGTGCTTGCTGGAGACTGCAATTGATAGAGATTGAGGTCAGCAGAGAAATGAATATGATTTCAGTGGACTTAGATCAATTCCATACAGTATTCTCTAAAAAATCCATTTTACTAAATGGATATTACCCATTACTCTAAGCTTTGGAAATGTTTTTAAAATAGGAACAGACTTTTTTCCTGCTGCTTTATTTTTCAATACCTTCCTGTGAAGGATTTAAGGTTTGGTCTTTCTTTTTTCTTTGTTTTTTTTTTTTTTTATTTTTTTTAATTGTTTTTCTTCTTCTTTTCTTTTTTTTTTTTTTTATAACTTGGCTTTCTCAGATGTTTAAAAGCATAGTGTTTTTGAGTTTCTGACAATTACAGTTAGTGTCAGCTCTCTTTTTCTTCTTGTGCTGAACCAGCTTTTAAAAGCCACACCAGCTCTCTCAGCAGGTGACTGCTGACTTGTACAGCTAGAAAATCACGGCTTTCCAGTCAGTCAATGCCAGAGGAGAAAAGCTGCCTTGTGGCAGTTTTAATGACCTAAATTGAATTGATACAATTGGGTGAGGAAGGCTTGGGCATTACACAGCTGATTAATAATTGTGTAATCCATAATTCTATTGCAGCAGAGAATGCCAAGTGACTCTTCATGTCAGTAAATGAGGACAATGTATTTAGCAGTTGTCACGGTTTAGGGTCAGGGCAGCCCTTTAGACCTATAACAGACACTCTCTGTTAACCCTCCTCCCTCCCCAAAGGGGAAGAGAAAAGGAATAAGGGAGAGAGACTTAGCGATTAGAAAAGTAGAACAGCTTTAATGAAAATGAAATTAATAATTATAAAAATGGAATATATACAAATATATACAAGACCAGTATCGA
>WUAM01000315.1:521264-535971 GCA_024336885.1 Actenoides hombroni
AGTTAATTAAAAGAACTGAGCTGAAAAGTAAAATTACTGAACAGAATTAGTTCTGTTCTCACTCAAACCAGGACAGCAGTACAGAAATTCACACTTGAGGGCCTCTTTTTCAGTGTTTTCAGCTACTGTATTTTTCACCAAATCCTGATACACCTGAGTAAACATAAAGATACCAGAAATGTATATGTTAAACTCAGGAGAGTACTAAATTACTATCTATCTGTATATTTTGACAATAAATCATTGTCATTTTATTCCCATGATATTATTTAGGAGTGTTCTAAAGAAGTGACTCAAATATCGTGACTCAATGGCTCTCAAAGCAGTCTGCCAGGGAATATCCTCAGACTTCAAAATATATTTTAGAAAATAAAATTTGTTTTTCTATTAAGAAGAAAAATTTGACAACTGTCTCCTGCGTAATTTTATGGGATACGTTATCAGAGTACTTTGGTTACATTAGTTACTTAGATCATGTTATTAGTGCACTTAGGTTCTTGTTACTCTTTTGGACATAATAGGACTGCTGCTTAGATAAGACAGCTTACCTGTGTAAAAGTGGGCATTGAAGTAGGTAAGAGATGTATGGGTGTAGGTATAAGAAAATTTGTCTGGGTTACAATATATGGAGGGATGCTTGTATGTGTACAGAGAAGTAAGAGATAAAAGAGTATGTTCCCGCCCCCCCCAAAAAATGTACATAATTTTATTTCAATTCCAGAGAAAAGGGATACAAAGAATATTTTTTAACAGTCAGAAACTGTTCTTCCTTTGGTAGTCCTTTCCTGCCACATAGGGCAGATTGTTAAATTACACACTAGAAGTACTGAAATCCCTATTCGTCTCTTCTTATTCAAGCAAAGCTGTCACTGATTTCAATGGCAACTCTGCCTGATTAAAGAGAATTGAATAGAGCCCTGAAGCAATGGTGTTTTGTCCTTGTCTTTGCTCTTCTGGCCCTTAACCATTACTTCTAAAGAGCTTGAGGCAATAGTGACATCAGCAGTGTTTCAGGTGAACAAGCAAAAGTATAAAAAACAATATGATGAGTTGTTTCAAGTACTACTACAAGAAAAAACAGTGTTTATCATATTGAAAGAATTAAAAAATGAAGAATGCATGGAAATATTTTTCATGTTTCTTTAGGGTTTTAAATACGAAAAACATCAATATGTAATAAAAATATGTAAGCTTTGTTACTACTCCTATTTTTATTCATATGAATATGCTTAGTGGAATACCATACATATGCTTATTTCAAGGGTATAACCACCTCATTTATAACTCCATCCAAATACTGACAGACATTAAAAATATCACCTTTTGTCTTAATTGTCACACTGGAATTACTAAACAAAATGCTAATTACACTGGTTTATATAAAGAGCAGAGGCAGGGATTGTTAGAATTAAAAGCATAACTCTTCACAGTATTAACCAAGAAATATGCTTGAATAATGATGCATTAGAAAAATATTGGACTTTTCAAGGCTTGAATACAAAGGTCCACAGCAGCGGGATTGATATGAGTAAATAGTAATATTTATATTGTAGCCCATCACTCTATAGTATTTTTGTAGTCAAATAAAGAATAACTGTGTTTAAGGTGTGATTAATACAATTTAGGTCTCGTCTTTCAGGTAGGAGTGTATCTATACAGAAAAGAGGCTATGCTAATGAGCTCAGATGTGAACCATGTACATTCAATCAAATGAACATGTTTAAAATTCATATATTATTATATAGGTGCATATATATTCATATATAGGTGCAGAATCATAACTACTGGAGGTGGTTTTAGCTTGGACAGTAGGACTGACTGTTAAAAAAAACCCCAAAACAATAAATCCAGCAAGCTTGTTCCCACTCCTCTTTTTCTTCACTCCTCCAACAACTCAAGATCAGTCTCAGAAGCCCCTAGCACAGGAGATTCCTAGTCCCAGATCTTACCGGTGGTATTCCCACAGGCTAGCTGATATTTCTTGGACAATGTACTGTTCTTGCCTCCTGCTAGGATTATACCTTTAAAAATATGTACCAGTATCTTCAAAATAAAGCTGCCTGTTATTTCACTTGAAAGATAGAGAGCACATAAAGCAAAGGGTTAAATCAACAGAACATTTTTCCTCCTATTACATTTTTTAAAAATGTATGTGTTTAAAAGCATCTCCTTGATACCCTATCTACTTGGGAACCTCTATCAGACAAGTCTACCATGCCTTCTTTTTTCCCAGTCCTAGCCTATTTCCTTTAACATTCAGCTTTCACTTGAATCCTTTGCCCAATGCTCTCTTTCAGACTCCAGTCTCTTAGACATAGCTATTCTGTTTAGCTCAGAAGGATGGATTAAAGGTCCTGATTCTGGAAGGTGATGGAAAACTATTTTGATAGGATGAAACCAAATGGGAAATAGTGTTCCCCAAAGGATACCTTATTCCCACAACTGGTTTGCCTTTCCTTTAAGGATCGAAGGATGTGAAACAACACCTAAATGGTCTAAATGTACTCTATATATTTAAGCAGGAGACTAGCATGCAAATAACTTGAATGTATTTGATATTCCAATACAACCTACACTGAAATTCCCCCACTTCACTTAACATTTGACAGATTTAGCAGAATCCTGTATTTTGACCTTGTCTTCTCCTCCCATAGCTTTCTCAGATGTCTTGACGATCCCATCAGATTAAGCCATCATGACTCAATTTATTTCCACCTGTATTTTTCATACAGTCGTTTTTCAGGAAACTTAGAAAAAATAGCTCACTCACTGCAGCATGGATTCATGTTTCTCAAATCATATAACCATTCCCAAAGCTGGTTGCAATTTATAGACTAGTGTGTTGTGGGTAGCATTATTTTTACTAGAAAAATGTTTTTATGTAGCACTCAGCAGAATACAGTTAATAATGCCTTGCTTAGCATTTTGAATAATTTTAGCAAAGGAATAATTTTAGCACTATAAACTTACTTGAGATGACTGTTTCCCCTACAGACCTTCTTTATAGCTCTGCTCATAAAATCATTACATATCTTGTTGACTTACCTCTCCAGGTTTCTTTTCATAGGAAATATAAAGAAAAATTAAGTGAATTAGAAAGGTGCATTCCTCAATGAAAAATTTGAAGGTGTTCACAGAACGCACTCTAAAAAAACCTCTTTCAGTTGAAGCTTATTCACTATGTCTGCCTTGAATGGAATTCATTGTAGAGATTTGTCAAAAGTCTGTACATTTTTGATCTCTTAGATAAGTTCTCTACATTGATAATGCTTCAAACTTAAGCAATAACTTAAAATATTCTCAGAACTTTCACATAATGATAATATAAAACTGATTATAATTCTTGCTTAAATAAACATATCCATCATGGTTTTATTTTACAGTGTCAAATTTTTCCACACCCTCCATTTGGAAACTCACGTCTGGAACTGATAGCCTAATTTGTTGAGTCTAGATCCTTGATCTAGCATTTAAAACTATTATCCTTTCCATAAACACAGAAAGTGTGTTTTGGTTGCTTTTTTTTGTTTGTTTGGATTTGGCACTGTTATATTTTAGCTTAAATTATTATCTTGCCTCTGTGTGGCATACCTACAACTCTTAGATTTCACTTACTAGGTTCTTTTCTCCCGTAAAACACATTTTCTATTCTCTTGGTTACATTATTTCTTTCCTCTGCTTGATTCCCTTTGACATCTTTTTCTCCAGCCTGGTTGACAATGACTGTACCACGACAAATATATTTGGTAGAAGTAATATTTTCTTAGTTCTACTGAAAAATTTATCAACTGATGAGTCTTACACTTGCATTTCTCTTTCATGGATAGAAAATACTGGCAGTTCATAGACATCCTGTGATCAAACTCTTTGCTTCTTCATTCTCAATTTTCAGCTGATAACTCTGCTGGCAAAAACTGTTCGTTATTAAACACAAAGTCTGTGACTTGTCTGCACTACACACATTTCATTTCACTTCTATTACTGCAATTCTCAAGGTCCTAAAAAAATCTAACTTTCTACAATATTACAAAATGCTGCTTCATGATATTTGCAATGTAGCTTCTTTGGCAAACATCATTATTTTGTTTCTAATATCCATGCTATGATCACTAATGAAGTTATTAAATAAGTCTGATATCTGAGCTTATCTTGGATCTGCTGCCAAGCAGTCTGATACTTTTTTTTTAGGTATTACCTAACCTGTCTGTTCGAAGATTTTTATTTACCTTATAGTTCCTCTATTAATTTCTGGCCTTTTTCCCCATATAAAACTATATATTTGGTTTGTGTCTGGTGGGGTTTTGTTAAGGGTGAGGAGGCTGCTGTCATGGCTTCCATAAGAAACTTTAAGAAGCTCGCCCAGCTCCAAGTAAGACCTGCTTCTGGGCAAGGCTGAGCCAATCAGCACTTCTGTGATAACGTATTAAGAGTGGGAAAAGTGCTGTTTTGGGAGTCCTTTTGTTTTGGAAAGGAGTGAGATGTGGTAGAGACAAGCATGAGGACATTAAGGTCAGTGATGAAGGAGAGGCAGAGGCATGCTGGAGCAGCCATTCTCCTTTAGCCCATGGTGAGATGGCAGGCTTATCCCTTGCAGCCCTTGGAGAACAATGATGGAGGAGAATCCCATCTGCAGCCCATGGAGGACCTCCCACTGGAGCAGGGGACTGCTCTCAAAGAAGGCTCTGACTATGGGGAAAGCCCATGACAGAGTGGTGTGTTGCTGGGCGGATTAGAGCCCATGGTAGGCACCCTTGCTGATAGAAGTGTGTGGAGGACTGTGTCCTGTGGAAGGGACACGATGTTGTAGCAGGGAAGGACTGTAACAATTTTTCCTCCTGAAGAGGAAGAAGCAGCAGAAACAATATGGAATGAACAGGGACTGACTACAACTCCCATTCCCTTCCCCCTTGCTCTATTTCAGGGTGCAGAAGAAGGGAGGGGGTTGGGGGGAAGGCATGTTTAAAGTCCAGTTCTATTTATCACTGTCTGACTCTGATTCAGTTAGTGAATTAAAGGCGTTTTGGTTTACCAAATGTTTTCTCTTTTAAGTTTGAATACCTTGATTTTGGCTTTGTTTTAATATATTCCAGTCTTCTTAATACAAGTTAATTTTCACTTATTAGCCCTTCAAATTTGTACTGTCCCTAAAATAAAGACATTTGGTTTCGGTTCAGTGATTATTTGCTGAAGAAATGTGTAGGCTCTGTTCTCTGTGAATATCTGGGTAATTATTGAAAATATTTCTCAATTTGAAGTTTAATTAAAAGTAGGTTTAATTAAAATCCACTTTGTAACCTTAACTGGAAAACCTCTCCAGCTTTTCCCAGAATTTTCCAGATTGATTTCTCTCCCTTCTATACTGTTATGTATTTTGTGTCTGCCTGTTTCTCTTCTTCAGAGCAACCCCATTGTTGTGCAATTCCTTTCTTCTTTACTGATTTAGATTGATCTTCTCAAATTTACTGATCTTAACTGAAAATATATGTATTTACCTAATAAAGCTAATTTGGTTACAGAATGTTGTTGGATAGCTCTTCCCACAAAAGAAAAGAGCATTCACAAGAACATAAATAAAAAGTTCATATTGATTCAGTTTAAAAAAATCTTTGCATAGGCCAGATGTATTATGAAGTGATGTATTAAAATGACACCTGTGTTACAGACAATTATGCCTGAAAGACAGGAAGACTGTTTCAAATTTTGCCCAAGATAAATAAATAAATAAATAAAAGCTGTCCTGCAGCTTTGTGTGAAACATGACATGTTTATTCTGGTAGGAAATGAATGCCAAATATGATGAAATCCTTATATGCTTTATCCCTTTAACCAACCATCTGCTTACAACTGGAGCTTTAAATAGTAACAAATAACGATGACGGTAAGAAATTTTCAGCATATGTAACTGCAGCAAGATGTTGGAAGAGATAAAAAAGATGAAAAATTGGTAGAAAACTCACCTAAGGATATATATGACTTTAACTAAGGAAAGCCATTGCTAGTAATCTTTGGATTCAAGCTGCTGGATGACTGTCTTTCCAGTGGAATGTCAAAACTTTTTTTTGTTGTTTACTTAAATAAAGGATGAATTTTCTGTCAAGGAGTGTGAATATTTTGAAGAGGTGGGTATACTTCAGAGAAGCTAAGTATGACTAGAAGATGATGAGCCAAACGTTTGAATTGCACTGCTAGAGCAAGAGCTGCTGGTCTCAAAACAGACAGCAAATACATCTCCATCTTCCTCTGTCATTCACAACGGACATTTAAGATTCTGTGTGAGATGTTTGGCTTCACATTCAGATGATGGGTTGGCCTTGTACATGAGTGCTGATGTTCAGGATAACTTAAATAGATATCTAAGGTATACTGAAGACAAGATTTATGAAAGGTCATAAGAGAGGATGTCTTGACATTGTAGAACATCCTGCCATAGCAGGCTAGTGTCTTCTAAGACTTCATGGAAGTTATTAGGATACACAAGTTCTTTACAGTTCATATAGACCTTTTAGCTTGCTGAAGAAAAACCCTTGTACCTGCCATTCAAATAACCATGAATTCAGAGCTCCAACTCAAAACATTCAAGGACACAGTCAAGATATATGAAGTTTCTACTTCAAGACTGAGAACAAGCTTGATGACAGACACTGATAGATTAGCATTATTCAAAACTTTTTCTAATCATTCTGTCTGGAGACTTTTGGCAATTCTATGCCAGTATTCATAAATATTATTCTAAGAAAATAAATGGGGATACTAAAATTCTTCTTTTCTCATATTAGGAATATGAAAAAAATAAGGGAGAAATAACCTTGAGGAATAGTTTTTAAGTTCTACCTGAACTAGGGAAAAAAAAAAAAAAAAAGACCTCAAATCTAGATATCTACTGCTTCCTTTAAATTATGAGATTAATGGATATTATGAATTGCCAAAATGCAAAAAAAATAATAAAATTGCAGCATGAAATGATGAAAAGCAATACTTTAAAATGGTTTTATTTATTGTATGTCTCAATGTAATTTTAAGTTATGAAATATTTGTAATGCCTGTTTCATATTATATCCAGTCCCTTTACCGGTTCTTCCTAAGCAATTCAACAACACAAACATTTATATATTTTTTTCTTTCAGAGATGAAAACTAAACAAAGGAATACCTGACAAAACTCCCAATCATAATTACCATCTTCTGATTCTTTTTTTACAGTCCAGTGTTTCCACTTCAGTAAAGATGATATTGTTACTCCATTACTTTATTTATAATATTCAATATCTTATCAAAATGAAAAGTCAGTATATTTTTCCCAGGGATAAAATTCTATAGAGTATAGATCTGAAATGCAGACACATTTTTAAACATACAGCACAGAAGACTACCATTTGGGAATTAATGATTTACAATGTATATATTTATGGCTGAAGGGAAGGTTTTCTTTGTATTGTGTACACATGGTTCATGTTTATGAATGAGTTATAAAGAAATGCTAGCATCTTGAAGAAAAACTGAAAAGAGAGAAATTTCTGTTATTCCAGCTCTTTTGTACTAAATACCCAAAATACATCCTTTTAAAAAGAAACATTCTTTTTCAATAGTCAGACTTCAGTAGCTGTGGGTAGCAGTGATGGAAGTATGCTATTGGAAATATGGGCTTCTTTACAAACTCATCTTCACTTCTTCCATTGTATTCATTTTGGTATTGCAACACTACTGAATTAAGATTTCTTAGTAAAGTTGAAGAATTGATCTTCAGGTGATGACAGATCTGAAAACTGGGTGCAAAACCAGAGGGCTGTGTCTGTTAACTAGAAGGAAGGACGTAATAACAGTGGGTCAGAAAGTATTGGAAATCATCACTTAAGAAAGGTTTTTAAACAAATTAAGAAAAAAAAAAAATAACAAAGAAGCAAACCAACATAACTTCCTTTGTTATCTTTTTCATTTAGACGTTGATGGTCTGATATAGGAAAATAATACCATACCGAACCAGTTAAGTCTGAAGCACTTTTTATTTTTACTAGCTCTATTTCTCTTCCCTTTCTCACACTTATTGTGCCAACCACAGCAGAATTCATCTCACTTAATCTTAGCATTATATATTGATTGTTTAATCATAGCTCCCTCTAGGGACAATGAAAAGAGAGAGAAATGCTTCAGGGAGTCATTTCTTCTGTCTATTCATGTACTCAGAGTTGCTTCTCTTTTGTCAGTAGAGGAATTTAACTTTAAACTACATATATATATGGTGTGTCCACCTCGGCTGTCTGCCAGACCCCCACCCAGCTGCTCTCTCAAAGAGGAATAGGGAGAAAATAAGACTCAAAAACAAGTAATAAGGACAGAGAGATCACTTACCAATTGCTGTCATGGGCAAAGCAGTCTCAAATTGGGGAAATTTAATTTAATTTGTTGTCAGTTAAAATAGATTTGGATAGTGAGAAGTACAGACAAATTAGAACAACACTTCCCTTCCATCTTTTTTCTGAGGTCAACTTCACTCCTTCATTCCCAACTACTCTACTTCCTTCCCCACCCCAACTGATACATATGGAATCTCCTACTCTAGGCACCTTCATACAAATTAGGTGAACCGGATTCTCAATATTCTTCTGGAGTTAAGGTTTCTAATTTAATTTGAAATAATTTAAAACGTGATATAAAGAAACAGTTTGTCAAACTGACATTGGAGTCAAAATGTTCAATTCTGTTGAAACTGAATGTTCCTGTGTCCTGGGTTTAGCTAGGATAGGATTAATTTTCATAAGCAGCTGCCTGCCCAAGCAGCTGGGAGAGGCCATAGTCAGGATAAACAACTGAACCAGCCAATGGGATATTCAATACCATACTGATGTCATGCCCTCTATATAAGGGGAAGGATGGTCTGGAGAGGGGGTGCTTGTCTTCAGCGTGTGACTTTGGCATGTGGCCAGAGTTGAGGAAGCACTTCTTGGGTATCAGTAGAGCCTCATGGTTTGTATCACTCACTTTATATATTATTTCATTAGTATTATTGTTATTACTGTTGTTTTCTTCACTCTTTGTGTTGTTCCAAAAAACTGCCCTTATTTCAACCCACAAGGTTTCACTTTTTTTCACCTATGTGACCATGGAGAGGACATTAAGAAGTGGGATGGAAAACCCACTTCAGTCCTAGCTGCATGAATGTGTGGGTTGTAAAGGAAAACAATTGCAAAAGGGGATTCTTCAAAGAACGCTGCTCAATTGCCCAGACAGAGTAGAAGTTTTTATCTTACTTCTGACCCTCTTGAAGAGACTTCTAAGTCATTTTCACAAGAATTAACTGTAATCCGGGTTAGAGAGGCCCTGCCTCCAGACAGATAGAGGAAAGGGACAATTGCATTTACTTCCTGTGGGTCTGATGTGCCATGCCATTGGATCCACACAGTGCAGTAAATTCCCTGGAGGTAAATTCCTGTGGTTTGTTCTCAGCGGTAAAGACTGCAGCAAAGAAGGTATTCAGGAATTCCACCTTCTCTGTATCCTCCATCACCAGGGCACCCACCTCATTCAGCAGTGGGGCCACATTTTCACTAGTCTTCTTTTTGCTACTGATGTACTTGAAGAAGCCCTTCTTGTCTTTGACATCATTTGCCAGATTTAATTCCAAGAAGTCATTGCCTTCCTCATTGCATCCCTACATACCCTAACAATGTTCCTATATTTGTCCCAAGTACCCAGTCCCTTTTTTCACATTCTGTAAAATTCTTGCTTCCATTTGAGTTTTTCCAGAAGCTCCTTGTTCAGCCATGCAGGTCTCCTGTCACCTCTACTTGATTTCTTACTCAGAGGAATGCACTGATATTGAGTTTGGAAAAATTGGTGCTTGAATATTAACCAACTTTCCTGGGCTCCCCTAACTTCTAGAGTCCTAGCCCATGGGATTCTTTCAAGTAGGTCTTTGAAGAGGACAAAGTTACCTCTCCTGCAGTCAGGGGTTGCAATCCTACTTATTGCCCTTGTGTCATCCTGAATTCCATCATCTCACGGTCACTGCAACCAAGGCTGCCCCCAGTCTTCACCTCCCCAACTAGAACTTCTTTGTTCATTAGCACAAGGTCCAGCAGCACACCTCTCCTTGTTGTCTTCTCTACCACCTGTGTCAAAAGTTATCATCAGTGCGCTGCAGTAACTCCTAGACCATGTGTGCCTGGCTGTGTGGCCTTTCCAGCAAATATCAGGGTTATTGAAGTCACCCATGAGAACCAAGGCCTGTGATTGTGAAGCTATTTCCAGCCGTCTGTAGAAGAACTCATCAACTTCTTCTTCCTTATCAGGTGGCCTGTAGTAAACACCCACAACAGTGTTACCTCTATTATCCTTCCCCTTAATTCTTGCCCATAAGCTTTCAACACATTCTTCATCCCCTCCTAGGCAGAGTTTGATAAAATCCCGTTTCTTTCGCTCATAAAGAACAACACCACCTCACCTTGCTGGTCTGTCTTTCCTACAATGTATGTAGCCATCCATAACAGCATTCCAATTATGTAGTTTTTTTGACCTTGTTAGAGTTTCTGATACAAAAAAAATGTTAAAATGCACAAAGATTGTGACTAGAACATGCAAAGGTATTGTATAACCTGTTGCTTTTTAAAAGACCTGCATAAAAACTGGATTCTCTAACCAATTTCCACCCATCCTCAAAAAACAATGTTACCAGTATAAACACTGATAGCCACCTCAGAACACTAAGTCAGCCAAAATATTTAAACTAACTTTTAAAATACCAAGTATCAGTAGGAAAAGAAGGCACTGCTGGAGATGTCTTCCATTTACTGAGTAAAACAAGAATTAAAAAAATATTTTTGATTATTTAAAAATATTTATTATATTCTGATGGTACTAACACAAGAAAATATCCCCAACTATTTCCCATGTTAATCTCAAGCATGATTAACAACATTTTATACAGTGCCTCATTAATATTATAGAATATATTGATGTCCTGGTTTAAGTTACAACCTAAATAATTCTGTTCAGTGATTTAACAAGCTATTCCATCACATATATGTCATATTCAGTATAAAGCTGAGGGATCACTAGGGTTGACTCTCTTCTTCAATGTTTGACATCCAAACTCTGTCTGTTCTGTCTTTGATCCAGATCCATGTGTTCCTGAATCCAGTTTCAAAATACAGCGCCTGAATCTGGTTGCTGTTGCTGCTGAATCTGCTCTGGGACTTCCCCAGTGCCTGCTCCACAACATTAGTGGTGACAGTGACATAACTGCCATCAGGGGAGTTGAGTTCAATATTGGTTTTGTATATATTTGCATATCTTTCATTTTATCATTATTATTATTAAAACTGGTTTAGTTTTATTTTCTAATCTATAAGTATCTCTCCCTTATTCCCTTTCTCTTTCCCTTTGGGGAGGGAGAGGGTTTAACCGAGAGCATCTGTTATAGGTATAGTGGATGACTGTGATCCTAAACCTTGAGAATTGACAAAATAACAAATTCCTTTCTTTATTGATAGAATATTTGATCAGCAAGGCTGATGATAACACCACTAGTTTATAAAAGCTTTGATATAGCACTCTGGAGTTTTTTATTAATCTCTTCCACCTTTAGAAGTAGTCTAGAAATGTAAATAACAATCATAGTATAACTGCATGGCTCAGGGAATTAATAATCAGATTCAGAGTCTTTTCTTTCATTCCTACTAATCTAAATTTATCTTGACTTGTTACCAAAGGTTGTTGCTAGATAACAATTGAATGGAATATGATTCTTTTTGATCTGAGCCAATGGGAAAACCCTCACCTATAAAATTGTTCTATTGCTGGTAGTATCCATAAAGTTGTCATTGACTGAAGGTGTATAGGTACAGAAACTTTTTTTTTTTCCCCCCCTAGTCTCACAGGACAGTGTGGGAACGTTACGCTGCAGGTCCCCATTGTGCAAACAAAGGTTAATTCTTTTCTGGGGATGCCAGGAAGAAGTTTTCATGGGCATGGAAATTCACTTGTTTTGATAAAGTGAAGAAGGATGGTATGGTGAAGGGAACACTGACAGCAGTGGGTAAAACAGTAGTGCTACAAACATGTCAGACTTGAACGGAGCTACATTAACAAGTCAATCTCAAG
This sequence comes from Actenoides hombroni, assembly GCA_024336885.1. Classification (NCBI taxonomy): domain Eukaryota; kingdom Metazoa; phylum Chordata; class Aves; order Coraciiformes; family Alcedinidae; genus Actenoides; species Actenoides hombroni. The sequence goes on from WUAM01000315.1 coordinate 533,360, forward strand.
GAAGTAACCTCCTTTGGGATGACTCTTTGAAAGGAGAACTGCAGTTAGAAGTCTAGCTGTGTCACTTCTCATTTATACATTTTTTTTTAAACAGCCTTCTTGTTCAAAAACTACCTCATTAACTTTATTTTCTAATTTTAGCATGCACATATTATAGCTGATTTACTCCATTCTGTTTAATATGTCTGCCATTAATTCATTTCTTGAGTTTGCATCCAAGACAGTAGCTACATTGCAGAATTTTGCTGAACATTTTCTGAAAGTACATGTGATGTGCATATCTCCTTTGTCTAGGTTGACAGCCATATCCTCTGAGAATTCTAGTGAGTTAGTGAGTCTTTACCTCCCTTGTCTCTCCTTAGGCCATTTTAAAGTAATGGCATTATGTTGGCTACTCTCCAGTCCTCTCAGATTTCATTTGATCTATTTTGAAGAGCAGAAGTATATAAAAATGTCTGCCAAAGCTTCTTCAATTTCTCTCTTTACTTACTTAACCCTTTTGGACATACACTGTTTGGTCATGACCCTATCAATTTTAAAAACTATTTTACCTTATACCTGACACACTCTGTACATATCCTAATTCCTAATCGTCCATCTCCATAAATCTGATTTCTGATGTAGTCAAATATCTACTCTCATATTTTATATGGCCATATAGCACTATTATTTAATGTATCCTCAATCCACTTATATACTTTCTAGGGGATAGGTTGCAATGTTAAAGTTTCTTTCAGCAATGAGGCTATGTCTAGAGATCAAGACTGGGCTGGAGAATTAGTTCTGACTCAGGATTTCAATACATTTTCTGTTTATTTCTTGCTCTAGAGAGGAAGCAGGCTGCAATTGAATTATAGCTGTGATACCTATTTGCTTCTTCACAACTTGCTGACCCAGAGACGTTCTCCTCAATGCCCTGCAGTCTGCAGGTTTGCAGCCCTGTCAGGGAAGCAAGAAGTGCTTTATATTTCTTTCCTTCTCTGCATAGGCATATAAGAATCATAATGATTAGCTCTTGAAAGGACATCAAGAAGCTATGTAGTTTGTCATAGAATTATAGAATCATAGAATAGTTGCAGCTGGAAGAGACCTTCAAGATCATCAAGTCCAACCTTACTCCTAGCCCTATCCTCTCATCTCAGGATAAAGTCAGCTATAACAAAGCTTGTTTGTATTATCTATTCTTAATAGCCTTCAGTCATAGAGTTCCCATAACCTCCTTGAGCAATCTGTTCAATGCTTATTTAAATTTTAGCTTTACAACCTTGCCTTAGTTTTATTCCATAATTCTTAGAAACAAGATTAAATAACAATGTATGTTACTTCACACATTACAGCAATTGAAAAGCCTCTTAATGTTTCTGCATGTGAGACACTGATTATGTCTAACAAAAGTTTAGAGACAGAGCCTGGGGCTGATCCTAAACACTTACAAGATCTATTTGATGTGATCTGTCCCTCTGAAATCAAGATGACAGCTGATTATAAATATTTTATATTATCATCTACCAATTTTTTTTGAGCTGTAAAATTTTCATCATTGAGCATTATGTTAATTCTGAGCTACTTTTATGAATACAGTATTGATACTAGCTGGATTACATGCAAGAAGTGAAACCAGAACCTCTGAATATAACAGAAAAAGCTGTTACTATTTGAGCCTTTTCCTAGCTATATACACTTGAAAGTATTATTGAATTGGGAAATCTTTGTATGTGTCTTCTCCTCCTGATCACTGGACAAAGCCCAAATTATGTTGACATAACATGACCTAATATTAGATATTTTGAAAAAGCAAGCCAACAAGTCTCTATATTGTAGAGAGTTCTATCATATGATAGTCAATATCAAATAATGATCCACCGTGGATCATCACAGTCAGAGAAACTTCCACTGAGACAAAGATTCACCTTACTAATTTCTCCAAGGCCCCAGCATGAGTGGTGAATACCTGTGCAGCTATCACAGGCCATCTGGAAAATACTGACTCATTTCTCTGTTCTGACTGTTGTGTTTGTCTATGAAAGACTGCTTGCATTTCATTAGATGAAATGAAGATTTCCACATTAAAAACAGAGAGTAGAATTGAAATACTGACTATAGGGACCTACTTCTCCCATTGAGTATGTTGATCATGCTTTGACCATATTAAAGTCCATCTTTTAGGATCATATTTAAGAGTGGAAAATTTGTCCTGGAATTCCACAATTTCTGAAGACACTAGTAATTCAGAAAATTTGCCTCTGCCTCTTACATTGATGATTGTAATGGCTACTGACCAGGCAAGACATGATGTCTGATAAATTAGGGAGAGGAACATACACTGAATTGTATCTACTAAAATTATGACCACTTTCTCTGAGGACAGCTGATAAAATTTTGTTGGTATTTTTAAAAATCTTGTCTCTGTTTTTTTCTTTTAATGTCTTTCCCCATGTTAAGTCCCAGGGAAGATGACCACAGTGATGTGCTCCTTTGTCATATGTTGTTTTTCCTGCAACTTGAATTGTGTAACTGTGTAACTGATCTTTTTTCAGGGAAGGGAAGGGAAGGGAAGGGAAGGGAAGGGAAGGGAAGGGAAGGGAAGGGGAGGGAAGGGAAGGGAAGGGAAG
>WUAM01000315.1:541429-551812 GCA_024336885.1 Actenoides hombroni
GCTGTGCTGACGGGGGTTGGGGGGAGTGATAGAAGGGCTTGGTGGGCACCTGGTGCCGTGCCAGGGTCAACCCACCACGAAAGAAAAAACAAACAAAACAGTTTACCATATGCCATCAATTACTTTGCTATCAATTACAAGGCTCTGAGCATCCTGGTCTAGTTGAGGGCATCCCTGCTCACTGAAGGGGAACTGGACTACATGACCTTTGGAGGTCCCTTCCAGCCCTAGCCACTCTATGATTCTATGAATTATTTACAAACACTACATACTCTAATAAATGTGTTTTAGTGTACAGTAACTGGGAAAGATCTCCAACTGTTATTAACCACTAACAAATTTACTGGAGAAATGTTGATTTATATTAGGCATGGCTCTGACTAATTGATTTTAAGAAGTAAGCAGCAACTACTAGTCCACAACATGCAATGATCAAGATAATGTTAACAATTTTAGTAACAAGATAGTGTTATCTTTTAATAGTTGGATTTGAGAAATGATATAAAACCTGTTACAGAGATAAGAAAGAGTACAAAGAACAAATATATAACATATGTGCAGCAGAACATATATAGTAAATTCAGATATGATATCAAAATTGCAAACCAATGAAGAAAATGAATAAGCAGATTATGCTATCAAAAAAGTATAAAAATTACATCAATGTGATTCAAATAAGGAAGAAGAAAGCATTAAGATTAGCATCAGACTCAAATTGCTTGGAGAGTTTTAGATATGATAGCATCTTCTTCCTGAAGAAAACCTTTCATCAAGTTTCATCAAGCCTAGGACCCAAGAAGTATAAGAAGAGTGACCAGTACTCCCTGCTCCTGACTTCTAGTAATGTGGTTAGCATAATTAATGCTATTTTATAAGGCAAGTAGCCATTTTCTGTGGCTGATCAGGTCTCATAATCACTCCCTTTCCTCTGACTATAAGGTCCTGTGAATGGAGTAGACAGATCAAACTAATTCCTTATTTCACTTTATATTGGCCTCAAGACTATTGGGTGCCAGGCCAATTATTCCCTTCCTAACTGGCCTTGAATGTCCCAAACACTCAGCCAACCAGGTGCTGTTGATGACCCCATCACAAAACAGAGAAGCATAATAACACACAGAGTGCTGCCTATAAAATCAAGCAGTTACTAGTTCTAAGTGGGGAGCTTGGACAGTTGGAGACTGTCTTGGGCATATCAATCACAAAATGATAGAATTTTCAGTTCTCATAGAAGTAAGGACAGGGGTTAGCAGAACAGCTACCTTGGAGTTCTGGAGGGCAGACTGGATTGTTTAGGAGACCAGTTGGCAGAGTCCCTTGGGAGGTGGTACTGAAGGGTAAAGGAGTCCAGGAAGGCTGGACATTCTTCAAGAAGGAAATCTTAAAGGTGCACAGCAGGCTGCCCCATATGTTGAAAGACAAGTTGGTGGGGACGACTAGACTGGCTGAACAGAGAGCTTTAGCTGGAACTCAGGAAAAAAAGAGAGTTTATGACCTTTGGAAGAAGAGGCAGTCCACTCAGAAGGACTACAAGGATGTTGTTAAGTTATGCAGGGAGAAAATTATAAGTGCCAATGCCCAGCTAGAACAACATGATTATTGTCGTTGAAGTTAATAAAAACTGTTTCTGTAAATAGACAGCAACAAAAAGAGGTCTAAGGACAATCTCCATCCTCTATTGGATGTGAGGGGAAACAAAATGACCAGGGCTGAGGAGAAGGCTGAGGTACTGAATGCCTTCTTTGCCTCAGTCTTTTATAGTAACACCAATTGTTCTCAGGATGCCCAGCCCCCAGGGCTGGAAAACAGGGATGGGGAGCCGAATGAAGACTCCATAAACAAAAGGGAAATGGTTAGTGACCACAAATACTGAGGGAGCCAGTAAAAGTGCTCACCAAGCCACTTTCCTTCATTTAGCAGCAGTCCTGGCTAACTGGGGAGGTCCTGGTTGACTGGAGGTTAACAAATGTGATGCCCATCTACAAGAAGGGCCAGAAGGAGGAACTGAGGAACTACAGGACTGTCAGTCTGACCTTGGTGCCAGGGAAGGTTATGGAGCAGATCATCTTGAGTGTGATCACAGAGCACGTATAGGACAACCCAGTTTTCATGGGTTTATGAGTGGTAGATCCTGCTGGACTAGCCTGATCTCCTTTTATTGCAAGGCGACCTGCTTCTGTACATAAGTTTGAAGTATATCATTACCTAGGATAAGCTAGAAAAATTAGGGAATTTGGACTATAAGTGCTGAAATAATTGCAGCTGGTCTCATAACTCTTTTATTGGCCTGGTAATACATCAATTAGATTAAAACTAAGTACCTGGATTTTTATATGAGTCATGTTTACTTGGTCTGTGCAAGCTTCTTGTATGTTTGGGCTGATACCATTGCCTTTGAGACCTGCCTGTTAAAATTTACTCTAACAAATGATCAAATTGGAACTTAAATATAAATACTAGTAATATTTTAAGATCACTCATTTAATTTCCTCTTCTGCTTTACCTCAATACGTCTCTACACATAAACTTTCATTTTTAGGAACAACAAACCAACAATATAGTTTTATGAATTTCTATAATGCCACAGTATTGTACAGAAACTCCTTAGTTTGCAAGCAAATAATTTCATTCTATTTTGAAAAGAGTAATCTGGGCATTCTTGAATTTAATGCCCTCTCCTGACATTGTCTATATGCATAATTTTAGTCTACATTGAATTATCTCATCTAGCTACCAGTTGTTCTTCAAGATACAAGTGCTTGTCCTCAAAAACTTGATCAGAAATATAAGCAAATACACAGATTGTGTAGCTCTAAGCATGTGTCCTGATTTGAGTGAGAACAGAACTAATTCTTTTCAGTGATTTTACTTTTCAGCTCAGTTCTTCTAACTAACTGCACTGTATGGAGTTAGCAGTCTGTTTTCCCAGGCAGTGTCTGCTTCTAGCAGTGATAACACTCCATGTTTAGAATTACTACCAAGGATTGGTATGCAGACCAGGACCACTGCTGGATCTTGTGTACCACATTGGGGGGTGCAGAAAGTGAAACACCACACCTGTAGGGAGAAGTGGACAGGACAGGTGACCTTAAACTGACCAAAGAGGTATTCTATTCCATATACGTCATATTCAGTGTAAAGCTGAGGGATCTGGAGGGTCTCTTTCTCGGGGCTCCCTCTCTTTGGCCTCTTGGACCTCTTTGCCAGCTTGACTTGACTTGGCTTGGGTCCTCTTTTGGTTCCTTCTTTGGAGCATCCAAGGAGGACTCTGTTCCTTCTGCCTTTGATCCTGATCTGTGTGTTCCTGAATCTGGTACCAGAATCCAGCTCCTGAACAAAGCTCCCATCTGCTGCAGGGCCCAATCTGGGACTTTCCTGGTGCCTGATCCACAACAACAGTGGTGATGGTGATGTAATTACCCTCAGGGGTGTTGGGTTCAATACTGGTTTTGTATATACTCCATTTTTATTATAATTATTTTCATTTTAATTAAAGCTGTTCTAGTTTCCTTTTCTAATCACTAAGTCTCTCTCCCTTATTCCCTTTCTCTTCCACTTTGGGGAGGGAAGGGGGTTAACAGAGAGCATCTGTTATAGGTCTAAGGGGCAGCCCTGACCCTAAACCATGGCAGCTTGCTACTTAAATTCTTTAACTGCTTTAAGTCAGTCCATACAATATTTCAGACTAATCAAAGATTACTTCAATTGCACTTGCTATACTTTCCATAATGCGATGAGAATATATAAGAACAAAATCTGAAAAGAAAGAAACACCAATCCCCCACCCCACCCTCAATACTCAACTTCAGAAAAAGATAAAGCAACACTGGTTCAAGGTGTCTTTCCCCCCTCCACACACTTCTTTCTACATTTGAAAAATTACTTTATTGCTGGTGAGTCATTTTGGAGGGAGCATGGTAAAATGGACTGGGCATTAGCAGCAGAATAAGTATTCTCAATTTTTCTATGTCACTGACTGCTTTGAGTCAGTAACTGAATATATCAGGGCCAGATTCTGGTCTTGTTCATCCCCATCTAAAGTTATGAACACAACAAATATGTGATCCTCTGTGTTTTAGCTTTTCTTCTGATAAAATAACAATAATATTTATTGACTAACCGCCAGGAATGTTGTAAGAAATAATCCATTACTATTTTTATCTTGGCTTAGAATTACTTATTTTTCACAGAGGATTTTCAAAATAAAGGACAATTTTATTATACCAAAACACCTACACTGTGAAACCTCAGTATAATTAATGAAACAAGGCTGACTTGTAATTTAAAAATATAAACATGACAGTAAGAGATTGTTTTGAAGTAAGCTGGATAATCCTGAACAAGAGACTGATTACAGAAGAGAAACATTCCAGAAGACAGGGCACCCTTTCCGACTGCAAAATAGCCTATCCGAAGAGGTGGCGAACATCTTATATTTGAGCTTTAAAAGCTAAGTTGAGCAAAACACTTCTAATATACACCTAAAAAAAGAAATCAGTAACACTAGAAAGATGAAAGATAATTAGACATCAGAAAACTGTACTTGGTTAGTGCCAAACCTGCTATAGCTGAAATGAAAACAATAATGAGAGAATACAGTAAAAATTATACACAGGAGAGGAATCTCATCTGTTAGGTTCTTATGTCAATAGGCACTCTAAAGATGTAAATTTATGTCATAAGAAAACCTCAGAAGTCTTGATCTGGGTTGTTCCACAGTAATTCCATATTTTAGCACATTCCATAATTTTATTTGCAGTGAAGCCAGTGAGGTTAGATTTAGAGGGCCCTGAATCCTTTCTGTGATGTGTGAAAAGAAAAACATGCCTGCAGTACTTTTCTGTTGATGTCAGTGATCTGATTTTTGATTTAAAAGTCAGCTGGCCCTCATCATTTAAATATATTTATCATTATTATTTAAATAATGTTAAAATAATCCTGCTGAATGGATATATTTACATTATTTAGTACAAGTCTGACTGTGATACAGTGGGTAGGAGTGGGAGTGTGAATTATATTTTTAGAGTGCATTTTCTATATGAGCCACTTCACTTTGTGCTACAATTTCTACATGTATAAAATAGTATTAATAGATTTTACATATTGTTGAGGAAGTCAGAAGATAAGAATTCCAAATTATCCTCCATAAGTTACTTAAAATGTATTCAACTTTTTTAGACAATATGACAAAATTCATCTCTTCTTTCACCTGAATACAAGAAAATGGAAAAACCCAGCCAAGTCTTTAGACTATTTTAATAATTAAAAAATCCTTGAATTTGTTCACCTATTACAAACCAGATCTAAGTCAAAATGACAAATAATAAGCAAATTATGGCACTGGTCAGTTTACTAAGGCAACCACCAGCTATTTCACTTAGAAGAAATGGTGAATATGGTTGTAATTTGGAGAACATCCAAATCTCATGTTTCAAATTTACTTATTAGGCACAAAATCTTCCTTGCATAACTCGGCCTTTTGTTATTTAGGATTGTGTAATCTAGTGCTGGATTTTGAAACCTGTGACCAAAACCAGGATAATATCACCCAGTTTAGAAGTTAGATGTGTACAACAAGCACAATTTTCTTTGTGTGTATCATCTAGTTTACAATTTTCTAACTATATAGTTCTTAAAGGAAATCAATATAAAAACATTTACAGATTCAACTTAAAAAAAAACTTTTAGAATAGAAATATATAGATCATTATATATTACAAATAGAAAGACATTGAAATATATAATAGTACCTGTTAGTACAACTGTATTTTAAAATGAGAGAAAGCAAAGAAGGAATACAGTAAATAAGGTACCAAATCTGCAAATTGTTACGATCAGAAGTTTAAGACCCTAATGTTAATAAAGAAAAAGAACAAGATAGATTTTTTTTTTATTTGAGGAAATTCCACTGTTCTTGAAAAAAATACAAATTGTAATACATTAATATATTTAAACATGCAAATTATATTAACAGCTATGGGTTTCCAAAGCTTTCACTGTTAAATAAAGTATGATTATGGTTTATCAATATCTTTTTGTTTGATACTTGTGTGCCTAGTAGAATTAGTGCTGCAGTAATTCCACTTAACTCATTCTTTGTGTTTGAGTATGTATGAACTTTTTTTCCCCCTTTTTTTAAGGAATGGACAGAATAAAATAGAATGAGATGATTCCTGGAACCATGAAAATGAGCAAACTTTAAAAACCTCCAGTAGACTTAGACCGTGAAAGCTTTCATTACCTTGGTGAATTGTGAAAGATTCAGCTAGTATGAATATAGTCAAGAGAAAATACTTATCTGTGCAAGGGTCTTACGGTCTAGTCCAGAAATAATTGACTGGTACACAATGTGGTGTAAATGCTACACTTCAATCCCTGAAGTAAATAATGTGAAGTATAAACATTGTATGAGAACGCAGGTAAGTGCTTTCTCGAAGAAAGGTACTATGTTCAGTCATCAAACAAAGGCATTCTGTTAGTAGAAGGAATTCTGTGTTGGTCTAATGTGTGATATACTGTCTGATGTACTGTGATTGAAGCAGTATTTATTAAAATCAGCAGAAACAGTATATGCGCACAAGAGAAAAGGAATTATTAACTGGTGAACAGTGATGTGTTCTTACTGGCTACTATGCCAAATTTAGCTTAGTATCATTGTTGGAATTTATTTTATAATATTGAAAATACAAGAGCACAGAATGGGGTCTTGCATGTATGGAGTATATTGAAGCAACTATTTCTTTTACATGAATTTTGAGCGTTAAAACAAAAGCAAAAGTAGACTCGCTTCTAATATTTAGTGATAGTTCAGATTTTAAAGCATAATTTACTATCTGGACTACAAACCTGTGAGCCATGTTTTAGCCTAGAGGGGAATTTTCTCTATAAGAAAGAACCTTTGAAAAGAGGGCTTCAGTGAAGACTACTGATGTTACTTTTATCTATAAAGCTCAGAAGGAGCAAGAAATTGAGATTTTTATTTTCTGCCAGACATTTTTTTTTAAGCATTGGTCGTTAGTCAAAATCTTTTTTTTGACTGCAACACAGACAGTGGGTAGACAGGTATGATGAGGTTCTTAAGCCTCCTACTGGGAGATGTAATAATGATAATACAGCTTTGTCCCACAGTTAGATGCCTGCTTGTAAACAGCCAGGTGTGGGACTGGAAATGAATGATGAGCTGGAGAAAAGACGGCTCAGGATTCATTCAGAACATTAGTTTTCTGGAACCATCTAAGACAAACAAACTGACACAAAGCTGTTATTTATGCCTTTAAACTGGAATGGGGACAAATACAAGGAAATTCCAATGAGGGAGAAAGCTAAAGACATTAAGTGTTTTACAAATTATATTGTCATTTTTATTCCTCAGCAGAAGATGAGTGCAGGAATAGATGCTTTCCAGGGCAAATTCCATGAGTGAATCCATGAATTCTGAGTCACTTTCACAGAATTTTGAGAACCCACAAATTCCAAAAATGTCTAAATAATTCTTTCGTTTAGAATACACTTTTGTAGTTTCATATTTTATAATTTTTCATGGAATTGGCATGACAACTGTTCTTGATCATCTTGACTCAAAAGAAGGTAAAAAGGGGCATGGTAGTACATATACATTTAATCTATATTTAAGTGTTAAGTGAGTTTACACATAAAAATTGTCAAGGACAGAAGAAAGTAAAACTCATCTGCATTCAATTTCCAGACATACCTAATTTCCAGACATACCATTTCAATTCATACCAGCTAAAATTAGGGGGTTTTACTTAAATGCCTAAGTGGAGCAACTACATTTAGGAAAGTTGAATTCAGGTCCTGCATTTGTTAATTATGAAGATATTTAATGGCTGGACTTGATGACCTTAGAGGTCTTTTCCAATCTTAAAGATTGTATGATTCTAACTTTCTCAAGAATATTATTCAGCTAGACAAATTACAAGCAATTTGTCTTTACTTAAAAAAATAACATTTCTTTATTAATTCTATGGTAAGAATTGTGAGGCAGTCCATTTGTACTGTAACTTTACTGTAACAAAATGAAGCTTCTCACTGCTACACTTCTACCTGTTGTCATGTCTCCAAAGTTTGAAAACAGCTTTTGAGATGAAAGTATTTTTCATGTTATGATTTGACAACTGATAACTAGACTTACCTCTATTAGTTAAGCAGAACATTGTTAATTCATAAAATAGATGTTTGTTGCATCAAAGTGTTTCACACTGTTGAAACTGGAAAAAAAATAAAATCACAGTTGTTGAGATAACCTTATAAATTCTTTCTACATATTTAAGTGATTTTCACTTCCTAAGGCCATTACACCTTCTCTGGATTAATCTTTGAAGATAGTCTTTGTTTCTATACCTTACTGACGTTTGGGGTAAGTTTTGTACATAACTGTATGGTAACTAGTAGCTTTATGTAGTGATAGAAAATCCTAATAAAAAAAATAAATAAATTTTTCCTTACACAACTGTCTTTCACAACTAGAAATGTAGGACTGATGCACACACAAATTCTGCTATTCTAGTGCATTAATTTGGCTTATAAAAGGGCTTTTAGAAACCTATGAGAACCAGTAGACTATAGGCTTCTGTGGGGTTGCTTTAATACATGGGAGAGGCTGGGCCCTTCAAATATGTTTCATCATCCAGGTGTTTCAACAGCAGCCCATTCATTTTTCAGCTTTGTTTAGTTAATAAACAAAGTATTGATTTAAAGATGGATGGGATTTTTTGGTTTGGTGTTTTTTTTGTGGAGTAATGCAGTATTAGATAATAACAGGTTCCTGCTGTAAGATTCTGATGAGGATATCCCTTTACCTTTAAAATTAATTTCCTTAACATAGGTTACTTTAAAGTCAGTATAATTTTTAATCTCCTATATAATTGTAACAATAAACTCTTGGATATAGATATGTATACAAACACAATCTAATTAGGTGTAAATTGTTTTATCATCAATGACCTATGGACAAATACCAATGAGCTCAGTGAGCTGTAAGTCAATATTGACTTTATATTCATTAGATGATAGCATTTTACAGACATTTTGTTCAGCACTAAACTGTGATACTTCCTGAATAACATCAATAGTTTATAGTTAAAGATTATACAACATAGCTCCTGTATAAAATATAGCCTGGTTTTACTTTGGTACTTCATAGACCAAAAGTAAGTTTTGTGTTGCTGAAAAACAGTAAGATTGATACAGCCATGAAAGTCAGTATAAAAGGCTGTAATCTGATTATAAATTATTCTGCTGGCAAATACATCTAAATCTGACAGTTAGTAATCATTTGAAATTCATTAACAGAATAACACTTATGGATGCATGAGAATTATTTTGTATAGTAATAGAGTTGAGTGGGAAGACTATATTGCAACATTTTAATGTTGATTGCTTAATAATTCACCTATCCAGACATAATTATTTTGTGGGTTTTTTTCTTTTTTTTTTTTTTTTCCATTAAACAGATGGGTACAGTGGCTACGTGATCTAGATAAGGAAGAAACAAAAATGTGTGTGGGTTGTGTAGTGTCAGGAGGATTCCATGCAACAGAAACTTGCATATGAGTTTCAGGACTGGACACTGATACTTCTTTTTTAATGAACACATCTTGTTTTGTGTAAGCCTTAGTATACTATATGCTATTAAGAAATAATGAAGGACTGTCCTGAGTCCTTAATGGTCAAGGAAGTGTAAGAAAATAGCACAAAGAAGCACTCTTTCCAAAATTTGGTTTTGTTGAAATCCATTTCTGTCCTTGGAAGTCATAGAAAATAAGGCCAGGGATGACTAACAGCGTCCATCTACACCAGATCTTATAGTTTAGGGAAATGGTAACTATTCCTTGGAACATAAGACTGGGAGGGAATAACAGGACTGTCAGTAAATTTTACTATTGGATCCAACATAAAATACATTATCATATGAAGGTGTTCATAGCTATTCAATGTATTACAGACCATAAAAAGCTGCCCATTCCTTTAGCAACATTGTAGTCAGCAGGAACAGGGAGGTGATCATTCCTCTGTACTCGGCTTTGGTGAGGCCACACCTCAAATACTGTGTTTAATTTTGGGTCCCTCTCTACAAGAAGGATATTTAGGTGCTGTAGAGGGTACAAAGGCGTGCTGCAAAGCTAGTAAAGGGTTTGGATCACGTGTCTTATGAGGAAAGGCTGAAGGATCTGGGGCTGTTTACCCCTAAGAAAAGAAGGCTGAGGAGAGACCTTATTGCCCTCTACAACTACCTAAAGGGAAGTTGGCGGGAGTTGGTCTGTTTTCCATGGTGACAAGCGATAGAACAAGAGGAAATGGCCTGAAGTTGAACCAGGGGATGTTCAGGCTTAGTATTAGGAAGCCTTTCGTTACAGCACGGGT
>WUAM01000315.1:551912-562108 GCA_024336885.1 Actenoides hombroni
TATTAGGAAGCCTTTCTTTACAGAACGGGTTGTCAGGCATTGGAATGGCCTGTCCAGGGAGGTGGTGGAGTCACCATTCCTGGAGGTGTTTAAGAGGCGGGTAGATGTTGTGCTTAGGGACATGGCTTAGTGGTTTTTGATAGGGCTAGGAGTAAGGTTGGACTTGATGATCTTGAAGGTCTCTTCCAGTCGAAAGTATTCTATGATTCTATGATTAAGAACTAGAGTACAAGACGAAACTGTAAAATGCCAGAATGATGTGAAAGAATCCTGAGCATTCTTGGTCCTAAAGCAAATCACATCCAGCAATACACAATGAATAAAAACAGTTTGTTGTACCTGGTCAGTCTTGTCCAGGAGCCAAAACTTTACCCCATGTGAATGATACTTTATAATCTGAGTATATTACTGGGAGAGAAAGGAAGACTTTAGAAAGTTAAATGCTATTGCAAATCATAGAATTATAGAATCATTTAGGTTGGAAAAGACCTTTAAGATCATTTTGTCCATCTGTTATTCTAACACCGCCAAGTCCACCCAACACTGAGCACTGGGGAACATCCCTTGTTATTGGCCACCAACTGGATTTAACTCCATTCACCATCATTCTTCGGGCCTGGTCATCCAGCCAGTTTTTTCCCAATGAAAAGTACACCTGTCCAAGTCATGTTTTTCCAGGATGTTGCTCTGGGAAGCAGTGTAAAATACTTATAAACGTGTCCATACATTCTTTCTTTACCTGTGAACACTTCTGTGAGGGTGTCAAAGAATGGTGAAATATACAGGAAAAACTGTAGAGGGGAAATAAAATCTTTTCTGACTTCTATATATAATTAATAAAAATACCAAATCACAGCTTAACACAGTATAAATTTGGCTAAACTCAACAGATTCCTTTGATGATACTGATGTATTGGATATCTTAACTTCTTATCCAAAGAATACATTTTCAATAGTTTTATTCCTAAGCTTTTTAAACTCTATTTTAAATCAATATAGATTGTTTGCTTGTACTGCCTAGTCTGGAAGATCATTCCAGATTATTTATTTATTTATTTATTGGGGGGGAGTGGGTTAGACAACTATTTTGTCTGCATTTTCTTATAGTCATCTGCTTGAACTTACAATAGTATTACTATTTAATTCTTTAATTTAAATAGTTGCTTTTCATCCTAGATAGAATTACAGAATCATGGAATGGCTGAGGCTAGAAAAGACTTCCAGAGGTCATCTTGTCCAACCCCTCTGCTCAAACAAGGCCATCTAGAGCAGGTTTTGGAATATCTCCAAGGATGGCAGGTCCTCAACTTCTCTGAACAACCTGTTCCAGTACTCAGTCATCCTCAGAGTAAGAAAATGTTTCCTTATGTTCAGGTTGCACCTCCTGTGTTTCACTTTATGCCGATCGTCTCTCTTGTCCTGTCACTAGACACCACTAAAAAGAGTTTTTTAGTCCCTTCTTTTAGGCATTTATATGCATTGAAAAGATTTGCTCTGAGCCTTCTCTAGTTAGAAAGATATATATCTGGTGTGTCTTTGTAGAGATAATTTCTCATCTCAGCATCTGTTTGTTGTGCTAAACAAGCATAGATATTTTATTGTCTCTTCTTAAAAGAAGTGGTCTATTCAGTATATCTTCCCAGTAGAGCTTTATGCATGGTCCATGAACCTAGATTATCAAACTCGTGCAAAATATTTCAGGTGAGGGCTGATTGATCATTTGATCTTAAGAGTGTTTTTAATAGTTCCTTGTCTTTATTCAAAAGCATTGGCTATAAATTCCTGCCTGATATTTGTCTAATCTGTTCTTAAAAAGCAGCCCAACCTAGTGATTCCTCACCCAGCCTTCTCCACACATTACCAGTCCTTCCAGTCAGTGACTGGCAGTTCTAACAAAAACTTCTGTAAAGCAGATTAAATTATCTTTTACCTTACCCACAGAGGACCTAGTGAACCATTTCGTCTCCTTGTCCAGATGATTGTGATGTATACCTGCCTCCAAGAAGGGGTCACTACCCAGGCAGTTCAGCAGCTAACATGCACTACTAAGCAATTTTGAAATTTTAACTTAGAGATATTTTTATTTCTTTATTAATTGTTTCTCTTTTTGAACAATGGTCCCTCTACTTGACATATCAAGCCAAAATGCTAACAGACTGAAGAAATACCTGCAGCTCCCATCTTTTAATGATTTAATTATTTCAGTATGTATGTGTGCATTACATTATGAAAATAACAGCAACTTTTACTTTCCATATTTGGACACTCCAGCTTATGGATTGGAATGCTTCTTTGTTTTTTAAGACCACAAAATGGAAACCAAAGCTGAAAACAGTTCAAATTTTAAATGTTATTTATTGAGGGTATATCAATATACTTACGATTCTAAGCCAAGCAATTGGTCCACTCTAGTAAATAGTAGTGTAAATTTAATATTAGTGGGCTGTTTATCTAAGCCCATTGAGAAAGTGACGTTTTCTTTAAAGATTAGCAACAGAACTTACATGAAAGAGGATAAAGCCAGTGTAAGTAGTTCAATTACAAATTCAAAGGGATTATCATATTGCAGCATTTTCCAGTTTTTTTTCAGTAATATGCCAACTGCTGTGTCATAGAATCATAGAATTGTCAGGGTTGGAAGGGACCTTAAAGATCATCTAGTTCCAACCCCCCTGCCACCAAATTCCACAAAGTTAGTCCAGGTGTCACCTGCTCCTTTTCTTATACTATGTACTCCTTAGAGAATCAGATTGTCTTTTCAGAATTTCTTATGTGGTCTTCGTTTCTTTTGTTAGAAGAGATCTGAATCTCTTCGGGGACGTGAAATTACTGCACCCATGTGGGTGGGATTTTTTTTTTTAATTTGTTTCATTGGTTTAGGCACAGATCTTGCTTTCAGAGAGAATATATTAAGTTTTAATTCTATTCAGTAGAGAGCAAATACATTATACACTTCACTGTTTAGGATAATTTCTCTGATATATCCTTACAGATGAGAAAAAACAAAAATATTTTACTTTCTGAACTACTTGGTTGGGCTTCTTTACGTTAGTGAAAACATTAAGTCTGAAACTTTTCATCTGTGCTGTGGTTCATCAATCTTTTCATCTTCTTTCTTATTTATATCTTCCTGTTTACACTCTTTGCCTTGCTTAAAATAAAATTCTGAAAAGCAATCTCAGTGTTGCATTGTTTTTTCCTGATTCAACTCATCTGTTGCTGGTGTTACATGTACAGATTTTAAAAAGTTGGTGTTATATTGATGAAGGGAAAGTTTTCATCTTTATTAGATATTAGTTAAGCAGTGTGAGGATTTGGGACAGGGCTACATCTTAATCATCTAATCAATCAGTTTTTAGGCTGATTCCTTATGCAGTTTCAGCCTAGGTTGACTTGCACTCTTCCAAAGAAATCTGAATATGATTTGAGAGTTAGCTGGGTCTACAGATCATTCCAAAAATGTAGTTTGCACATAGCCCTCCTGATCTGTAGCTTAAAGTTTAACAGTACAGTAGTACATTGTTTCTAGACTTGTGGGTCAGAATATAGCCCTGGCACTGTTTATGAATGTAGATTTACTTTTTTTTATTACCTCACTCATACTACAGCATGCATCTCAAAGTTCTTTGGAAAAATGGGCCCCTAGAGTCCCAGGAACACCTAAATTCCTCTCAAAGGTATGTAGACTTCCTTCTCCTATTTTATCTCTGAAGCCTCATCAAAACCTACCTAATCAAGTCCTTTCACTAACTTAACTATCATGAGAACATTTGCCTGAGCTGTGGAACTCACATATAAAATCATTAAATTTCCTAAGCAGACAAATTCATATGTCCAAGGAGTTCTACCTTACTTCCCACTAGTTGGTTGTTAACACTCCCCAGAAAAAGAAATAATGTCTTCTGTCTTTACAAGTATTATCAAGTATTCAGTGGATCAGGTAGTGAAATGAAGAATATCTCCCTGGAGACTGGTATTTCAAAAATGTGCTATAGCACCATTCCCTTTCTTCTCCCTGTTTACCGGAAAAAAAAAAAAAAAAAAAAAAAAAAATTCTTGAAAGCAAAGATTCAGTTTTTATATACCGTTGACATGAATCCCCTTTCTTTTTCAGAGAAACACCTATCCAGACCCAAGGATCATGAATCTTTTTTAAATTAAGTTTCTACAAAACCAAATACATTGCCAAGTGACAATGTCTAGCATCACTAAGTTTAAATACATTGTTATTTTGAAGCCAAGAAGATGCAGTCACCCTGTTATTCTATATTTTCTGTATATATACTTTTGGGTGGACTGATTTTTTGGGATCTTAACACACTAAAGATTTGAAGACAATATGTGTGTAAGAATCTGATATTATTGATACATTCTTCCATTTTTACCAATAAGATTTTTTTTCTTTCTCCACAGAAAAGTAACTCTGGTATTTCTCTTCTGCTGTCTTCTTTGAGGTAATATGTTACTTGTTTTGTCCCTTGAACATGAATTGAATTATTTAATGTTAGATGACAGATGGGAGGGTGGGAGACATGATACTATCTATCCTCTACTGCCTGACAATTGTTCTAGGGTACAGGAAACAACCAGAATATCTTCCAAAAGGGAACTGGTCACATTGGAAATTCCTATGCAAATTGCACAGAAAGGAACAGATTATTCATTGAAAGAACACATGTATATGAAGATAGGTTCCTGTACCTCTCTTATCCACAATGTGGTGGTACTACTCTCATTTCTTCTTTTCCATCTTGCTTAAATTCTGTAATGCTGTCTATATGTTTCTTTAAAGAGTGAGAAAGGAAAAAGAATTTCCCAGGCAACAGTAGTGTCTCCATCTTCTTACATTTCTTAAAGAGTCCAAGATCCTCAATTCTGCCTGGTATATCTTTCAGACATCCTGTTCCTGACACTGTTTTGTTCTATGATAATAATGGTTATACTTGGTCACCCTGTCTCAGACAATCAAATGTTACACTATCCCTACACCAACCGTTACCTATATCCCAAAATATGTACTGTGTAGCAGAAGATGCAATAGTTGAATAGAAACAGACAGAGAAGAAATGATAAAATAATGATGGCTTGCTTTCAGCCTAAGCCTGCTCATCATCTGCTTAAGAGAGCTAGGATTGACAGTGATAATAAATATACATTTAGCAACTACTGACCACCCTGTCAGAGGATGACTGTAACAGATTTTAACTGCTCCACAGCAGTGCGCCTGCCAATGTCTTTAGTGTTTGCACTCACAGTAAGGGCTAATGGCCATTTGTTATTTTTGGAAGGATGGACTGTTCTGTATAGAACAATGAAGTTGGAACCAGTCTTCTTTTAGCAAGGACAATGAACCATGAAATTGGCCAGAGATAGTAGTGAATCAATGTAGTTCATACAGAAACAAAGAGCCTAATACTGCACAGCAAAATGTGTGTGATTTTGATTTTTTTTTTTTTTTAATCTTCATCATTTCTGATGCTTGTTCTGCCTGTGGGCATTGTTGTCTTTCAAATGTTTTACATGTATTATATCAAAAACTTTAAGAACTTTTATATATGAAATCTTGACTGATATCTGTGTTATAATTGTTCTGTAACAGAGAATAAATCAATATGTAAAGAAATATGTTGCTCTTCCCATGACATCTTAGGCCCCATTCCTATTTGAATAGTCATTTTGTCTTTTATATTTTTTCCCCCTCTTGTATTGTATGTCTTTCTGTCTTTCTGTTTCTCCATGACATATTCATCTTGAGAAATACAGATCCCATGGCTTCCTAATTCCACTGTTTCTGTTTCTCATAGGAAAATGCCACATCAAGCGTTTTCTGGAGTCTGGAAAAGAAGTCAGATGGTCATTTGAGCAGAGAGAGCATCTGCTGGTTACTTGTCTATCTGCTAGTTGTAGGAAGTGACTCCAGTGTTCTATACTGGATATTTAGTGGAGCAGTGACAAGAACAGAGCTTTGAAATCTGAATGACATACCATATGAGATGCTGACAAAACCAATAATGGCAAACATTTGTCCAATATGTCCTACTTCTTCAAGTGAAAATAGAAATTCAGCAAAGGGTGACCATTTGTTGAGGCCTGAAGCAAGTGCGCATTTTGCTTTTGTTTTATTACTGGTTTTACTACTGAGGTTCATCAGCTCACTTATCATATGTCTCTGCTTTTGCTCAATTGTGGTGCTCTTTAGGTACAATATAGAGGCTTAGTACAATATAGATTAACAATATTCTTGTAGGTTTATCTATATGTACATAATCAGGAAATGTCCAAGTTTCTCATCAAAACTAAGAGTTGGATAGATGACTTTGGCTGACTGCCAGGCGTCTACCTGCTTTCTCAGTCCCACCCCCTCAACAGGGAGAAAATACAGAAACATAGAATCAGTTAGATTGGAAAACACCTTTAAGATCATTGAGTCCAACCATTAACCAGCACTGCCAAGTCCACCATAAAACCATATTCCTAAGTGCCACATCTACACATCATTTAAATTCTTCCAGGGACGGTGACTCCACCACTTCCCCAGGAAGCCTGTTACAGTGTTTGACAACTCTTTCTGTGAAGAAATTTTCCCTAATCTCCAATTTAAACCTCCACTGATACAATTTCAGGCTATTTCCTCTTGCCCTATCACTTGCTACTTAGGAAAAGCAACTGACCTCTACCTTGCTGCAGCCTCCTTTCAGGTAGCTGTAGAGAGCAATATGGTTTCTCCTAGATGTCCCTTTTCCCAGAGTAAACAACCCCAGTTCCCTCAGCCATTCCCTCAATCCACTGAGCCAGTCCTCATAGGACTTGCTCTTTAGACCCTTCAACAGCTGCACTGCTCTTCTCTGGACATGCTCTAGCACCTCAATGTCTTTCTTGTAGTGCAGGGCCCCAAGCTGAATCCAGTATTAGAGGTGTGACCTCACCAGTGCTAAGTACAGGGAGACTATGACTTCCCTACTCCTGCTGAACGGACTATTTCTGATACTAGCCAGGATGCTATTGGTCTTCTTGGCCACGTGGGCACACTGCAGGCTCATATTTAGCTGGCTGTCAACCAGCACCTCTAGGTCCTTTTCTGCCAGTCAGCTTTCCAGTTATTTGTGCCCAAGTCTGTAATATTGCATGGGGTTGTTTTGACACAAGCGCAGGATCTTGCACTTGACCTCATTGAACCTCATACCTTTTGTCTTAGCATATTGATCTAACCCATCCAGATGCCTCTCTAGGCCTGCACTACTCTCAAGCAGATAAACAGTCCTGCCCAACTTGGTGCCATCTGCAAAATTACTGAAGGTGCCCTTGATCCTCTTGTCCAGATCATCGATAAAGATATTAAAGAGAACAGGCCCCAGTACTGAGCCCTGTGGAACATCACTTGTGATCAGCCACTATCTGGATTTAACCCCATTCATATGATGGAAAAGCTCGTGGACTGAGGTAAAGACAGAGAGATCATTCACCATTATGGCAAAACCAGACTCTACTTAGGGTAATTAATCTAATTTATTGATAACCATTTGTAACAGAGTTGGACAGTGAGAAATAAAAATAAAATGAAAAGCACTTTCCACCCCTCCCTGCTACTCTTCTTCCTAGGCTTAACTTCACTAGTGACTGTTCTACCTCCCCTTCTGCCTCAACCAGCTCAGGGGGACGGCAATGGGGTTGCTGTCAGTTCATAACACTTTGTCCCTGACACTCCATCCTCTTCACACTCCTCCCCTGCTCCAGCGTGGGGCTCCTCCTACAGGATATTGTCCTTCAAGAGCTGCTTCAATGTGGATCCTTCCCATGGGCTGCAGTTCTTCAAGAACTGCTCCAGCATTGGTGCCCCAATGGGGCACAGCTCCTGACAGAAAAATCTGCTCCTGCATGAACTTCTCTGCATGAACTGCAGAGACAGAAATAAAGTTAAGTTAGCTGTCTTTGAAGAAGGTTGTGTTGGTATTTTTGACTGTTCCTTAATTCTTGAAGGGGAAGATTTTTGTCTCAGTAATATTTGCTGCAGCAGATTGCCTTGCAATTATTAATAAGGATTGGAATTATCAGATAAATACTGCATGTGGAATAATAACAAGTATTTCTGCTTTTAGAAATGAGAGGGATTAGATGATGTATGCTCCCATGCTGCTATTGCTACAGATCCAAACTACATTGATCTCCCGTGATTATGAAATAGTAATATAGATATTAAATAATGAGCTACAAATCAAACATAATTTAGGATATTCTACTGGTTTTGTCTCAAATAGAGTTAATTTTCTTCATAGTAGGTTTTATGATGTTATGTTTTCAATTTGTGACTAAAACAGTGTTGATAACGCATGGATGTCTTGTCTGCTGCTGAAGAGTGTTTGCATAGCATCAAGGCCTTTTCTGTTTCTCACAAAACCACAAACAAGCAGGTGGAGGTTGCACACGAAAGTGGGAGGCAACATGGTTGGTACAGGTGACCTCAATTGACCAAAGGAAAATCCATGCATTATAATGTCATACTCTGCAATAAAACCTGAGGGGAGGGGGAAAGGAGGAAGTGGGGATATTCAGAGTTATGATGTTGTCTTCCCAAGTAAATGCTATGCATGATGGAGCCCTGCTTTCCTGGAGATAGCTGAAGACCTGCCTGGCGATGGAAAGTAGTGAATGAATTCCCTGTTTTGCTTTCACACATAGAACCACACAGAATTCCCATACTTGGAAAAGACCTTTAAGATCATCTAGTCCAACTGTTATCTAACTCTACGAGGACCACTACTGCACCACATCCTTGAGCACCATATCTTGATGGCTTTTAAATAAATCCAGGGATGGCAATTCAATCACTTCCCTGGGCATCCTGTTCCAATCTTTGAGAACTCTTTCAGTATAGAGGTTTTTCTTGATGTCCAACCTAAACCTTCCCTGGTGTACATTGATGCCATTTCCTCTTGTCTTATCAACTGTGACATGTAAGAAGAGACCACCACCCACCTCTCTACAACCTCAGATTATCCTTTCAGATAGTTGTAGAGAGTGATAAGGTCTCCCCTCAGCCTCCTTTTCTTCAGACTAAACAACCCCAGCTCCTTCAGCTGCTCCTTATATGACTTACTCTAAAGACCCTTCACCAGCTTTGTTGACCTTCTCTGGACACACTCCAGCACCTCGATGTCTTGAGTATACAGCTTTTGCATTCCCTACTGAACTGTCTTTATCTCAAACCATGAGTTTTCTTTTACCCTTCTGATTCCCTCCCCCATCCCTCTGTGTGAGATTGAGTGAGTATCTATGTGGTTGTTTAGCTGCCAACTGTGGTTATGCCACAACAGATACCAAATCCAATTAACACATACACAGTCTATTAAAATATATATATATATATATATATATGAAATCTGCCTGTTTCTAATGACTATTGCATAAGATTAGCTATTGGAGTCATCAGAAGTTAAGTAGATTGTGTCTGAACTTCTCTTTGGCTCATGTTTGTATTCCACTTAATTTTTCACCTTAACTTTTAACCAAAACTTTATTATTTACCAAGATAGCATCAGTTTCAATGAATTTCTGCTCAAAAACTTTTTAAATCATTGTTTTATAACAACTACTGAAAGTATAATCCCATGTAAACAAAGATTGTTAAAAGAAGTAATGTTGAGTTTAAAAATCTGGGTATTCCAACTAGGAATATAGTATGTAAAATACTCACGTGAGCCAAACTTTACTTTAAAAGGAGCAATTGAATTCAAGGCATACTGGAACAACAATAATAACAAAACAAAACAACTCCCCCAAAAATCCAAAACCCTATAAAAAAAAATAGCAACAAACTCAAAACAAGTAAACTCAATATGTATTATGGAACTCTAAATGTCAAATAAAAACATAGGAAGAAAAATAAATATTGTAATTATATAAAAGGAGTTAGTAATTGAGGTAATTAGAATTGAATTATTATCCATAAATATGTACACTTGAAGTGTACTGTAACTTAAAGTAATATAAATCTGAAGAAACTTTCATTCTCAACCAATAGCTTCACTGATAGATGGTGTCTAAGAAATAAATATGCTCCAAAGATTCATTTCAATGCATTTTCAGACTTCTGACACACTGAAATGATAGTATATCTTTTCAGGTTTAAAAAGATCTATAATAAAATGTTATTTGCTTAAAATATAAAATATTGGGTGCAAATATTTTTCTAGAAACAT
>WUAM01000315.1:584218-597972 GCA_024336885.1 Actenoides hombroni
AAAAGAAAAGAAAAGAAAAGAAAAGAAAAGAAAAGAAAAGAAAAGAAAAGAAAAGAAAAGAAAAGGAAAAGAAAAGAAAAGAAGATAAAATCCTTCCTTGGTAAACTTAATGTCTTCAAAAAAAAAAAAAGAGTTAAAATTACTTCTTTTCAAGAAGTACTTGACATTGTCTTAGGTTTTAATGTAAAATTAGAGGACTTTGGTATATAAATTATGCAACATCAATAGTGTCTCTCCTCCACTTTTGTAACTATTTCAGTTTCTCATTATGCAGGGAGATTGATCTGACCAAAGAGGAGGACAGAAAAATTAAGAATAGAAATTATTTTAAGAGTCTCATTGAACTCCCACTGGAGTCCGTGGGTAAATGCCTAGCTGTTTCAGTGGGAGTAGTACTAGGCCTATGACAAGCAGGTCATATTTTCTAATATACAGGATGTATTGGTCTTATAAAGTGAGATTCAGAAACTAACTGACCTTCAGGTTTCTTCATCTTGTAAAAAGCAAGAATTATGCAGGAAATACCTATAGGTCTTCCTAACCTTGGAGGAACTAGATCACATTTTTAAATAGAATCAACAGCTCATGCAGTTTAAGGTCACATACTTCACAAAAAAAAAGTGATGTGGACATGATGAAAAGAAATAAAATCTGTGGATTTAGTCGAGTGATTATATGGCACATATTCCTTTAAATATGTCTCAGACTGGTCAAGCAACACAAAAGCTTATCCTGGATGCTTTGGAGTAGACCTGTATCAAAAATGAAATAAAATATACTTAATGTTTGTTCTCTCCTTGTGTTTTTGTTTGTTTTATTTTGGGGGGTGTGTGTGTGTCTGTGTGTTTTTGTTTTTGTTTAGTTTTGTTTTGTTACATATATTTCTCCTTTTTATAATTTTAAAAGATGAAGCTTTAAATGTCATTAGCTTGCCATGTAATTCTTGTTTCATCAGCTGGAAATGAGCATAAGTATAATCATCTGAGAATGGAAAACCAGCAGCTTTTGAACATTAGCTGTATAACATTACAAATGTTATCTGCTTCAGTATTAATTGTTTAATGCTCACTCCTGTAGGATTATTATAATTTTTTTCATTGGTACTGTGAAATCAGTGTCTTAATAAAGAATGTTGTAACTTGAAAAGAATCAAAAGAATTAAAGTGAACAATTTTGATGATAGACATTAATATTACTGTAATTAGATTTCAATAACAAGTAGTTGAGAAAGGGCTACAGATGTACATAGAATACATTTAGAAAACCCTAGTGTGTAGAATGAATCTGGAGTCAATGACTACAGAAAAAGAATGCATGTGAAACTGAACCATCTCAAGACTGTAGCAGAGGAGCTAATATGCAAAATTTCAGAGGCATTGTAAGTACCCAGGAACAGGATGGTGCCACAGGTCTCAGGACTGTATATACAACTGGTCAGTTATCGGTGTGGAATGATGTAACAACCTAATGAA
The DNA here is from genome assembly GCA_024336885.1 of Actenoides hombroni. Classification (NCBI taxonomy): domain Eukaryota; kingdom Metazoa; phylum Chordata; class Aves; order Coraciiformes; family Alcedinidae; genus Actenoides; species Actenoides hombroni. Next base: position 585,691 of record WUAM01000315.1, read on the forward strand.
GCTGCCCATAGTTGATACTAGTTGGAAATATATAAGACAGCAACAACAATTAATTATACATGTCTAACTGCTCCTGATTATGTGAAATTAATAACCCCAATATCCTGCAATGTTAGGTATTCAATTACAATTAAAAAGAAATACTTGTGTTCAGCTTAACATTTCACCTTTGAGGTTTGACTGCATTTTAAATGCAACACAAGGTCTCATAAAAATCAAAAATAAATAAAATTAAGTATTTGATAATGCTTTTGTATATTACTGATGTAAATTTAGGCAAACAAGAGTTATAGGGCTGAAATGAATGTTGTCCTCTTACAAGCAAAATTACAATACTATGTCTTTTTTTTCAGAATGAGAAATGGAATGACTTGCTAAATAAAGTGCTATGAAGACTATTTGCAGATAATTTTTAAATTGTAGTACTCAAAGCTATTCTGTATACACTGGTAATATATCATGATACTGAAGTTTCATAAGTCAGAGTGCACTATGTTTTTAGGATTGTCTCAATCCTGTACAATCTATCACAAAGGAAAAGAAGTGTGCTCTTCAGAAATATTTTATTTGATGCAGTTTTTAGCACCTAACAGATGAACCCATATCATCCAGCATGGAAGAAATTAATATAATCAAGAAAAACAATTTCAACACTTCTGTAAAATTCATGATGGTGTCTAAATAAAGCATTACTTTTTGACTCTTCAAGCATATTACTCCATAGATCCTTTATTCTCAAATAATTTTCTATTGCTCTGAATATAAATTTATTTTAGTACAAGTTTTAAAACATTCTGCAATCACTTCTTTCTGTCGTTTTGTTTTTTTTTTTTTCCAGTATCACATTTTATATGTTGTTTTGTCTGGGTGTTTGATGGCCTGCTAGGCAAAATGCTGACAAATTAGAGAGGGATTGATTTTGACCTTTTACAACTTTAAATCTACAGATGTTTATGCACATGCTTGTCTTTCTGAGTGAGTAGTTCCACTGTCATCAGTATGACCACTTTTGTTTAACTTATTTTTGCAGGGTCAGGATTCAATTCTGCAAAAATCCAGATGCAAACAGAAGAGGATATGACTCAGCAGGTTTCTCTCATTGGTATTAACAAAGATTAATATGCAGATAAACTAGATCTACAAGTACTTGGCAGATTCCAGGAAAAAGCAGTCTTAAGTTGCAAGAGAGGACTTAAAAGCACAGCTTTATTTTAATTATTCTCTTATTTTAATTAAATTTTCTATTACAGCCAAATCTTTTATTTGCATGCACAGGTGTAATTTCCGTATTTCTGAAGTATCTGTAATTTAATATGAAATGGTTAATCATTTACTAAATAGTACATCTGATAATTTAAAAGCTAGAATAATATTACATTTACATTAATTGTAGAGAATATTAGTATTTAGATGGAAATGACAATTTTAGTTATTATTAACTCTATTTAATTTAATTTTAAATAATCTACTGACTTCTTGAATTTAAAACACAGTTGTTTATCTTACTGAATCACAACCTACAGAGATGACCATTAAATTTAACCACAATCTCTATAGTTTATGATTTAAAACTCTTATCATTGTAATTAATTCAGATAATTTGTTTAGCCTTTGTTTAAGTTTAAGCAAATCAATTTTCCTGTAGAAATTCAACAATATGACTTGAAACAGATAATGATTTTATTAGATTTTAAAATATTCACAGAATATGTAGGAATAAAGCAAAATCCCAAAACACTAAGGTCATTCATGTAAATTTCATCTTAAATAAAGGTCAATCTATCAAATCATGTAGAAGAAGAAGTGTTGATACTACTTCCAGTTTTGAACTTCCATGTAGAGCTGTAATATGGAAAATTAACATCACCTTCTAGAGCCCGTGGAGAAATGAACTCCAATTTAAGTGACCATAGATAAAGCTGTTTTTCATAGAATAAGATAGCACCTATTTTCTTAACCTCAACATCAGCATATCAACTGGATTTAGAATCATAGAATGATAGGGGTTGGAAGGGACCTCTGGAGATCATCAAGTCCAACCCCCTGCCAGAGAAGGATCACCTAGGGTGTGCCACACAGGAACACATCCAGAACGGTCTTGAATGTCTCTAGAGAAGGAGACTCCACAACCTCCCTGGGCAGCCTGTTCCAGGGCTCTATCACCCTCACTGTAAAGAAGTTTTTCCTCATGTTGAGGTGGGACTTCCTGTGTTTCACCTTTCGACCATTACCTCTCATCCTGTCACAGGGCACCACTGAAAAGAGACTGGCCCCTTCTACTTGACACCCACCCTCAGCTATTTATAGACATTAAAAAGATCCCCTCTCAGGCTTCTCTTCTCAAGACTAAACAGCCCCAGTTCTCTCAGCTTTTCTACATAGGAGAGACATTCAAGTCCTTTAGTCATCCTTGTAGCTCTCCATTGGACTCTCTCCAGTAGATCTCTGTTTCTCTTGAACTGGGGAGCCCAAAACTGGACGCAGTATTCCAAATGTGGTTTCACTAGTGCAGAGTAGAGGGGAAGGAGAACCTCTCTTGACCTGCTGGACACACTTTTCTTAATGCACCTCAGGATACCATTGGCCTTTCTGGCCACAAGGGCACATTGCTGTTCCATGGATAACTCATTGGCCACCATGATGCCAAGGTCCTTCTCCATGGAGCTGCTTTCCATCAGAACTTGAACAAAAGACAGTTTTACAGCCTGCTTGGCACCAATGTTGGACATTAATCAAACTGACAATGCAAACACTTCAGCTGGATGCTTTGCAAATGTACTTCTAGCCAGTTCGATCATATTATTTCAATTTGTGTATCACGTGATTTTTTATTTTTTTTTTTGTACTTGCTTTGTACAAAAATAAGACATAAGAAATAGTCTTTCTTTTCATAAACATCTCATATGCAAACAATGAGCTATGACAGTTGATCTTTTCTGCAGGTAAGAATATGATTTTTTTGTCATTTTCAGACACCATTTTCCAATGTGCTGATACTTTCTGTTACAAAATTAATATTGCAGTATGGAGTACAGGGAGATCAATGTGAATGTGGCCATTTCATTGAAGGACACTGCTCTGTGGAAAAAAAAATAAAAATATATCTAGTGGTGAATGATGTATATATTTCTGGAATATCATAGAATCACAGAATGATAGGCATTGGAAGGGACCTTAGGAGATCATCCAGTTGAACCCCTCCTTTTTAGAGGTCGCACAGGATCATGTCCCAGCAGGTACTGAATGTCTCCAGAGATGGACTTTCCACCATCTCTCCTTGCAGCACATTCCAGTGCTCTGCCTCTCTCAAAGTAAAGAAGTTCCTACACATGTTTAGATGGAACTTCAATGTTCAAGTTTATGTAACTAGAGTCCATTAGAAATTATTTCTTTCACCATACAGTATGGTCTCTACTAGTTCTTATCTTTTGAGTTTACAAGGGTAAAAAAGAGATCAGCTGACTGGGCATTATGACCCTGGTTGACAACATTGCCTGACCTGTGTCAGTAGCTATCAAAATCAAACCTGCAAGTGTCCAAAGAGGAGAAATACTTTTTACATTTGTGGCTTGTTGCTACAACACAGCATCTAAAAATAAAGATATTCTATCAGTGTCATGGAATGAAAATCTATTTTCCAAGAGTCTGTAAAAACTAGAGCAGGGGTTGTTTGCTTGTTTGGTTTTCCTTTTTAGTTATCCTTCCATTTGTTCTGTAGGTTGGCAGGATTCAAGTAGGGTCATTAGTTTATTTTTGTAGGTGATAAATAGCAAAGGAACAATTTTTTATTTTTATTTTTTTAAATAATGTTTATATATTAAATGCAATGTAAAATAAATATTTTAGTTGAATGTAGATTTTTTAGATTCACCAACTGCTCTGATGTTCACAGAACATGTACTTTTAAGAACAGGCTGGTTTTTGGTTTCATGTGAAACTACCTTCTTTGGAAACCTGTAACATACCCATAGTAATATGAAGTTTAATGCAAGTGAAGGGCTGGAGATTCCTGATTGCTTCTCTGGTCCATGCTGGAATGTATGATCCTGTGACCAAGCTGCTAATGGTGCTTAAACTAGGTAGATAAAGCTCAGTATGTCTTTGGGCAGTGCATTCACACTGCTAACTGCAGTGCAGGTGTACACAGACTGAGGAAGAAAGCACTGTGTTTGTTGTGGTTTGTTTTGCTGTGATTTGTTCTTTTTTGAAGCTTAGAGAAAATACTACATTTATAATATATGCATAATTTTGATATATAGTCTAGGTTTAAAACAACAGAGTAATTGATATGATCCTACTACAGTACTGCTAATTCCAGAGACACAGTTTTATTTGTCATTATTGCAAACTTTTCTTCTTGTATTCTGAAGATGTTAAGCCTTGGAGCTTTTAACTCTGCTCCAAATCTTCATGCCTTTTAAATAATAGCAAAGACTACTGCCTTCATGCTTGTGGCATTAATTCAAAATTGTATGCTTTCAGTAGATTATTGGCAAACTCTGCGTGGGTATGCAGACTGCAAATACATGGCACAGAATGTATATTACTGTAATACCTGAATAAACTGTAACACAATATATATTTATTTTAATAAATGAAGTGTGCATTTGGTTATTTAACAGTCATTCATAAAATGATACAAAGATAGTGATACGCAATAGAAGTATTTTATTGTCTTCTGAACTAATGGTCCAAGTCTTATCACCTTGCAACAACAGCTCAGCTGTGATTCATGATATATAGATAAAATATAATGCCACATGCAGTAATCATAAAGACTAACTGACCCTATGAGGCTAATCTCCCTTGGCTTCCTCAGTAAACCATGGGCAAGGATAAGTCCCTGGAAGAGTGAATCAGAGGAAGTGTCTAAATCAACCACTGTGAATGGTGAATATATGAAAAAAAATTCCCCCCCCCTTGTTTAAAGAAGAAATCCAGGGAAAATAGCCTTAAGAGACCAGCATTTGCTTCTCTGAATAACCCTCAGAGATGGGGGTCTGGAGGATTCCAGTACACAAAACTAGCACTTGGAGCAGAGACCCTATATAAACAAAACTGTAATCAATTTAAAACTCTGCATTCTTAAAGGGTTCTTTATGTAAAGGTCAGGATGCTAAGTGTACCCTGTTTGATCTGCCTGGGAAGCATAACTATGCAATGAGCAACAGAACACTTAGACAAACAGAAATAACTCATCTTCACGGTAATTAAAATAGAAAGGTTTGTTTTGATAGGTCTTACAGCAAAAAAATTGCTCACTGAATAACATTGTTGAATGTGCTGCTGAAGAAGCTGGTGAAATTTCTTGACTGAGCCATAGACCATGAGGGTTTGATCCAATAAACCATCTAAATGCATACCTAACTGAAATGCTAACATCTGTGGTACTGTTCGTGCTTAAAGTCTAGAGCACATTAAATACGTGATGTATCTAACCTATTAACATTGGATAACACTGATGAACTGATTTAAAGTTTGGTCTCAGTTCTACATACACTGACATTTTTCCAGAATAATAAAATGCAATATATTATTGTTTGTTCTCTTCTTGCAGCATTCACTTTTTATGGATGATTTTAACAAGGTAAGCTGATAATTTTTTGTTGTTGTTGCTGTTTTCTCTCTCAGGAATATCTCAGCTGTCGTAACACTAAGGACTCTCTCTGTCCCACTGCATGTATGCAGGATTTCAAACATTTCTGTTGTGCCCATGTTTCCTGTGCCATAGCAATTCAGTGCAGTCAGAACACCAGAATCAAAAGAGGTGATTTTGAACTCTTACCTAATGCTGATTATCATACGGACTGGAAACCACAGCACTGTAGCCACTGAGCCAAACATCCTTTCAGAGAGAGAAGGAGACAAATAGGGTACACAGAGAGCAGATGTCCAAAGATCTATAATGGTGTAGCACTTGTTTCACGTTAATTTCCAAGCAACAAAGGTAAGAGGTTAGGCTTTCTGGTCTTTTCTCCATGTCAGTTGATGCAAGCGTGTAACCAATTTAAATTCGCATAGTTTTGGTATTATCCTTCCCTCCTCCTACACATCCATCCACATTAACTATTTTTGCTCTCCTTTTTTTTTTTCCTGCTCTATTTACATAAGGTAATATAGATGGCATGAAGATTTGTTAAAAGTATCAGGAAGCTTCTGCATTGTTAAAGGACAAAGAGGATGAGCAAAGGAGAGTAGTAATTCCAGCTTCCATTGGACTATTTTTTGGGTTTATATTGGACATAGTGATATTGTGAAGTATGTTTTCCTCATCATAGTTGTGCTAACAATATTCAAAAAATGTCATTTAATAAGTAACATACTATTACAAATCAATGCAATTAACAGCTTTGAAAACTTAATTATATATGATGCAATGCAAATTAGGATCTACATTGTTAAGGTCTACATTAAAAGAAAATGAAAACAAAGCTCAACTATGAGAAGCTAGTAAAATTATTCATAAAGAAACAGGATTTTATACAAAGTAAAAAATAAAAGAAGTCCACCTACCATCCATGAAAGATGTGTTCTCAATAAGGTAAAATTACGATCTCATTTCACCCACTAACAATTGTGAGCATTGGCACAATCAGAATGTAAAAACACTTACATAATTATTATCAGTGTTTACTTCTAGAAATATGGAAATTGTCACTTCTAACTCCACATTTTTGTCATTACTTTCAAGTAACCTCCCAGCACACTGAATTTCTAGAGGGTATTAGAAATCCTACTTGGTTATAGCTTCAGTGCTAGTTTCCAGTGCTTAAAAATTTTGTAGGGCAGAGACATCCACATGATCACTCTGGGGGGCAGATACTTCCTGAGACAACCTCAAAGGCTCAGGAATAATAAGTAGGTCATTTATTTAAAATACCTAAGTATTAGCCTTAGAAAAACATGTGCTTGTTTGTTTAATTTAGTTCTGTTTTGTTTGTTTGATTTGTATCTAAGGGAATTTTCACTGAAATAAGTAACTTGCGCCAGTAGCAAAATTACTTATTAGAATTTAATTTACTTTTCAAACTTCTCCCCAAGTTAAGATGTTGGTATAATTAAAAAAGCACTGAAGTTTGATTCCAACACATTTTCATTCAGAAAAAAAATTACATATAAGCATGATCAGTCATACTGAGTTCAGCAGTATGAACACTAGAATAAAGTTACTTGTGTGTGTACATATTTTTGAGGCTGAGCTCTAAGTACAAGTTTATATCAGAAGAAAGCTTTTTGCACAGGTATGATTTCACAATTAAGTTTTGAGCCTTTGTTCTTCATAAAGACAGAAGTTATAATGCCAAAGGTATAGTTCTGCAAAAATAGCTTATACAAGTTGCATGAAATTAAAATAATGTTTTGTTGTTGTTTCTTATTTTTTGTGTGTTCCCAGTGACCATACATGGTAAATTTTTTTTAGAGAGTTTTTCCTTTTTAAAATTATAATTTTAGAAATTCTTGATCTGGTGTAGCAATTTCTAGTACTTATGCCAGTGACCTCCAGTGAAATTCCAAACAATGAAAGAATAAAATAATCTACTAGAACATAGCACGAAGAAAAGGAGATTTCTGTTGTATTAATCCCTCACTCTTTCAGTAAATGTCTCACTCCAGCAACTCATTGTCTTTCTTGTGGTGTGGAGCCCAGAACTGAACACAATATTCAAGCTCTGGCCTCACCAGTGCCAAGTACAAGATCAATTCCCTTCTCCTGCTGGACACACTATTTCTGATACAGGCCAGGATGCCACTGGCCTTCTTGGCCACCTGGGCACCCTGTTGGCTCATATTCATCTGTGTGTCAACCAGCACCCCCAGCTCCTTTTATACTGGGCAGTTTTCCAGCCACTCTTCCCCAAAACTGTAGTGCTGCCTGGTTGTTGTGACCAAAATGCAGGACCCAGCACTTGGCCTTGTTAAACCTCATACAATTGGCTTCAGACCATTGATTCAACCTGTCCAAGTCCCTCTGCAGAACTTTCCTAACCTCAAGCAGATCGACATTCCCACCCAATGTGTTGTCATCTGCAAACAATGAACATGAATAAAGATGCATAAGAAGCAGCATATTAAAAAATAATCATTAATTTTTCTAGGATTTTTAAAATTAGATTCATATCATAATGCAGGTACCTAACTCCCCTTTCCATTCTTTTTCTCTCTATGCTTACAATTTCATAATTACAATTACTGGTACATTTCTGGATGCTTTTCTCTGACTTTGAATTTACCATAAACAGGACTGTAGCATTATCAAACACCTCAGTGCACACTGGCTTAAACTTTTTTTTCCTTTCCCTCTATGACTCTCAAATTCAAGTTTTAAAAGCCATACGTGTACTAGAGTACTTAAAGACCTTTAGCATGATTCTAGGAGCCACAACTTGTAGTACTCAGATTATATAATTTGGGACGGCGGTGGAACTACCACTATGCCATCATTTTCACTGACATGAAAGCTCAGACAGAGTGATCCAGTTTAGGCATTCATCCATCTTTAAAATGGCAACGTAATGTTTTCTTTTTCTACCAAAATCACAGAATCACAGAATGGCTTGGTTTGGAAGGAACCCTAAAGATCATCTAGTTCCAACGCCCCTGCCATGGGCAAGGACACCTTCCACTAGACCGGATGGTATGAATATAATGCAATGAACGTGGTGGAATGAATAGCAGTAGCATCTGATTTAAGCCTGTTGGCATTTTCACTTAAGCATGAATTAAAAACTGTAAGAAAAATGTTGAAACAATACTTCTTTTCCTGTTTTCTCTGCATTATGACTTTTCTGGTCTTGCCGCAGCACATGGTAAATGAGAACCAAAAGGGAAATCTTTATACATTAAAAGGAGATGTTTTGCTACTTACTAAAATTTAAAGGCAGCCATAGGCAAAAGCTGGTGTGGTCGTTCAGACAAAAATAAATCTAAAAATTAATAAATAATTCCTATAACTTAATTGCTTATAAATACAAGGAAATCCTTAAAATGATTTTGCATTTCTTACCTAAAAATCCAACCACTTCACAAATGAACAGTGTCCATGCAAGAGAGGGAATCAATGGACTGTATAGTATTCTATATCTCTAAAATGCCATTTATAAGCTTATATTTTTACATGTGAATACTTTATTTAATAAGTAGTGCTGAGTGACTGTTAGCTGTTATATACTGTACCTTCATCTCTGTACAAAGACCTTGTCTTCTGTAGCCATAAAAAAAGCCTTTAAAAAATTTCTTAAGGTATGAACTTCATTGAATTCAACTGCTCAAGTCTAAATATTGGTATTCTTAAATTAACTTGGGATATTTTTAAATAGTTTTGTGATTGATCGCTACAATTCTGGAATGACCGAACTAGTAGACAGTGGCTACATGTTGTCTGAATTTTTTCTTTTTTGGTCTGGAGCATCATTTGATTGTCTGCAATAAAAAAGGCTGTCATATAATAACCAGAGCAGCACATGTAAACACTGCATGCTGTCATTACACTGACTCCCAGCAAACGGAATAGCTCTTCTACAAGTGCCTAGTTACAAAGCTTTTATAAAGGAGCCTTTATATTTCTGAATAGCATGTGTTTCCACCATGAAACTAGTTTCCAGTTTTTAACATCACTAATAGAATCTCATTCATGAACTGAAGTAAAAATTATTTTGCCGCAGAAAAAATGTTTTTAAATGACCAGTGAATGTATTTGCAAAAGAAGCCAGAGTGAAATGCAACAAAAGCTCCAAGGACTTATATGTAGTTGGTGTATAAGTTTGCAGACAACATCAAATTAAGTGGTAATGTAGATCTGCTTGAGGGTAGAAAGGCTCTACAGAGGCATCTGGACAGGCTGAATCGATGGGCTGAGGCCAACAGTATGAGGTTCAACAAGGCCAAGTGCTGGGTCCTGCACTTGGGTCACAACAACCCCATGCAACACTCCAGGAAGAGTGGCTGGAAAGCTATAAACAATTACCTTCCCATTATTCTATAGAAACAAGGTACTTAAGGAGCAAGAATTATACTTGCTTAAAGGCTTTTGTAATGTGATTAAATTCTTTTAAGTGGGAGGGAAGTTTGAAGATTTTAAAACTTTACTGAGACACACAGATGTGTGCTGGCAAATGTCAATGAATCAAAACCAGCTATAAATCCAGACTTTAAGTGTTGATGGAGAGACAAAGACTTATTTGACAAACTGATGATATTAATCCATACTGCTTGCTTCAGAAGAGGAGTTTTCAATAAGAAGCTTATTATCCCAGGATATCATATCTGCTGAGCTGCTGTATGCATATCCATTTTATACTCTCTGTGCCATCTTTTTAGAAAATTGCAAAATCACTTCATTCTGAGGTGGAATGAAAACAAACTTCAAAATTAGTCAAGAAATAAAAGGTTTATTACATAGCCTTAGGTCTTAGGAATGGTTATATTGTATGCTATATATTATTTGTCTTAAGGAGAAAGTATATAGGCTAGAGGAGGAATGGGAAAACTTATGTCAGAGTCTTCTCTATTTTTATTACTGCTTAACTGAATGTCCTTAAACTGTTTCTTAAATACATCAGTACTACTGTAAAGAGAATCAGGACCTCCTGTTCCAGAGGTTGAAGAATCCATAATTACTCCATAAAACTTTTAGTATTTTTCAGTATCTGGATGTCTTTTGGAAATTTTTTCATTTAATGAGTCTTTCACCTATTTATATCAGAAAATTATGAAAACCAGAAATGGTAGCATTTCTTTAAACACAACATTGCATGAATGTGGCTGGAGTATCTCAAATCTGAATGATTAAGTTTTGTAAGTAAGGTGCTCAGGTTAAATGGTGATGGATCACAGAAGTATCTAAAATGAATGAGCTTTATGACAGATTTTTCTGTCATTAGATCATTTAGCTTCTGAGTCAGCAAGATTCTTGAGCATCCACTCATTGAATATGTGGATAGTCAAGTGTAGTCAACATGATTTTTTCCCATGGTTAAATTCAGACATTCCTGAATTTCTTCCAAAGCACAGTCTCTGATGTCTACAACAATGAGAACGAAGCATTCTTTTCTCAAGGGAAAATATTAGAAGGTATTTACTCACTAGTATAAAGCACTCAAGCATTATATGACAATGTTTATATCTGTATGCAGAAAACAAAACAAAACAAAAAATAGATTGCATATTACGCACTTAATAATGCAATTTTGACTTTGTGCAAGTAACTGCAGGTTTTTTGGGTTTTGCTATTTTGGTTGGTTTTGGGTTTAAATATGTAACTAAAAATGTAGATGAACACGTATAGTAACATATAACATGTGTCTTCAAATAAATTAATTGCAAGAGTTTTGATATATGAATCAAAACTATACATTTAACATAATATTCCTTTGTATTTAAAGCTGTTACTAAAAATTAGTCATTTCTTCAACTGTAGAATAATAGTTCCCAATATTCTCAAAGTCACATACTAGCATTCGTTAATTGAGGCTTAAATCACCCCTGTGGGTTGGATAAAGAATACCCAGGTTCCACTTCACTTGCAGTTGAAGTGTAGCCAAATGTAGGTTAAATGTGGCAGATTTCTTCTTTTCAGCTGAATCAGAGGACATATTATCAAGAACATATTTGGGGTTATTTTGAACAAGAACATTCTTAGAACAGATGAGTAATACACTCTCTTTTAGGCAAAACATCAAGGAATGACAAGCTTCTCTTCATGCTTATTCCAAATTAAATTAGCTAGAGGGGAACAGTCACCAGTAACACAATCCTGAGGTGTTATACAGGGCAATACTGATTCTAATCATAAAATAGATATATAAATTTTTTGTGCATTAACACCACTTGCCAAAATAATACCTGAAGTGCTATTGCTCTGTTTAGCCACTGAACCAGTCTGAGAGCTTGTTTTGAAAGGTATAGCAAGATAACAGAAAAGATTACTAACCTCTGATATTTTACACTTGTAGGCTGGAATAGCAAAGATGTATTTCAACTCTGGACAGGATAATACTTAACACATTCTTACTTTTAAATAAACAGTGCTTAACCCCAGTTAAATAATTGGCTTTGTATGAGTGAGGCTGAAAGGTACAGTGCCCTTTTCTGTAAATATGGAGAAACACACTGTATGATAGAAATTATGTGTGATTTTTAATTTCATACTGCATACTCCATACCCTTGCATAACTCATTACTTCCAGGCTTTTCTGGAAATTTTCCTACTGTATGATGTGCATACAACCGCACAGCTTTTAGATCAGAATGCATTTGTTTTATATTCAGATTATGTATGTGTGT
>WUAM01000315.1:599789-620709 GCA_024336885.1 Actenoides hombroni
CCAGCTGGACTCTGCACCACTGATCACAACCCTCTGAGCTCTATTGTTCAGCCAGTTCTCAACCCATCTCACTGTCCCCTCTTCTAACCAACACTTCCTGAGCTTACCCACGAGGATGTTGTAGAGACAGTATCAAAAGCCTTGTTGAAGTCAAGGTAGACAACATCCACCACTCTCCCTTCATCTACCCATTCAGTCACACAATCGCATAAGGCTATCAGACTAGTCAGACATGACTTCCCTTTAGTAAATCCATGTTGGCTACTCTTGATAACCTTCTTTTCTTCCATATGCTGAGTTATGATCTCTGGAATGAGATGCTCCATTACTTTTCCAGGGATGGAAGTGAGGCTGACTGGTCTGCAATTACCAGGGCCTTCCTTTTTGCCTTTTTTGAAGACTGGAGTGATATTGTCTTTCCTCCAATTCTCAGGCACCTGTTCTCCATGATCTTTCAAAAATGTTGGAGAGTGGTAGAGCAACAACATCAGCCAGCTCCCTCAGCACTCGTGGGTGCAGCCCCAGGGCCCATGGATTTGTGTGTGTTCAGTTTATGCAAGTGATGTCTAACCCAATCCTCACTGACCAGTGGAGAGACTTCCTCCATCCAGGCTTTCACTCTTACTTCCAGGGTCAGGGATTTCTGAAGGCTAGTCTTAGCAGTGAAGTTTGAAGCAAAGAACTCCACCTTCTCTGCATCCTCTGTCACCAGGTCTCCCACATCATTCAACAGTGGGCCCACATATTCCCTAGTCTTCCTTATATAACTGATGTGTTTGAAGAAGCCCTTCTTGTTCTCCTTTACTTCCTTTGCCAGAGTTAATTCCAAGAGGGCCTTGGGCTTCCCTGTTGCACTGCTACAAACCCTGACAGCATTCCTATAATTCTTCCAAGAGACCAGTTCTTTATCCCACTGTGATGTGACAGTATGTGACACCCACATACTATGAACTTCATTTCTCCACTTGAGTTTTTTTAGCAGCTCCTTGCTCATCCATGATGGTCTCCTGCCTCCTCTACTTGATTTTTTTACTCAGGGGAATGCACCTGTCTTAAACTTGGAGGAAGTAATGGTTGAATATCAACCAGATCTCTTGGGCGCCCTTATCTTCTAGAGTAATATACAACTGTATGCAAAACCCAAACCCCCTCCCATGGCAATTATGTCACCGTCACCACTGATGCTGTGGAGCAGGTGCTGGGGAAGTCCCAGACTGGACTCAGCAGCAGATCAGAACCAGGCTGAGGAGCTAGATTCTGGAACTGGATTCAGGAACATACAGATTGGGATCAAAGGTAGAATGGACAGAGTCCTCCTCAGATATTGGCCATTGAAGAAGAGAGCTTGACCCTTGTGAACACTTAGCTTTATACTGAATTTGACATATGTGGGATGCAACAGCTCATCTGTTGGTTTAGGGTCACTTGTCCTGTCTGCTCCTCCCTGCAGGTGTGGCCTTTCACTTTCTGCATCCCCAAGCGTGGTGCACAGGTTCCAGCAGTGGCCTTGGTCTGCAACTCTAAAGATGGGGTGTTATCACTGCTAGAAGCAAACACTGCCTGTGAAAACAGGCTTCTAACTTCAGAAAGAGCAGTTCGAAGAACTGAGATGAAAAGAAAAATCACTGAACAGAATTAGTTCTGTTCTCACTCAAACCAAGACACTCAGCATAAACAAAATGTATTATCTTGATGCATTATATCAGCCCTTTGTTTCCTGTTTAATAGGCTTAGCATTTAGGATGCAGAACTGGATAGCTCTGCAGGTCAGTGCACAACACGGGCAGGCAGACTACCTCTGCACTGTTGTTAAACAAAGGATGGGGACAGCCTCACAAGCTGGTTGCTAAGTGTTGATAGAATTATCAGAGGATGGAATATCATTTTCTTCTAACTGCTTTTGGGAATGATAAATTTATTCATACTATCAGCTTTTGCTCCCCTGCTGTTTTGCTTGTGCTTTTCCTTAATAAAGCATAGATCTACTTAGTGGGATCACACAGGCTCAACTAACTTCAGAAGATATGGCAAGATTTCCTTCAGTTAGCATTTCCTTCTAATGCCTTAGCTAGCTTTTCCTTTGCAAAAAGCAGAGGTTTAAAATCTCACCCACAGACGCTTTTGGACAGTCACTTATTACTATCAGAACAGTCACCACAGTTCATTTAGAAATTCTACTATACACCACTGATGGGATCCTTTTTATTCTTTTTGTGGTCCTTCAACATTCATATTCTGATAGAAACTCAATCTAAGATAATGAACATCAGTTTTTAGAACTAACACATTGTCTAGCATGAAATGCATATGAATAAGACACAGGAACCAGTGTACACTTTTGTAGGATGCAGATGGAGATGTTGAGGGGACTATTTCTTATTACCAAACTCAATCCTGACATACCTGAAGTAATATTTTACATTAGAAGGGTTTAAGATTATTTTTTTTTCTTCATTAATATGGTCCTTTAATTTACTCTCCAAACAAATAAAAGGTCTGAAAGCGGACATGATATTTTTTTCTGTTACAGTTATCATTTAACAGTATATGAAGGTACAGAGGCACACTGTAAACATGTTGATGAAGTGTCAGTTAATAAAGGATGAATAAAACTCAAAATATTTGTTCTTAAAAATGATTAAATACAGAATTAAGCTAGATTACAGGCATTTTACTTATGAAACAAACCAATTTCCAGAGTAAGAATCAACCTTATTCCAGGCAATACAGTTTCTTTCTATGTAAATAATATGAAAGAAGTTTTATATTAGTAGATGTTGATATGTAATTCTTTGTTTTGGAAGCTAGTTAGAAAGGATTTTAAGAGATGCATTTTCTAAGCACTCTCTTAAAAATGTTACATAGCCTATTCCATTTCTTTTTTATTCATCTTCTTTGTATTTTCTGATCATTTGGTCATTTTCTTCGCTCTGTTCTGACCTTTCTTTTCTCAATGATGTTTTTCTCATTCCCTTTTTTCACCTCATTATTACTTATTCTTTATATTACAGTAATTCCTAGAACAGGGGTTCTCAAACACAAAGTGTCATGATCCCACTTAAAGTAATGAGTAAACAGAATGTGGTTTCAAGTCTGGAAATGACCCCAGAAATGAGAATGTAAATGGAGATTGTAAGCCCTGAAGTGGAGCCAGAAACAGAAAGTTTTCAGAACATTAGCCAAAGGGTAAAATTATACGTATCCAAACCTAATCTGCAATGTTCTGCAGACTTTACATTGGAATAATTATAAGAATGTGACAAAACTAAGAGATGATACAAACAAATGAGGAAAAAATCAGGTAATTTGGAGAACAAAAATAATAAAATGTGAGAGATTCTTGGTTAGTCAAGTAAATCTCAAATGTTTCTACCTGCACTTTCTTCCTGAACTCTTGCTCCCTCAGAAAATTATCACTAAGTACTTCAAGTTTTCAAATGTTCTTCTCACTGTGCCCTCCCAGGTTGCAGCTTTTCTCCATATCTTTGTGAAGAAAAATAAGGTTGGATGATGTGGGAGGGAGCTTGCCTTTCAAACAGCCTAGTATCTTCTGCCGATATACTGACAGCTATTAAACTGCCTACCCACTTCTCCTCTAAGACATGTTTTCATAGGGCAACACAGGCCATCTCAGGTCAGGCACCATACTGCCCTGCAGTAACAAAACTCTCTTCAAAGTAAGAGAAAAAGGATGCTAACAGCTGACACTGAGGCTTTTTTATGGGAAAAGGCAAGATAAGGAACCTTGGAGTTCTGTAGGAAATGGCAGAAACTTGGGATCCACCACTGAGTTAAATGTAAGAGGTTAGACTAGTTTTGCCAGAGTATCTGATTTTTTTTTAATTTTTTTTTTCTAGCAGGCATGCCATAAACCATTTCTGATTGTAATGTCTCCTTTAGTAGCTAGGATTTGCTAGACACAATATTGAGCAGATTGTTTACATTTCAGTGACTATTGCAAGATAAAACATTTTTAATCAGTTCTTCAAGGATATTTCAGAAGACACTGGAGGCAAGGTTTAGAGTTCTGATCATAAATTCTTTATGTTTTGCATTTGAAATGAGCATCTTAAGGAATATCAGAGAATTATATCAAAATAAAATATTTCCATCAGAGTAGCACATGTATTTTTATTTTATGTATTATGTGTGTTAATTCTCTATTTCTTTGTTAAATTTTGATCAGGTTAATATTACTGGAATCAGTAAAACTGACACATCTAACAGCAAAATGAGATGAGAGACATAGATGCGTTTTTCCTGAAGAAAGCTCAGAGTGGTTTGTTCAGGATCTCAAAGTAGTGATGTTGATTTTTCTCTCTTCAGTTTCGCTTGTTTTCCTTCGCATTATTTATTTATATAATACAAGAAAATAAAAGGTTAATTTGGGAGAAATTGGTACAAGATTTAAAATCAATACACTGAGGTGAAAAGCTTAGCAGCAAGCATGTTGCGTAGTTTACTTTCATTTGGAGTGGCTGTCTGGAATGAAATGAATTATTTCCCATTAAATGCAACAGTTTTGGGGATAGAAATATACTAAGTGGTTTGCTGACATGTATGTCGGTGTGGAAAAATTAATAGACCACCACACCAATTAGGTGGGAAAACCAATAAGTTTTGTAGACTGCGGTTATGCTTTCTTTGTAGGAGGGGTTGAGGAGCACCCCCATCCTCAGTCTATACCTGTTTGGACTGCAAACACTGTAAGGAAAAAAGACTCATGTAAACAACAGAGGATGAAGGTGAGAACTACTTCATTGAACCTACCAGGATTTCTTCACACTCCATTTTAGCAAACATAGTTTGGGAACTGGTGCAATCTATTAACAAATACCTTTCAAGGTCATGAAAGATTCATTGTATCCCTACATATGACGTATGGCTTCACAAACTCTACTGGACACTTAGGGTGATGAGCTCTCACCTTTTGGAGCAATGACACTGCCACACTAGCACTTGTCTCCAAGAAAAGCTCATGAGCAAAATTCCCAATGGAGCAAGAAGTTATATCAGTCACGCATTTACAAACAGAGAGGCACAGTGGTAGTGTCTTATCACAAACATGTTATTCCCTTTTTCTATTTCCCTTTTGACCTGGACATCTAGTACTGGAATTACTGTCTGATTATCTAATTTTGATTGCTGTGCAAACCATACCTTATTAACAAGCCACTTCTGAGCTCTGAACATACTACCACTCCCAATACAGTCCTGCGTTTATATATGTTAGGTGGTGTTTTGTTTAAGAGTTATGTGCAACTACCAACTACAGCTTGCAGACTTTGTCTGCCATTCCTTAGCTGTTTCTTTTTACCATCAACTAGCAGTCTCTGGGGTGGGTCACTTGGCCAGGCAGCCATGAATTACTGTGTTGGGGTCAAACCATTGAAGCCATCAACAGAAGGAAGGTGACAGCTCCACACCCTTGAGGATGGCTCCCAGGAGCTGCAGTCACTGATCCTTCCTTCCTCACTGATGCCCTTCCAGCTGGTGAAAGCTTATTGTGTATCATGCCAGGTGTGACATCATATCTTATTAGACCCTATTTATAGTTTTGTGTGTTAACCAACACATAATTGTTTTATACTTTTAGGTTGTACATATCCTACTTGCAGCGTGTCTTCATACTTGGCCAAAGATGCCCAAAAAAACTGACCCAGGAGAAAGGTGGGAATTATGGGAAGGGTGGTGGTTATGGGAAAAGAGCATCAACAAAATCTCAGACATATAGTGAAAAAATAGACATCTACATATGGTCACTCAAGTTTAAGTTTCTTAATATCAAGACACCAAAGCACTCCAAGTTATATTAGGAGCCTTCACATAGATGGCTAGAGTTATGGTAGGTGCACATGTTTTTTCAGTTTTACATTTAAGCTGCATAGGTCCCAGAAATACTGCTTCTATATATAAAAATATAAAAATACTCTTGTCTTGACAATAGAGAGTAACTTGGCTGTATCAGAAGTAATTTCTGCCAGATTCTATATCCACTCTAAGAGTACAACTCCTCCTAAAAAGACTAATGTCTCAAATCCTGTATGATGGTAAGATACACTGTGATCGAAGTGGAGAATAAGAAAGGCCTGCTTGGAGGAGGGAAGCTGTGGAATGCAGCAGCAGCCTTGCTCCCCCAAGCAGGTGAAGACCTGCTCCTTGCAGATACAGGAGCTGACTACAGAAATAAAGAGATTCTGCTTAGGCCAGACAGTGCCCATTCCTGTGTAAATTTCTTTGTTGCTCAACCTAACTACTGAGACTGTATCAAGGAGCAGGCTACATTCTTTACCAGAGGGTCATCCAGTGGTAATTAAATTCGGGGGTCTCCACAACCCCTGACTCAATGGGTGGAAAGGGTTAATGGTAACTTTTCCTCTCTCGTATATTTGAGGAATGGTGGTTGCAGCTTTTCTACACTTCCTATGTAAATTAGCACTGCCTCCTTACACTTCTCATGCAAATTATCACCGTATGATTCCTCTGTAGATTGGGGGATGCCACCCATATCCCAAGTGTAAAAAAGGACAGTAATAGATTGATCTGTGTTCACACACCACTGAAAAACTCAAGATCTGGACCAGTTCCATGAAATGTTGCTAGATGTGGTGATACCTTACTCTTCTTTCTTTCTCTCCCTTTCTCTCCCCCTCTCCCTCTCTTTTTCTCTCTTCTCCCTTTCTTCTCTTATGAACAATAGTTCACCTTCAAGACATTAGAAATCAAAGCTTTTCTAGAGTACATATAACACTACTTCATTCAAATAAAATTAACAAATTGATTAGATGTTTGGTGTCATTCCACCTTAATTTACTACAAGGGAATTTTGAATCTTGCACAACTCTCCGCTCTACCCAGGGCAGCTTGGCAATCAGGTTGTGACATCCACATTCTTCAGGTACCTAAGCTTCCTTGGAACTTTTCTAGAGATGTTGGCAAGCTTTATTGTGCAGTGGAATCCAGCACAGTCAGCAACCCATAGGCATTTAAAAGGATGATTGTTGCCCAAGGAGGTGATTTATCAACATCAGCAGTGCAGGCTAATTCATTAATTGCACCAACGTCATTAGATTAGAAATAAATGAAAATGTCTCACAGTAAATATTTTTTGCCAATTCAATATTTAATAGTGTCCACATTTTTACACCTGTGAAGAGTAATTGCAGATACTACTTATTTCCAATGCCATTTTCTCTGTAGTCCTCCTGTGTTTTCCTTATTATTTTTGCCCTTGTAGCCTAAGTGAACAACAAATGTTTTCACATACTGTTATGATAACATAACATCTTATCATTTATACTAGAAATATTAGAAGTTATGGTGTTTTTTCAACCAATTTTAGGGTGTGATTCATATCAGCTAAATTTAGATGTCTACATTGATGACATCTACATCTGATCCGATCACCTTATACTCACAGTAAACAGATGAATCACCTGACGTATTTTACGTGTCTGTGGTTTCATCTTATGAGATGAAACTTACTTGAAAGTACTAATTTCTCTCCACTGACTACAAATAGAGTCTAAAGTGACTACATCCAACACAGGAAATTAGTTTTACCCAGAAAAATTCTGCACTCTGTGCATTTTGTTATTTACATTTGAGATGTCCTCTTAGTCATTTTAATTTCTGCTTTAGATTATACATGCTTTCCTTTTATTTGCATCAATAAATATATATATCAATCAAATTAGTATCAATAAAATAATGATAATAAACATTAATTATTGACATAAAGAAAATACTAAATTCTACTCATTAATGATTCTTCTTCATTGCATATATTTAGGACAGAATTAAAATTAATGCACTTATTTATAAATTTCATGCATATATGTAAAGAAAGATGTGCCTTGATGTCCAGTTTATAAACACAGTGTCATGCAGGTACTCTAAGTTTGGTAACAGACCATGAAAATACCTTGGACTACTGCATTTTAGAATTAGAAAACTGGCTGGAAAGTAAAATTATAGCTTCCTTTAGAAATAGATTAAACTCTTGTCATGGTTTAGACCCATCCAAGAGCTGAGCACCACATGTCTGCTTGCTCACCCCACCCCTGCCTCCTTAGTGGGATGGGAAGGAGAGCAGGGAGGAAAAAAGGCTCCATGGATTGGGAAAAGGAGAATTTAATAGAACAACACAAAAAGAGAAGGAACAACAGTAATAATAATAGTAATGAAACAATATATAAAGTGAGAGATACTAAAAACACAGACTGCTTAGAGCTGCACCAACAACGCTGTGGCAGAGATCTGTGTGCCCAGCATGTCGTGCCCTCCAATCTTATACAGCAGGCATGACATCAATATGTTACTGAATTTGGTTTAGTTGTCCATCCTTGTTGTGACCCCCTCCCAGCTTCTGTTGAAAGTTACCCCTATCCTAGATGAACCCAGGACAACACTGGACTAAAGTATATAGGGCATTAGAATTCAAATTATCCTCCCATCTAAAGAAGTACTTATGACAAGGAATTTATGGATCTTAGCCTTTATAGGTGAATCAGTACACTCTAAACAGTTACAGTTTTACATCTTAAATAGCAAATCTTTTTTTTTCATCAAGAGCAGATCACCTGTGCTCTAGGAATTGTTTTAAATGTTTCTCAAGAAACATTAAGAAAAGCTCATCTAGACCATGAATGTCACAAGAACCACAATCTGATGGTTTTATTTCAACCAGGTTAAATTACCATTTATACACTGTAAAACCATAAACCAAACAAAAAATAAACAAAAGAATTAGTGAAAATTAAAAACCACTTTTACCCAGAGTGCTTGACTAATTTACAAAACCTAAACATTCTGCAATAAATTTTACAATATGTGAAAATGAGCACTGGACATGAACACAGAGTCTTTCATGTGAACATAACATTAAAGGATATTTCTCCATCAGAAGAAGCTTTGTCACAACATGCTGCTTTCAAGAAGATTTAGACAGTAAACCCTTAGATAAGATTTTGCCATTTCTTATATCCAATTTATTTTTAAAGTAAAGCAAGCAGATAAGTAGGGAACTATATACATATAAATTTATCATGCTGCTAATGGCCTTTCTTCAGAGAGAAAAATTTGGGTCTTGTATCATGTGACTTAGCTGTATGAGAGCTGGGAAAGCATTCTTCATGCCATCAAAAGGACTACATAAATATGTGGAAAGTCAACAGAAGCAGAAATTGAACATCCTTTTCACATCTACATTAAGATAAGCTTGGGACATTACAAAGATTTGTGATATGAGAAAAAAATCAAAGAAATGAGGGTGGCTGAAGGAAGCAGGAAGACATAGAAAACCAGGTATAAACCTGTTTGAGCAGCTAACGTCAAAATCCATTTGAGCTCTATGGGAAAGGGAATATCCTTGTTCAAATTTTTGTAAAGACTTGGTCCAGAAATTAAGTAACTGGAGTTCAATCTCAACTTGGCTTTCTCAGAAATATCTCCTTTAGCCTACTCCCTGAGACAGTCTTCTAGCCATCTGATAAATGTTTCACTGCAGGAGCATGTCATGGTTTGAGCCCACTCAGCTGTCAACAAAGCACCATGTAGCCACCCACTGACTCATAGCCCCCTCTGGTGGGATGGGGAGGAGAAAATTACAGCTAAAGGATTGAGTGTTGAGACAAAGGACAGGGAGGACACACTCACCAGTTATTGTCATGAGCAAAGCTAGACTCAACTTGGGGAACCAAAATTAATTTAACTTAAACAAAACCACCACCAATTCACTAACTGAATCTGAATAAGAACATAATAAATACAACTGAATCTTAAATACACCTCCCCCTTCCTCCCTTTCTCCCAGGCCCAGCTCTGCTACCTCCTCCCCATCAGCAGCACAGGGGGATACAGAATGGGAGCTGTGGTCAGTTCTAGTCCATTCCATGTTATTTCTGCAACTCCTTCCTTCTCAGGGGGGAAAACTCCTCACAGTCCTCCTCTGTAGCAACATGGTATCCCTTCTATGGAAGACAGTCCTCCATGATCTTCTGCCACCAGTGTGAGTCACTTCCAACAGCTGTAATGTTCCAAGCAATGGAACGCTTCATCACTGGCTTCTCCCAGAGACATGGCTTTCTTTGAGAGCAGTCCCCTGCTCCAGTGTGGGGTCCTTCATGGCCTGCAAATGGGATTCTTCTCCACCATTGATCTATAAGGACAACAAGAGCTCAGCCTGCCATTACATCATGGACTAAATAAGAATGATTGTTCTGCCATTCCTCCTCCCCTCCTTTCTCACTGACCTCAGTGTTCTCATGCCTGTCTCTACTATGTCCCACTCCTCTCAAAAAAAAAAAAGTTCTCCCCAGAACAAAGGAATTTGCCCAAAGGTTTTCCCCTCTTAATGTTATTGCAGAGGTGCTGATTGGCTTGGCCATGGGCAGAGGCAGGTCCAACTTGGAACTGGAGATGCTTCTAGAAGCTTCTTATGGAAGCCACAACAGTGTCCCCATCCTTGTCTACCAAAACCCCCAGGCACAAACCCAACACAGTGCATTACCTACTCCTCCTTAAAAGTAAATTGAATTTTGTTTCAAAAGGTATGAGTGTGGACACAGGATCAAAAACAATTGAGCTTGGCTAGGGTAACGTCATCTAGAAGCTAAGCTATGGTAACTGCCTGTGTTAGTACCCTATACTTGTTCTAAAGTGGCTTGGTAAATCACTTAATCACCTTAACTAGGGCAGAGAATACAGAGAGGGCTGTGATTTGCAAGACACCTGATCAGTTTAGGACTATACAATGTTCCTAAATCCTAGATTCTCTTCTCAGTTTTCCAAAGATATTTCTAGTCCTTTGCAGTAGACTGTTGCAAATACCATTCTCAGATGTTGAATAATATCCCTAAAGTTATTATACAAACAAACAAACAAACAAAATCCCTTCCTAGTTTCTACCATTTTCTTTGCTGTTGTGTTCACCTTTACACTGTCTTTTAGGGTGCTATGGCTGATGCTTTAGTTTTCCTGAAAAAGAATGGATGTAGGGTGTTTACTACGAATTGTCAACAGCTTGAGGTGTTTGTCAGGTTTATGATGTTCATGGTGGGAGTTTTTTCCTTCGCTATCTTGAGGCCCACTTGTGTTTCTCTTTATATGTTTCCCTGTACCAGCCTGTTTCCCTTTTACTGGTTCCTGTCTGAATCCTGTCTGGAAGATGATTTGTTTTCTGAAGTTTTGTATTCTAAGTGTATCCCAGATAACCCCAACCTAAGAAGTTAGACACCTAGCTCTCGACAATGTCTGAAGGGGATCAAGAAAGTAGGAAACTGAGGTTTTATTATCCCCTGTTATCTTTATGTACATCTAGTCAGCATAATGGTTGCTCTGAGAACAGTACAAATCATGGTAGTATGATTGTGACAGTTTAACACTTAGGTTGAAGTGAAGACAACGAAATACTGGTATTTATAATAGCTACTATTTAGAACCTTTAGTGAGTAGAAGACATTGTCCATAGATTTATCAAAACCTGAGGAGATATAAATGCATTTTTGGTAAGTATGCCTAGTTATGAAGATATATATATTTTTTCTGGGAAATGGAAGCTGTATATTGGCTAGAGGATACTAATGTACTTAGGTTTTACTTTAAATTATGTGAGTATTTAGATCACTGAATTAATGGACAAGAACACCAACCACTTCTATTCTAAAACAAATAATTACTCATCCAGTTATATTCTGAATATAAAATGAGTTTATTAAGAATATCATGTTACTGGAGTGCATGCTAATGTTAAAGTCAAATATCCATGACCTCTCTGACCTATCCCTCCTGCATATCTTTATGTTTACAGTGCAAGGTGCAAAACTAATGTTTACATTTATTCTCAAGTATCTAACTATCATGGCAGGGAGCCTAGATACTTGACAGAAGGCTATGAATTTCACTCTAGTAGGAACAGAGATGAATATTCACTCCGCAGCTGTAATCCTGGCCAACTGTATTTTCTTGCCCCAGAAAGCTGGGTATAGTATACATTTTGTGAGGTTGAGACAGACCCATGTACTTGTGCAGTGGAGACTAGGTAAGTACTTTAGGTAGAATAGATTTTTTATTATCCTGTCAATTAAGAAATTTCATATGATATTACAAATGCCCTGGTGGGCTAAGATAGTGACTCTAGGCAGTTATATATGACCTTTTGAAGAAAAGGCTCGTTTTGGATTTTTTTCGTGTGTGTGTTTTCTGTATGAGAAATAAACACTATGTATTGCTATTGATCATCTCTGTCCAACCTATCAATGGCACTAATGCGGTCTGCAAGGGAGTCACATCTGGCTCTAGCTAAAATAACTGTGCTGTGTTTGTAAATTTGTGAAAGGGATTATCCAGGAAAAAAGAAGCATGTAGGGTTGCATTCACCCTTACTGTGTCCAGAGGAAGGCTGAATACAATTTGGGAAAGCAATTTTGTCTGTACTAAGAATAGATAATTTTTTATTTCTGTTTGCCTTGTGGTAAATCATTGATTCGCAGGGACAGTCCAATGATAAATTAAAAAAAAAAAAAAAAAAAAAGTGTTAGGTTGTTGTTGATATAGTTCTGTTTTGGTTTGGTTTTGTGTTTTCTGTTTGTTTGTTTGCTTGGGTGCTTTTGGGTTCTATTTGTTTGGGTTTTGTTTTGTTTTTGTTTTTTTTCCTTGAGAGCACACGCACAATATGAGTTCCTTTTTCCTGGACAGAAAATACTAGTATACTAACAGCACACTGCAGAAAAGATGGGAATCCAGAGACTGTCTTATGCTTCTAAAAATCACAGGATTAAGAGTCACAAAATCTGCTAGGAGCAAGGACAAGAACTCAGAAGTGGCACCTGAGAGGTTTTTAATCTTTAGGCTATGGATGCACATTATCTCATCTGTCTTTCCTCTCTGGTTGAATGAATCATTTCTAGTCACCCAGTTGTCCCACTCTAAAACAGTCCACTCGCAATCTTCAGTAGCATCTTGGTTAGGAAAACAGGCAAACATTCAGCTGAGGAGTTTTAGTACTTTATCACCAAGATAAACTGGACCATACAGTTTCAAGTTTCTAATAAAATAATTTAACAGCCAAGCTAATATGTAAAACAGAGAAACACTGTATCATTGATGGATGTTTTTATAAAGAAAGCAATAAGAAAATTATGCACAGTCAAAGTACAGACTTAGTTTGCTATCTATTGAAAAGTCAACCAGATCCTTTTTTAATACTTTGGACTGGCTGAGCTAAGTGCTGACTTAAGGCATTTCACATTGTGATTTGATGTGATAATAAATATGGTTTTACAGTACCTACTATTGGATCAGACAACTTCAGCCAAGCAACCATTTTGCCAAGTACGTTTATAAGCCTTTGAAGGAATAACTTTTTTCTTTGTTGGCCTTATGCTAGCTAAAACATCACCTGTATGTACCACCCTGTTTTTACATTGCTTCAGGTGTCATCTACCAATTTACAGCAAACATAAATCTTAGTTAAAAGTATGAAGTCAGCATAAAATTCACATCATCTGCTATGATTACCTGGACAGAAATACAGTCCTATGTTTCAAGCTAATCTACAGTGCTTTGTGATCCAGCAACAGGTGTAGTACAAAATTATTATGAAATAATGTAACATAGGTGATTACAGGACCACACCTTCATAGATCTGCCTCTTTTAAATCCTATTCTCAGGTGTGGATTCAGGAACACATATTCTCTGGCAGCTCGAAAAGTAAAATGCCATGCATCCTGACACCATAGTTCACTGTCTTATTAGATGAGCTAGGGTTTGAGGAGCTATACTACAAATGGGATCACTGAAGTGGTCTGGGTTAGGTTAAAAAACCCCAACATCTACTGCTGTTAACTTATTTGGTTGGTTGTTTGGTTTGTTTATTTTTGCTTGTTTTAATTCAGTGAACCCATTGGAATATTTTCTACACACAGCTGCACCAGAAAAGAATTGAGAAAACAACATACTGCTCTGCAGACTAAGAATAAATAACATGGAGAGAGGAGGGAGCAGAAAGTTCTTACAGCTTTTGCCAAGAGAGGAAAGCATCAATGAACACCACCCTTAGGCTCTTAATTCAGGTTTATGGATTTCAATTCCTAAGCTGGATGTCTAACTTTCAGACTCTCCAGCACTTAAGATGATATACATCCAAGTCCTTTAACTTCTTTATTGTCTCTAACCCCTGTTCTTTGTATCTGTAACATAACTTTAAATGGTTGCTCTGCCTATGGTTAGCTGCCTATGGTATCTATGAAGATTATAAGGAAATACCTTAGATATCCACTTACTTACAAAAACAAAGGTTTCAAAAGTGTCAGAACATACTATACATTTTCACAGGGATGTGTACAAAAGAAGGTAGAATTCTTCCTTTGTTTATTTGTTCTGTAGATAGATCCCTTTTAAACACAATTTTAATATAAGGTGGAAATGCTGATTCATTCCTCAGCTACCATTATTCAAGACCAAAGCTGAAAAATACAAAAATACATGTTATTTCAGGTTTAAAAGTGTTATTTTTGAAGTCACTTTTTTGGCAAGTTGTTAGGAATTCAGTATACTCCATCTCCATAACAGTGATCTGATGAAGATCAGTGAAGAAGATTTGAACTCTTTACACTTCAAACATTAACATATTTTAGTATACTACCTTTTTTTTTTTTTTAATTAACAATTAAAGTTAGAATCTTAGGCAAGATAGTTTATATGCTATTATTGCTATTTAGTATAACAAATCAGTGTGCTCATCATTTGTATTAAGGCATAAGAAAGATACATATAATATCTCAAAACGTATGTTACCCAATTTTTTTATAGTATACCTACTGAAGTGAGTCTTGAAATTTTGCACCAGGTGCTAGTTTCACTCCCACTAAGCAACAACATTGTCTTTATCTTCGTATTTAGCACTAAGTATTGAGATCACCTCTTCATCACCAATTCTAACCAATTTTATGAAAATTTACAGTATTTTCATTACAGAAAAAGGGATGGTGGATTTGAATCTCTTTAGACACAAGAGCGGCTTGAGCTTTTGTGCACTGCATCCTAAAGACGTACTCTAAGTGCTGGGAAAACATGGTACTGTGCCCACTGTCACATTAAAATGATAGGTATATATAGCTTTTGAAAAATTATAAACTCCACTTAGGGGATTATAGAGCTTTACTAAGGACAAGATCATTATTGTCACTTGAATAGACCAAGGCACCTTTGTGCTGAAAGAAAATGGTCTTCAAGCTTTTTCTGCTGGCTGGATCTAACCAGATTTCTCTGGATTCCAGATGGGTTGTAGTGCACCATGCCCTCCCATTTCTTACGTACGTAGTTTACAAATTTCAATCCACATCTGCAATTTAGCAGAAGGGGAGTCTTTAAAGGAAATATAATAGAGCACATATGTTAAGACAGAAGAGATGTCAGTTTCTCCTTGTACCCACAGGTTTCTAATTTAACTCTAGAAAGATTTCCCCTTGTTTAGTGTTCTTAAGCTAATAGTTTCTGCCTTTTCAAACATTAAAATTTGTATCTGTTCTAATTTTTATTTTATTTTTAGTTTTAGTTATGGAATGGGTTGGAGTATATGACTACTTGAATAAAAAAAATGCAATATTTGGTCATATGGCAAATTCACATTTAGAGTTTGATGGTTGGGTTAGACACATATTTTTATCCATTGTTTTACTAAGTTGTATATATAAGGAAATATTTGGCTTGGAGGCTCAGCATAGCCTGTTTTCACATTTCTTCCATAATTTTAAAGAAAGTACATCCTGTCATCTGAAAAACAACTTGAGAAATTATTCTTTAAATATCTTAAAACTCTCTCTAATATCATGCCTACCTATTCCAGCAGATAGAACTGAACCAGACAGTCAGTAAGCTGTGCTTATTTCTTCCTTTTCATATTTTGTTCTTTTTTGTATCTTCCATAGTCCTTCCATTCCCTCTGTTTGACTTCTATCAGAAAGGAAAAATTAACAAGAAGGGATTCAGCTACCAAAGCTCTGCCAATCATCATTGTTTTCATTTGCTTGGAAGTTACATCTCCATTGCCAACCTTCAAGCCTTTCTTATCATAAGATGTGCCGGGAGAGGGCTGTATTTATCTGTACTTGTACAGCACACAGCACTATCATCACTGGGGCCTTTAGGTGCTACCATTCTGCTGTAATCATGTTCATTAGTAACAATAAAGACAAGTTGTATTTGAAAAATTAAAGGAATGTGCAGTACAGGTCAGGCTTGGGCTTCTAAGACATCCTTTCTGTTGAAGGTAGCAAGTTTTCACTTTAGATATTTGGGATAGTTTTTGAACTTTTGGATGCTGAAGGGGCTCACTCCAATGAGACAAACACCTCTACTTTTTAACACATTTTATTTTTTTTGAACAGTAGTACTGTAACAAAAAAAGAAAGCAATATTTAAGCAGCTCTTCTTCACCGGCACTTCCTATATTTTCTTTAAAAATATTAACTTTCTAACCTTTAAGTCACAGTAATACAGAACTCAAAGATGAAGCACAGGTATTTTGATACATAGTCACATCAGTGGACTTCCCTGAAAAAAATTTGGAGTGCAATGTTCAGGTAGGTAAAGGGATGCAGAAGGCTGACTTGGCCTCAGTGACATCAAGGTGTGATGCCATCAATGAACAAATTGTAGAGTAAAACCAAAGGTGTTGGGTGTTCTGAAATGGTGCAAAAGGTGTCTTTACAGGCTTGGAAACTGAAAGAGGCAGTCTGAATTGGGCCCCTAATTATAATTATAAAAAAAAATGGTCAGTGATGGAAAATCTCCTGCTTCTGATGGTTGTTTGTCTCAGAAGTTAATTATCCTCACTAGTAAAAATTTGTGTTTTGTCATGTATTTGAATGTATCTGGTTTCACTTTCCAGCCCTTGATTCTTTTTATCCTTTTCTCTGTTTCATTAGTAAAAGCTTTAGTGTTTTCTACTTATGAAAGTACTTATGCAATGTAATTAAACCTGGCACGAAAATTGTTTTCTTATCTCACAAAAGTCTTTGTCATTTTGAAAAATTCAGGAGAAAATTTCATGAAAGAGTTTGAAATGTGAACCAAAACCAAGTAAAATTGCATTTCACAATGTAAGAAATAATATTGAAATATTTTGTAGATTTTGACGGGGATTATTTTAGTTTGTCTTGTTTTGTTTTTTTAATGTTATCATGATGTTTCTAAATCTTATGCTCATTAAACAAAACTGATTAAGCACTTTTGATTCTCTCAACCTTAAGGATTTTCCTCCACCCTTCAAAATGTACCAGTAATTCTTTTTATTCATGGACTTGCTTAGTGACAGCACAGGTTTTCCAATTTCTTTGCTACCAATCTTTAAAGAGCTTTCATTTCAATACAGAAGTGATGTGCATGGGCAAGAAGACCCACTTTTGAACTTTTGAAACACTGCTTTCTCAGCACACATAAAAGAGTTAACTTAATATTTTTCCTCATTAGCATTAGTTTTGGACTTTTTGTCAAGTGTTGTCTTTTAGTATGCCCTCTGGTCCTTGTCTTTTTTTGTCTTCTTAGATTTCCAAATCCTTTTTAAAATCTCTCCTTTGCACTAAGCAGTTCTTCTGTTTTGTGACAGGAATACACATTTTTAAACTTACATTAGGACATTACAGTCCAGACAGTACTGTTTTGGTGGTTTTTTTCCAAGTAAGCCAAATGTGACTTACAGTCACAGTCATCTTATCCTTTACATTAATCCCCCTATAGCCTTTCAGATCTACCATCCATGTTTTATCTCCTCACTTTGTCTCAAAGAGACCATAATTTTTTTTTATTTTTTTTTTTTTTTTTAAACTGTTGTTCTTCTTTTGCTCTAATACTGTGGGCCAGCTGGCTAAAAGCCTCTCTAATATGCTTCAGTGATTCTCCTAGGAAGACCTTACCATTATTTGTCTTTCTCATCCAATAAAGTCTCAGATATTTCCCTTCAGCCAAATACTGATTTATATCAAAACATCAGAATTTACCACAGGATTTTCACTGATTTTAACTGGTTTGCCATTCTCAGTAAAATTTTATTTATATATAGAAAACAGGAAAGACACATTCTAGCAGAAGAATGAAAGTCCATTTTACCTCTTGTTGGGGTTTTGGGAGTTCTTTTGTTTTCCTGGGGAATTTTTCCATACTTGTTACTAGGTGATAAATTGCTGCATTTGAGGGTACTTGGGAGAGACAGAGGACCTGGCCACAGGGGGAGGGGTCCAGCCAGCTGCCGAATGAAGGGAGTTGGATGAAGCCCCTAGCCCTTTTGTTTTTTCTCCTGTTTCGGGGGAGAGCGAAGCTGCTCTCGTGGTGGAGAGAGGTCGTCCCTACTGCGTCGCCTGTTTTCTCCTTCTACCCCTGCTGTCTCCCGATGAGGATCCTGCTGGGCACCGGGATCAGCTGCCCAGTGGGGATTTGTGAAGCGAGTTTTTTTCGTCGGCCATTGCCACGTGACGACTGAGCTCGCTCCGGAGCGGCCCTGCAGGCGCGGGGAGATCATCACGCCCTCCCTGCTCGCTGGGAGCCGCCAGCCCCTGCCGGCTGTGAGCGAACTGCACCAAAGGGGAAAGTGATTGCGGCCGAGGGAGGTTGGCAGTGGGCTCCTGGCTTTGTGTGTTGTTACTACTATAGTTATTGCTGTTCATTTGTCTTGCTTTTTATTTATATTAAAAAAAAATTAGTAAAGAACGATTATTCCTATTCCTCATCTTTGCCTGAAAGCCCCTTAATTTCAAAACTATAAGCATTCGGAGGGGAGGGGGTTGCATTTTCCATTCTAATGGGGGACTCCTGCCTTCCTTGACAGACTCCTGTCTTTCAAACCAAGACAGACCCTCACCTCAACTGGTCTATGGTATACAAATATAAAGGTAAATGTCTATGTTTCTTTTTTTTTTCTTTTTTTTTTTTTTTTGTAACAGCAAAGAAAACCAGTTGTAATCTGAAAATATAGATTACAGAAGAAAGATAGTAGATCTCTAAATTCTACTTAAGAATATCAGAAATGGTTTTCTCAGAAATAGGCCTTATAGCGAATAAAAGCATCTCTCTTGCAAAATCAGACAGCAGATTCATTGCTTAAGAGAGCTGAAAAACTAAACATTTTTCAGTGATGTATTTTAGTAGTTCAGATCCCTGATTGGGAATGAGAAAGGTGGGGAGAGGAGAGATGGATAGTGTAGTGAAAAGGTGTACATAAAGTACATGGGCATTACCCAAAGATACTGTGAGTGGAGCTTAACTACACATCATTAAAATACTCGCTATTTCAATCTCTATGACAGGGAAGAAAAGGGGTATACAGAGACATATGATAGATAATATAGATGTTATAGATATTGTAGATAATACAGATAGAGATGTAAAATCGTTATTTGTCCCTTTTTTATGTTCAGTGGGAAAAAGTAGGAAATAAGTACTCAAGACAAAGGGAACCAGCAAAGCCAATATCATTACTGGCAAACACCTACCTTTGTCTAAAGAAATCATTCAGCATCAAGACAAGCATCTAAAGAAGATCTATTAGAACAATAAAATATAAAAACAAGTAACCCAAAAGCTTGCTGAATCCCCATCATTTAAGTCTGCATGTTTTTAAGGACACATTTTACATATAACCCACTCTATAGTTTATTTAAATAGCTGTGAGATAGGCAGTAAGTACAAAAAGTCTTTTGGATAAGTCCAGATAAATATAAATACCAGTAATTAACATCACTACCACCATTTATGATTATGTTTCTCTGAAAGATTAGAACAGGTTTGTGTTGGGCATTACACAGAATCACGACACAGCAAACATGGGATCAACTCATCAGCGATGACTAATAAAAGTAGAACAGGAACCATATAACACAGTGTGATATTTTTCAAGGGTTTTTTTCTCACTCATTTTCCTGAAACAAATGATGGAATGAACCAAAATTAGGGAAAATTATGTTTGATAAAAGTTTCTGGGATTAAGGTAACTGACAATCATAGAATCACAGAATGGTAGAGGTTAGAAGGAACATCTGGAGATCATTGAGTCCAATCCCTCTGCCAGAGCAGTGTCACTCAGGGCAGGCCACACAGGAACAGATCCAAGCGGGTTTTGAAAATCTCTTTAGAAGGAGACTCCACAACCTCTTTGGGCAGCCTGTTCCAGTGCTCTGTCATTCTCACAGTGAAAAAGATTTTCTTCATGCTGAGGTGAAACTTTCTGTGTTCCAGCTTGTGACCATCGCTCCTTGTTCTATCACAGACTGGCCCTTTCAACTTGACATCCACCGTTCAGGTATTTCACAGAATCATCGAATCGTTACTGTTGGAAACAACCTTTAAGATCATCAAGACCAACCTTATACCTAACCCTATCAAAAACCACTAAGGCATGTCCCCAAGCACACCATCTAACTGCCTCTTAAACACCTTCAGGGATGGTGACTCTACCATCTCCCTGGGCAGCCCATTCCAGTGCCTGACAACCCTTCCTGTAAAGAAATGCTTCCTAATGTCCAGCCTGAACTTCCCCTGGTTCAACTTCAGGCCATTTTCTCTTGTTCTGTCACTTGTCACCAGGAGAACAGAACAACTCCTGCCTCGCTACAACTTCCTTTCAGGTAGCTGTAGACGGCAATAAGGTCTCCCATCAGCCTTCTTTTCTCAAGGCTAAACAGCCCCATATACTCAGCCTTTCCCCGTAAGACACATGCTCCAAACCCTTTACTAGCTTTGTAGCCCACCTCTGTACCCTCTCCAGCACTGCAACGTCCTTCTTGCAGAGAGGGGCCCAAAACTGGACACAGTATTTGAGGTACAGCCTCACCAAAGCCGAGTACAGAGGAATGATCACTTCCCTGCTCCCGCTGACCACACTATTCCTGATCGAGGCCAGGATGCCATTGGCCTTCTTGGCCACCT
>WUAM01000315.1:624835-647655 GCA_024336885.1 Actenoides hombroni
CAGTATTTATTTTTTATTAAAAAAAAAAAAAAAAAAAAAAAAAAAAGTTCTTCTAGGTCTGAATTCATAAAATACCTGAAGATTTCTTGATTGTGCTGGCCAGATTGTAGCTGTTGTCTACTATGAAATGAGGTTATGGTATTTGTTTCCAAATGTCACATTTGCTAACTGTAGGCCTTACAGAGAAATTCAAACATGGTTTAAGTCATAAGAGAGGTAACAAGTGCCTACAAAAAACCAGGAACCATAATTACATTAGAAACCAGGATTCTACTGTTGTATAAGGATGGCATTTCACAGAATATTTTCTGGGGAGAATAGGAACATGGGGAAAAATAAAAATGTAGAAGACATTGACACAGACCAAAGTACAGAAATTAAGTAGAGCAACACAAGCCAGTAACTATAAGAAAATCAATAGAAACTCACAGTATTAAATTTCTCGGATACTTGCCACCTCATAATGATTCATTATGATCTTTATCAAAGCTGAAATATTTTGTAGCTGTTACAGATATGACGGTAGAAACTTAATCGTGTAACATGGATAAATCATCATGTCATTTTTAATAATAGTTTTATTCTCATAGTTAAAGATCCAGGACAGAAGTCCAAAGGCATCTATTGCTGATGACATACACACCATTCAAGTGTATTCTGGAAGTTCTGCATTAATTTAAAAAGCAACAGTGAGAATTGTTCTTCTTGAGAAAGTGATCTGGGTATTGATGGTGACACTAATGAGGCAAAATCTCAGAACTGTGCCATTCAGTTCAATGAAACAGTAAAGAGAAAAAAAAATGAAGCCAAAAGAAGTCATATTAAAGCAATCCCTTTGTATGTTTCCTGATTATTCTGGATTCTGTATCAGACTTTTTTTTTTCATCCATATATTAATCCAAATTAAGACAATTTAAGATGCTATTTTCTGTTTACTGGCTCTCACCAGCATATAGGTGCTGCTTAGTAGCTTTGTTGCTGTCCACTTAGTACAATAAAAATAGAAAGACCATTTCTGTGTCATCTAAATTTATTCAAGTATATAATGATTTGTTCAAGCCAGTAGCATAAAAGCAAAGTACTATGGAGATTACAAATCACCACATTTATTCTTATAATATCCTGTGTTATTTTAAGAATGGAATAAATGTCTTCCTGAACTTGGATTTGAAAATACATATAGGAATCTATTTAAATTCAATATTTGTCTGAAATAAATACTAGCTGAACACCAGTTAATGAAAAAAAGATGCTTGCAGAATTTCTTTTTTACTTTCCCTTATTGCAATATTCTTTACATCTTCATGGAAAAGCAAAATTCTGTTCTCAAGAACTCCAAGATTATTTCATGTAGCAGTAAAGAGTAATATTTCAACATGCCAAATTACTCTCTGAAGGAACATTCTAGAAAAATATTTCCTAGATATTTCTGATATCATGATCCAGCAGTGCTTTGTTTCAGTTTTGTATTGCTTACTTTCTTTCTGATTCTCTATATTTTTTATAAAACAGAAGATGTAGTTTGTTTTTTGGGGGGTGTGTGTGTGTATCTGTTTTGTTTTAAAGGAGAAAAGAGGTTTTTATTGTAAAATGGCAAAATGTATGTTTTGATATTTTCAGTATCTGGATGCAAACCTAAGCAGTTTGGTTCTGACCTATTGTAAAGAAAAAAAATCAGTTATCTTGAACCTTGAGTGCATGTTAAATGGATGCATGAGATCCACTATGTACAGTCTGGATCTTCAAAAATAATTTTTTTATTGCAGGGAATAGTTTTTACTGTGCGATCATAAAGTCCAAGTTTCTGTTAGTTTAAGTGTTTTCACTAA
Source organism: Actenoides hombroni (assembly GCA_024336885.1). Classification (NCBI taxonomy): domain Eukaryota; kingdom Metazoa; phylum Chordata; class Aves; order Coraciiformes; family Alcedinidae; genus Actenoides; species Actenoides hombroni. Next base: position 626,665 of record WUAM01000315.1, read on the forward strand.
GCTTTGTTCTAGGTTAAATGTAAACATCTGTAATATAAGGTGAATTTCAACTACTCTTGAAAAATACATGGTTTATTAGAACACACATTTAATGTTTAATGTCATGAACCTACTTAGAGTGGGTCCTGACAATAATATCCACTGAAGAATTATATATTTAGAGAAGATATTGTCAATAAAGTTTGTTATTGTATTCACCCAGCTCAACTGTTATTGACATATACAATTGATTATATACATCTGTTGTAAATTATTTATAGTTAAGTGAGTAAACCCATTGTTTTGAGATATTGCATCTGTGACTAAAAGCTTTTTTTTTAGAGGTGGGGTTTTGTTTTCTGTCTTTTTTTTTTTTTTTAATTAAAGTAATTTCACATTTTGCTCTGAAGAAATGGCCAAAGCACATACCAAAATAATACTGACTATTAGCTCCAGTTTGTAAATCTGCATTTCTTTCTCCAGGCAGAGTGAGGATTAAGAGACAAACCAACCAAAAATATCTAAATAGTTCTAATTCAGCGAAAAAAAAGTATTAGTTCTATACTAATGTCATGAATGTACCACCTGCCTTTCACATTTCAATGTTAAGCCATTTAACATGATTTCTGAATCAAAACAAACTTTGTGAAGCATCTATTCTTATTTACAAAAAAAAAAAAGTCATGACACAGAACTCATAAACTTCATCAGTATGTTTGTAACTTTGTCTAATTTTCTGATATTTCATTCAAAGTGCTATATAACCTGTTGCATCAAGATTTTTCAAATTGTGGTATAGAATTCAGTATTTTTTGATTGGAAAGCAGTCAGTGCTCATTTTGGATGGTCAGAGAATCACAAATACTTAGAGGCTTTAAATACCATCCTCTTCTATGTTCATTTGACTGCAAAAGGAATTAAATTGGCCTTTGGTAATGCTGATCAGCTGGTTTCCATGACCTTTCAACATACTCTGTTTGGAGTTAAGATGAAAAAAGAAAAATTCAAATGTGTAATGAGAACTGGCATATTATGACATTTAATAACTGAATGAAGAACAATGTAAAAAGTTTGATGATAATTAAAGCTAAAGGTTTTTTCATTTGCCTCAGTTCAACAGATTTTTCAGTCAATGTTAAGAATTTTTTGCAAAACATATTGCCCATTAGACCAAGGGAATTTATATTAAAATAGTAATATTTATACCTTTGAATAACATCACAGAATTATACTTTGTACATAGAGCTTTATGTTTGTCATTTTCAGTTCTGGGAAATACCTAATCCCTTCTTAATTACAGACATTAAAGAAACTATCCAGTTGCATTTCCCAGGCCAGTAAATTAACAATTATTATGTATTTAAATTGCTTAATTAACTATTATGTATCTGAAATAAGAAGGCAAAATAGATATTTTTTAAACAATGCACATGAAAACATAAAAAAAATTATACGGCATAATACTAAAACGTAAATATGCATCTCTTTCTTGGTTTAGACAGGTCATCAGTAACTCTTCTCATCCAGAAATTAATCAATGACTAGTCACTTTTATGTGACTATGTGTAGAAAAAGTGAAAAAAAGAAGGCAGTCAACTGCAGCTGAAATGAATTTATTTGTTTTACTTGCATGAATATTCATAGACATTGATTGTCAGTACTTGGTGAATTCTACTAGTTAGAAAATGTATACGATGACTCTTGGGAACCGCTGTTCGTAATGCAGGCCATCAGATGAATTGCTTCAAGGTTGGCCGTAGGAATTTGAAGCTTGCAAGACATCCTAGAGTAAAAATCTATGAAGATTACTAAACTAATACAGTACTCTATAATTGAAAAGTATTATCACTATTAGTGTCAGTACCAAAGTCGGTTAAGAAATGGATACTCCAGAAATCATACACACCTAAGTATAAAACATTGGAAAACAGAAGGGAGTAAAATGAAGTCATCTGTGATGGCTCTTACTCCATCCCTGACAAAGTCATACTGATGTCAGGCTATACAATAGTATAAGAGGAAGCTCAGCTGGTCCAACAGTATTAAGTGTCTGATAGGAAAAGTCACTGTATTGGTCATTTTTGGAATATTTTATGTTGGAATTGGTAAAATATCTCTAAAGATTTATGTTAGAAGAAACTGGAGCTGAAAGTGTGAACAGTAAGTATATACTGAAGGTATTCAAGAACCTTCTAAGAAGTGAGGACATGTTACATTGACTTAATATTTTTATGATGACAGACAATTTCAGTTCAAGTAAAAAAGATTGCTTGCCAGCTTTGACTGTGTTTTGATAATGGGAGAACAGATAGATATTACTGTTCACTTTATTTTTACCCATCTTCACAGATCTTTCTGAATATTCATTGTTATGACTAGTATATTAGTTTTCCTGTAGTTAAATGAAAATGGACTTTTAACATCCTATAAAAATATTTCCTTAAAAGCAAATTTTTAAAAAGTATGTAAATTTCACACAGCTTTTTATCAAAAACCTTGACATCCTTAATTCTTGTTACACTTAATTACAATATATTAGAGTAAGCGAGTACCATTGTAATGGTTGGAATCCCCTATATATTTTTTTTTTAAAAAGTGTTATAAAAACAGAGAAGAAATCTAAGGATAGCTGTATCAGGTGCAGCAACCCTGACTAAAAACTGACAGATCGGTTTGGTGCCTCACAGCCATTAAACAGAGCCTCATGGCAATTGACCAGTGCCGCAGGGTCCAAGACTTTAGCCTGACTTTGTCATATTCTTGTCCCCAGCTAGTTAGAATGACCACAGTGCACGCTTTACTAGGGTATAAATGGAGAGCCACTGGAGAGACAATTTTGAGTGCGTTCCCTCAGAGCAAGTGGACCTTGGAGTCAAGGAATCCTCCTCTTGAATATATGGGATGACGTCCAAGGATGTTTCTGTTGATTGAGCGAGCCTCATCTTGCCTTTGGTGAGTGAAAATTTCTTCTGAATATATCCTTGAATGAGCCCTTGCCTCTCCTGGGTGAAAGACCTGGTTTGGGTAGCCTTGTGTGGGCGTTTTTCCATTTTATGAGTAACTGTGCACACATTTTAGTTCATATTTCTAGAAAGAATATTTTTTAAAGCTTAGGAATTTGTTGTGCAGTATTATATTCCTGATTGACATCTGAACTTGTAATTTAATTTTGTCAGAAGGAGTGCCAAGTAATTTTTATTGCAATAAAGGCACATTTTGGGTAGCTGCTGCTGTTTTTTGGGTACCTTTGTGACAATAGTATAGATACTTCTAGGTTGTTTACCTGACATTTACTTGAAATTCCCAACTTGGAGGTAAATTTCCAAACTTAGCATCACACTGGACTGACATGGGGAGAGAAAAATTTGAACTTTGCCCATGATTATTATACCCTTTCCTTAATCAAAATGGATAAAAAAGGTGTCAAGCATAAGATACAGCACCAGAAAAGAGAGGTCTGAGAGAAAAGATAAGACATAGCATACTACAGTTCTTGTGCTTTTTAGAAGCCTGCACTATTCCGTTATTTTAAGTTACAGCTATCAAGATCTCCTTTAGTCACTCACTTTTAAAGAATAAATCTTAAGAAATTTCCAAAGATAAAAGTACCTTTGGCCTAATTTTCTAATGTGCTGACACCCTCAGCTGCCTGTGAAATCAGTGCAGGTTTTGGGTGTTTAGGACTTTTGAAAATCAGGCCACTTATTTTTAATTAAAAGACAGAGGAAGAAACATGGGGAAAGAAGACATGTATAACTATGTCTATCAGTTGGAGTTCTGTGACCTCTGCTTGTTACTGTTCTTATAATTGTCGTGCAGTTATCTTGTGCTCTCCTCATCTGTTTCTTGTATCCACCCAGTTTTACAATTTTACTCTTAGTTCATAACTTTTGGGGGCTAGTGATATATTTTAATGGCAGTGATAGAGTGTACCACAAACAGGCTTTGCTATCTTGCTAAATACTTCCAGTCTCTCCATAGTATCAGTTCATAGAACTAAAAATCAAAGACTTGATCACTTTGAAGTCTGAAGCATTTTTCATAGGTAGTGAGCTAAACAAAGAAGAAGATAATCTCCACAAATTTAAAAGAGCAAGAGAATATCTGTGTTGGTGTCATTTGGGGACAATACATAAAATACTTCATCATACAGTGATGCTTGCATCACAATAGTCTAATTATAAGAGTTAAAAATTGCTGTTGCTAGAATGGGCTTTTTAAAACTGGTAGACTTTATAGATACGACTCTATACATTCACTGTGCTTGTATGCATTCTTTTCATTAAATACACAACTTTTTTATATATGTATAGTTGCTTTCTGAAAGAATAAATGAAATTTTGAAGTATTATTGGTTGTCTCCTGGCATAATTGCATTTCTTTTAGACTATGCCTTAGATAGGTGTGACAAACATTGAACTGTTTCTATGTAGTTTACCTTGTGTTTCACGTTAATATGTGAAATATCCTATAGACAAAACCATTGTATTGTGAAATCCTTCCCTCAGCTTTTTTAACTCGTCTTTCTAATTTTGGGTATTTGACTTGCACATTTCTCAATCTGTACCTAAAAGTCACTGGCTATAAAGTGGGCCTTAGATCCTACTACATTTCTTTTTTCTATTTGTGAATTTAACAATTACTGTTGTATAGACAGGTATATCTGCTGCTACATTATAATTTATAAAATACCAAAAGAAGTAAAGTAGTTAGACACACTCACAAAGTTTTTCCAGGTAAAACAGGCTAAAAGGCCTGAAGCCATATAATTATACTCAACAGATAATTTGAAAGTCATGAAAAATTGAGGGGAGAGGGAAATTAAAAAAAAAAAAAAAAGTGGGGAAAAAAAATAAAAAAAAAAGAAGGATTTGAAAGCAGTCTAAGAAAAGCCTGAGGCATCTGAAGATAGTCATGACTGATGCAAGACAAGGGATATACTAAAGATAGGTAATGTCGAGTGGAAACCACAATGAGGCGGAATCAAAAGCATGGGTCCCTGCCTCCTAACGGCCAAACACTACTTTAGACCTTCTTAAGATTTTTATTTTGCTGATGGTTATCTTCGGCAGGAACATAAGATTCCTCTTATATACACACACCTCATAAAGTAGGGTATTCTCTGCCAAAATTCTGGAAGCAACTACCATTAATGTTAACTGGTTCTTATAGGAAGTTAGAAAAAAAGGATAGGGTGAAAGAAAAATCCCCAGTGCATAATGGTTTATTAATAGTCACAGGTATTTCTTAAATCTTCAATTGTATCATTGCACAGGGAGTTAAAGCAATCAGTCAACCTAAACATCCATTGCTAAATTAAGAATATACGGACAAAATAAGACCCAGCTTAGAAAAAGATACTGGCACAAGGAATAATCTACAGATGGATAAGCAGTGGTACACATGTAGTTGTGCCGGTCTGGTATATAGCTGCTTGACTTTAAGGTTTTTTTACGCAGTCAAATATTCAAGTGAGAGCTGCTGCAGACAGAAATAGAGTAAGTCATGTCTGTAGGCAGCAGCTGTAATATTTCTTCCTAATACAAACCTAAGCACTCAAGCCAAGGCCACAGCTCTTACTCTGCTTGTAACTGAGTTACCATGATAGCCTTCTATTACCCACAACTGGAGACTTTTAGGAAAAAGACTATATTGCCTTAAAATTGATGGACATGGATGGTACTGATAGATGTGCATTGTTTTTTGTTTTGGTTTGGTTTTTTTGGCTATGTAACAAATACAGGTCTTTTTCAGTTCATCTAATTATGTAAGAGGAAGAGGAGGAGAAATTGGTAGCTCATTTTTAATGACAGTTATTTATTATGTAATTTGTTACCTGAACGTAGATTTCAGAATTTTGAAATTTGATTCACTCAAATGGTAGTAACAGCAACACAAGTATTAGGATGAGGTATTGATCACTTTCCTACATGGTGACTACATTGCTCATAGAGCTCTTAATATTGCTGACAGCATCTCCTGTACAGCTCCAAATTCTTAATTTTTTAATGAAAACCCATAATTCTTCCACTTTAAGCAACCAAAGCTCTTTAACTCCATTCTGTGCAGTAACTCCAATATAAATTTCTCCTGTGATTTCACAAGAATGTACATTCAACTGAGGACTTAGATATTTAGTTTTATATTTGGCTTTTTGCTCACATATTATTTTTCAATTTAATTTAAGACTTTTTTTAAAGGACACATTTTAAGACCTTTTCTCTTTTTCCTCTTGTCCCAGTCATTATTTCCCTTTGGTAAAATCTAATGTTTATTTGTAAGCTCTTTCACTGTGGCCCAAGGAGAGCCTTCTTGATATACAAAACTGTTAATTGGGATATAGAAGTAATGATTGGTGGAACTGTTCCTATAAAAGTCATATGTTTTAACTTAATTGACAGAACTTTGAATGCTACAGCCATGGGTGCTGAAGGAGAAAGAAAGAAAGAATGAGCATAACAACATTACTACCAGAAATACACAAATATAATTTTAAAATGTATGCTTAATATTTTGGAATCCACCTGTATAAAAAAGGACTGTGTTTACATAAAGTCATTATTTTTCTATATTTTAAAATATTTGTTCACTTACTGTAAATAACCTTCATATTTTCATAGATGAGAAAAAAATAATTTAGAACATTGAACTAGAAAATTGAGTATAAGAATATTCATAATAGATAGGAATATGAGAGTCAATATTTCTCTCTTTCATATTTTCTTTACCTCTCAACTGATCAGTTTTGACCTTAGAAGCCATCCCCTGTAGGTTCCTCTCAAAATAGATAGTTAAACAAACAAATAAATAAATATTAGGTCTTAGTTACATAAGCATGAACCTGACATAAGTTCAATGACACTGTCTATTTCTCTCCCTTCTCTGTCTGTTTAATAACACAATAGGATTAAGTATAGAATTTTGCTTAAATTTTCACATTCCAAGACTTGGATTTGTTCACTCTAACTTTAGGCACTTTATTGAAATACCTCAGTTAGAAGCCTGGTTTCTGTGCACATGTCCAAGACAGAGAAAAAGATGTGAGTGACTTTTGACTTTCTAGGAGCTGAATAATATTCAAGAGAACTTTTCTTCCTCTGTTGATTCCTGGGGAACTGTAGGTCATTTTCTCAGATTAGGTATTAGTGTGTATTTTCCAGGTAAAATGACAAAAACACTAAAAGGCAATAAATTGAACCATTATTTTCAGAGCTATTGCTCATGGCCTTAGGAGATAGGTGGAAAGAGAAAGAAGGAGGAAGGTATCCAAGCTTTTAGGACTGCTAATTTTTGTGTTTCTTGGAAGGGACACTCCTAAGTCATTTAAGCTTCTTGCTTTCCAGGACAGACTTGTAAAACACAAAACCCCCTCAGATAAATTAGAACTTATATATTGTACTCACTCGGAAAGCCAGCTCTTCACTGCTGTGTTAATTCTTGTTTGCTTTCACAAGGCCAGTAAAGATGTCATTGACGGTGTTAAATTTACAAAAGAGGTAAACCTGCTGTTGTTCCAGCAGAAAAATGTAATTCAGAATGTAGCTTCTGCATATAGAGAATGGACTTAGATTTTTAGAAAGTATCTGTAGTGAATTATACTACTTAAACAATTCTGGGCTGTTGTAGCCAGTCTACTGCTGATAGTGATTAACTAAAGTCAACAAAAAGAACTGTCTTACTGATACCATTTCTTAAAATATTAATTCAAACTTCAGCTGTAAAAATAAAGTTCTTCAGTAAAGTAGTCCTGTTCTCTATCAAAGTTCTACCCAAGATGAAATATGTAGATATAACCAAACATTACATTAAAAATCAAAACAAAACCAAAATGGAGACAATGTTTGAAATTTCATAGTTTCTATGCTTTAAATAGCATTGTTTAAGCTGGTATTTAATTTGAATATATTTTTTCTTTATTTTTTTTTTCTATGGCAAACATTTGTTTTCACGTATCTGTTCTTAGACTTAAAAAAAGCCAAGCATATACAAGTGTGACAAAAAGGCTTAAAATGTTAAACTGTGTTGTGCTCGGCTTAGATGATGGAACCAGTGGGCACTAAGTGCTTGGAACTAACATGCTGTGCCATTCCCTGTATGTATGCTTATAATCAAAGCATTGTATAGAGTGGATGCCACTTCAGCTTTATCAGCTTTTTATGTGATGTGGCATATCAAATCTGCCAAGCAGAGGACCATCTGGAAACAGGTCATCAGAATGGGTTCTGACACCCTCTGACAGACCAGAGTGAAGACTAAGAACAGAATACGGGGAAAAAAACCTCACCCCACTCCCAAAAAAACCCCTGGATATATACCCGTAGGGATTAAGAAAAACATATCCATTTTAATTCTGTATGATGGAATAACATGTTACTTAATAACAGGCATAGGTTTACTCAAGTGAATTTAAAAATTAATTTTAAAATGTTCTCCTTTATGGAAAAGATGGTTTTTGCTTTCTTTTTTTCTTTCAGTTACAAAAGCATAAATCTTTCTGGGCATAACAGAAGTGTTATTCTTATTTTCCCTTTCTTTTTCTCCACCTAGGGAATAAAAATATTTTTTTAAAGCTTCACAGCCTGATGTTCAACACACATTGTAGAAACACTCAGAGATAGATTTTTGGTAAGTGTTCTGAAGCCATTAGGCTACTATAGTTCAGCTGGGAAGATATTACACAATCATATATCACTGCAAAAGTAAACTTATGCCCTAAATGTCACCCAGTTATTACATTACCATAACTCCTGGTAGTTTATCAAAATGAAGTGGTTATTTTCACTTCTTAAGGCAAATTTATCATTTATATAGACATTTTTATCAGGATTATAGATGAAAAATCTTGATGGCAGAATTGAAGGGTTAAAATACCATTTCAGTTCTTAGTCTTTGAGGACCAAAAACACGCTCTATGCTTTGTGTGACTGAAAACCATGCATAAACACTCATTAAAGACAGACACAGACTACAAATATGAACAAAACAAACCACTGACCAATCTAATGATACACCACAATTCTCTAAATAAATCAATTTAAGAACATATTTACACCAGCTCTGCATTGAACTGAAATCACGCAGGTGGACATGATTATAGTTCCAGTCTCTGAATTTGGTCTCAGCGACTATTATAAATTTCATTCTCTGTCTCTTATTTGTTTGTTTGTTTGTTTTCTTTCTGCTTATTTTTTGAACATTGCTTGAAAAATAAGGGTTTCCAAATTTTAAAGAGCCTTGAACAAGTTACAAGTTAGACTTAGAGATGTTGTTGGAGAGCAGCAAGAGAAGTAAGGATTTCTGATTAATCTAGCAATAAATGAAGTAGGTATTTTTAATTCACTGAAGTTGGTTACTGCAGAGGGACAAAGAGCTAGACAAGTTTCTTTTCCTTCTGTTTTTTTTTTTTTTTTTAGAATATATTAAATAGGTGATATAGTAAAAGAAAAATTATACCCCTAGGAAATTCAAGACTTTTTTTTTCTTATCTTTTTCTAACAAACCTGAAATTACATTTCAGGTTTGTTCTTGAAGGTCTTGGTGCTGGTGAGATTTATGTGTATGTACTAGAACTGGAAAGTAATAAGAGTGTAAGAGTTATATCATGTGATGGTTACTCCAAGAATATTTTCCCTGATCTAATAACATACTGGATGTATTTTATTGTTTTCCTTTCTATGCTTGTAAATAATTATTTAAATTTTTGAATACAATGACTAAACTCATTAATTCATAATTAAGAACAGAAGTGGAAACTTGTACCTCAGTCCTTTTATGAAACCAGACCATAAAGGTCAAATGTCAGAATAATTATATAAAATATTGAGGTGAAAATTCCGGGGGAAATAACTTCAGGCATCTCTCTCAAATATAATTGGAGAAACACTATTTTTTAAGTACAAAAGAACCAGGAAAAGTTTAGAGCGTGCACCATTTCTGAGAAGCTCCTTGGGAAGGGTAAGAACACAGGAATTCCTCTAGAGAGACAGAGCAGAAAACTTCCAAACAAACATGAGATCTTTCAGACTGTGTGGTAGTATTCTGACATGAGAAAGCATTATTCCCCCAAAATTGACAGCTCTCTTCCTCTCTTTGTCCCTTTAACGTAGCTGAGATTCACTTTCTGGTTTAATAAACTATTGGGTAATCCACGGTGATCCAAATGATCACCACTGAAGATCCATTTTCTTGTTTGCTGAGGGGTTTCTTTTTCTAAAATGCATTCTTGATAAATATTTCATTTCTATATTTCCATAAAGGGGCAAGAGTTAGTAAACTGATCTTTTCCAAACAGGGAACAAGGGGAAAGAAGGAGAAATCTGGAGTGGGTTTTTTTACTTTACGTATCCCATCTTCCTCTATAGAAATGAAGATTAATGGATGTCATGCTACTATTTTCTACTTCAAAATACAGAAATACAGAATTTAATCATTTTGTTGCCATGACACCGCCCTAAATTTTATCTAAATTTTAATACATCTATATGACCTCTTTTTGATTTAGGCATATTACTATATCTATGCTATGTACATATAGGTCTCTCTGTATACTTATACTGTATATATCTGTTGATATAGAGGACAAATTTAACCCTTCTTTTATACATGGAGAACTGAAACACATAAAAAGGAAAAAAACCCCTCTTCTGGATTGAGCAGGAGAGGTGTTAGGCCTGAATATTAGCCCATTGTACCATGGTCTAGATGATCACCAAACTATCTAGGGTTTAGCATTAAAAATCTGCATTCCATATTGAATACAATTTTTGCATATGTGGTTACCAGAATATTAGTGCTATGTTCCCTAAATCACGAATAGTATGTAAGAGGCAAGATAAAAGGGCAAAGTGGTTTGGATAGGAGTAGCTAGAGTTGCACATTGCAAATCAAACAAAGGAATCTTTGAAGTATGGATTGTAGTGAAAAAGAAGTCAATTAATGTATTCAAAAAGTATGTTGATTTAGACATTTTTGTAGGAAGAGTTCTCCCAGTGCATAAGGACAATATTCAATGGTTTTGAAGACAGACAGAGAGGAAACAACTTCATCTGCAGTCTGATAAGAGCTTAAACAAATCTAATCAAGGCAGAGAAAAAGAAGAGTAACCTCTTAGACAAACTGTGAAACAAAGAGGGAGAAGAGAGAGGAAAAACTGGATTTGGACCAATTCACTGAAATACTTAACAGTACAGAGGAGATGAAGTGCTGTCAAGAATAGCAGAAGTTTACTAATGAAAAAAAGTAATGAAGTATACTATTTATTTTGTTCTGTATTAATTTTAAGTTGACTAGGAGACCTGAGAAAGAAAATGTCTGAGAAATACATGGGTTTGGTTAGAAGTATTGTAAGGGATAGGAAAAAAAATCATAAAATTGGAGGGAAGGTGTAAAAGGGTGTAAAAAGAGAACAAGGTGAGGAATAAAACAGTGCTAATGAGGAAGATAAGTGCCATAATGTATGATTAGTGAAGTGCTGTAGAGATCTGTAGAAGTTTCTCCTGCACATTTGTAGAAAATAAGTTTATGAATAAATTCTACTGGCTTTATATAAATGTTGTCATGTAATAATGTGATTTATCATACAGCAGATAAAAAAAAAAAAAAATGCTAAATCTTAGTTAAAGTAATATTCTATTAAAAAGTAAAGGCAGAGATTGTTAGGCACTTCTATACCATTTATCTGGTGGTGTAAGAAGCAGGGAAAATACGGATTCCATCTTAGCTAAAATTAGTCCACTGCTAAGCTTTTGCTGGTAAAAGATTGTATTCTACCTGCCAATATAATAGAAAGAAGCATAAATGAACTGATTAGCTTGTTCCTTTTCTATGGAGCTTCTTCCTAAAAAGTTCTCTAGAATATTTATTCCTCCCTGAAAACAAACTTTTAAACTTGTATAGGGAGCAATTAAAATCAGTGTGAGAGGATGACAAATGGGAACCAGGTAACGGTGAAAGAACAGTTATTTCCCACTCTACATAGCATTCAGTCTAAAGCAGAAAAGGATAGATTACTAGTGCAAACTTTGTGAGAAGAAATTTCACATATTCTTAAAATAATTCAACAGTGTAATTCCAAATCACCACCTATTCCTTCTATTCCTTCTGGAAGGTAACACCTTCTATTTATTCCCTGAAACTTTTCCTTAGACTGGTTATTAAAGGGCAAAGAGCGTCCTTAATTAAAGGGTGTGTTTTCACTGATAATGATATTATGACTTTATGTTTTTCATTTTATGGCAGTTTAATGTTAATGTATTTTCACTACAGATATAATTTGTCTTCAGTGAAGCAAGAGGCTATGGCAGGCCAATAGGTAGGATCTCTCGTGTACAGTGTCACTGTATCTTTGTAAAATTTAGCTTAACCATGAGCTTTTAGTTAATCATCCTTGAACAAGATCTAAAATATGACTCATTAAAACCATATTTTGATCCCCTCATTTATCAGAGAACACAAAATAATTGTCTTCAACACTCATGCAAAGCATGTATTTACTACACAAATTTAATGCTCAAGACTGAAAGATACCAAAAATGGATGAAGCTTTCCTTCCCACCTAAAGTGGGAAAGAGGGGGCAGGTAGAGAGATTCTGACAAAAGTTTGTCACAATAGTTGCTGCAGCCTGAAGCTGAAGTAACTAATCTCTTGATGATTTCTGTGGAGGTTTTATGTTCTGTCTTGCCTATCAAGTCATAAGAAAATCATACTTTAGCTACTCTAGCCAGCTGCCACATTTATGAGCAAGGACTCATTCTACAAAATTACAGATGGGCAGGTATAGATACACCTATTTCTGTAGAGCAGACAGTAAATATTTATTCACAGATGGCAGGTCAACTCAAATTATCTGAAAAAAAAAGTGCACTTCAGTCATTTATTTGGGTGGAAAGAAAATGAAAAAGACCTACAAAGAAGCAGTATATAACACTGACAGAAAATTAAAAGTGGGAAGACAAAAATTTAGTAGATTGTTCCCCAGTCAGGCCTTATCCAGAAAGGTATTTAGTGACTTAATTGACTGATATTTGGGTTACAGTTTGCATGCCAATTAAACAAATTCAAATACTGCACATACTTTTGTATAGATATTCAGTTATAAATATAGTAAACAAGTTTGAAATCTGTACAGGTATAATAAAAAAAAAGAAACAGGAAATTGATGCAGTATTACATCTCTGAAGACAACTTAAGTAATTAAGTGTTGCAAAACATTATGCCATAAATGCAATAAATGCTAGAAGCTATCACCATGGTTAAGAATCATACATTCATTAACACCAGAGGCCACTTAAACAGCAGTTAAATGCACAAGGCTATCAAAAAAATAAGTACTTTTGTAAATCTTTTGTATGATATTAACATCCAAATGGAAAATGAGGAGTACTGAGAGTGTTAGGTAGCCTGTTGGGCTAAGTAGTGTGTTCCTTGAAATGTTTCCTGCTTTTTGTTTCCATACATTACTGAGTACAAATTGCATTCCTGCTACCAATTCCTCTTAAGATATTGAGTGAATTTCAGAAGTTAAAAGTGGAGTAAAACACCTCACTTTGCCTTAATGCCTTGAGCCAAGTATAAAAGGAGATTTAGATGTTGCTATGACAGTTTTCACCTAATCTAGTAATTAGGTCTCCAGAACTGGTAGCAGAGCCCACAGCTCTCAGCTGGATGCTTGACTTTCCTCTAGACTGAATACAGGTCTCAACAACAGTTCAAGCCGTGTGTTAGGACACTGGAAAATAAAAAAAAAAGAACCAGTTAAAAAAGTGAAGGCATCTAAAATTGTGTCTCCTGCATAGGTGCAAGGACAATTTGGTGCCTGTGAAATTGGGTTTAGTCCTGCATATTTTCAATATCCTTGTTCATTTGTATGAAAAGTAACATACATGTGTGTGTATATACATACATATGTTTGTGTGTGTGTTTAATAACATAAGTACTTCTTGAATATTGGTCTTAACTGCCACTCCAGGGGAATTTAAACAAAACAAGTTCCAATTTTCAGGAGGGCACCATAAAACCATTCTGAGGACTAGAGTTGGAACTGCAAAGGGACACTGTCCTCCTAAAGAAGGAACACATTTTCTGTTGAGACAGCGTATTGAGTTTAGGTGGCAAGATTTTGGTAGCAGGGGAGCTACAAGGGTGGCTTCTATGAAAAGATACCAGCAGCTTCCCCTATATCTGATAGAGCAATGCCAGACAGCTCAAGGACAGACCCACCTCTGGCCAAGGCCGAGCCCATCCATGATGGTGGTGACTGGCATAATGGCCTAACTTGACAGCCTAGCTTGCTGTAAGACAGAAATAAAGTTAATTTCGTGCACTTGTGAGAAAGATTGAGATGTTTATGACCATGAGATTCTTGTGCTATCTCTGGAGCTGGAGATCTGCTAAGCTGGCTGTCTTGTGAAGATAAGATGGTGCACCCAACAGCGCAAACAAATCTTGAAGGACAGAGTGTCTGAGTGGAGACCTTAGCTTAATTAATGGCAAAATTAATATTAAAGTTTATTCTCATGAGTATTATAATGAGCCTAAAGGAGTACATGCTAAACAGAAATTACTAGGTTACTCAACTCTCCACCCAAATCGTGCTAAGCGTTGCCTAGAAGACAGGAACAGACAAAATTGGGATATAAAAATCACAAAGGGTATACACTTCTTGGTGTGGGGGAGAGAAGACTGGAAGTCTAGCAGAGATGGTTGATAGACTGTACTACTCTTCCTCCACCCAAGACAGGAATACCTTCTTAGTAAGAACTGTGCTTTCATATCTGGTATACTTTTATTTCTATTAACTATTAACACTATAACTCAGGCCTGTGCCACCAACTGTGTCGGATGTTACCCAGGAATTCTTTACTTGAGTTTGATGATCCTTTTGCAGTCAGTGCCTTTATCAATGGCAGTTCTGAACCTCTCTGTCTCTTTAATAAGTCAAACCTATCTGTTTTAACTTTTAAGCTGTCTCAGCCTAAGTCCTTAACCAGACTATGAAACAGGTAACTAGCATTTCAGCGGGAGTCCCATAGCCGGACTCTGAGATAGACATGAATGAGTCAGTGACAAGCCCCTCAGTCAGTGCTTTGAGACAGGACTCTCAAACATACTTTAGACTTGGCAAACCTGCTCAGAGAAACCCTTGGGCTCTGGCAGGAAAATGGCTCGGTCCCACCATTAACATGACAGTGGTACCTATGTGATAACATATTTAAGAAGGAGAAAAAGTTGCTACACAACAGCAGACATAAGAGAGGAGTAAGAATATATGAGAGAAACAACTCTGCAGATGCCAAGGTCAGTGAAAAGTGAAGGGGAGAAGGTGTTCCAGGCTGCAGAGCTGTGATTCCCCTGGTACTCCTGGAGACCATGGTAAGGCAGGTTGTTTTCCTGCAGCCTATGGAGGTTAATGGTGAAGGAGATATTCACCTGCAGCCCATGGAGAAGCAGGTGTATGTGCTCTGAAGGAGGCTGTGACCTCATTGAAAGCCCAAGCTGGAGCAGTCTTATGGCAGGATCTGTGGCCTCATGCTGGAGCAGGCTTTTTAACAGGATTGTGACCCTACGGAGGATCACCCATGCTGGAGTAGTCCATTCCTGAAGGACTGCACTCTGTGGAAAGGACCTACATTAGAGCAGTTTGTGGAGAACAGCAGTCCATGAGAAGGACCCACATTGGAGTTTATGAGTGAAATATGTTTACACCGAAGTGGGGAGGGTGTGGAGTGGGGGGAAAATGTGAGGAGGAAGGAGAAGCAGAGAACATGTGATGAACTCACAACAATAGGGTTAGCAATAAATAAATAAATATATTTGCAATAAATTAAGTAATTTCCTCAAGCTGATTTTGGTTTGCTGATGATCTCCCCATATTTATCTCAGTCCATGAGCCTTTCATCATATTGTCTCTCTTCCTCTCCAGCTGAGGAAGAGTGACACAGCAGCTTGGTGAGCACCTGGCAGCCAGCCAAGGTCAAGCCATCACAGAGGAAGCTTGGTAAAGAAACTAAAAGTTAGGGGATCTAATTAAAAGAGGTATATATTTTGGTTTTGGGTTTTTTTGCATGCCAAAGATGTCTTTTATATATTTTAAGTTAGGCAGATATTAGATAAAACCAGATAGAATCCATAACACAATCATGAGATGCACTCTCTTATACCACAAAATTGGGCTGTTGATTGCTGTGGCTTTCTCTCCTATTAAACCCATTTTAGGAACTCACATGGCATGAAGACCTATACCATAACGATGTCTGTTCCTACTTTTGAATAAAATAGACTGTGGCTGGCATTTTTTTCTGAAATCAGTGTTGTCAATACATGTTAGCTTCACTCTGAGCATGCCTACTCAATGGATCCCACGAGGAAAGGTAGAATAACAATGCCTAAACCATGAACTTCAAACAACCCCATGAAGAAGACAGTTACATCAATTTTTTTTGCGTAGTAGGTTTTCTGCTGATGCAGAGCATCTAAAAAGAATACTTCTTAGGAACATCTGACCTGCTTAGCATCATGAGAGACTGTAGGTAGCTGTGTTCTGACAAGGTAACTTAGCTGCTGAGTTTGCATCTTAATTCTTGCATTTGTCTCTTCCATAGGGAGTCCTAATAAAGAAGTAATGGCATCTCTATGCAGAATTCTATATTGGGTGAAGGATGAATTCTCACCATACCCTAAGGACTTTCAGGATGCATTAGATGTCTCAAGTTTGTAATAAATTACTATCCACAGACATAAGGAGGTACCACTCTATCCCTGAGCTCCTCCTAAGGTAACAGATTTCCTTTCTATATCCAGCTCCTTTAGTTATTATTAAGTGTTAAAACATTCATTCGCAGCTGTTCTAAATATGTAGAAAGGGGCTAAATTCTCTGGCTCAGTTATTGATATCAAATGCTTCATACAGTTACTTGTGATATCTGACTGAAGAAGTGTCAGTAACAGTTTTTTTACTGTCTAAATTTCTGCCCAAGTTTCTGGTATTGTCTAAAATTCAGGGGGTAATGGCTATAACATGGGTCTGTAAATCTTCTGAGTAGAGAAAGTTATTAAAGAGAATTCTGCATGGTATACAAGCTATCCAGATGGGTGATTTTTCTGTCTGCCTGATCTAATTACCTTTATTACTGACTTCTCCTCAAATAAAGAGTTTAGTTTGTCTTTTTGTGGATTTAAGAATGCAGGCATTTGATAGCTGCAAGGAATACCTTCATTTGAGTGTTTGAAATCTTGAACTGTGAATTTACTGAAACTCACACAGAAGTCCACAAAGATCTGAATGTTTTTTGTAGTGATTAACATGGATTTGCCTCAAACTGCTCCTGATGAGAAAGATGTGAGTGCCTAGTTACTTCTCTCTGTCTCTGCCTCTGTCTCTATAGAAAAGGATATTTTTCCCTTTTCCTCTGGTGTATCATATCTCTGCTTGGTGTATCTAATTGATTTTTCTATTTCAGAGGATTGGAGCTTTGCCAGTCTTCTAGGGTCTGCTTGAAGCTTTTTATAGACCTCTGCTTCTTGTTCCCTTTGCTTTCTTTATATGTCTTTTCCAGTTGTCAGATTTTCTGTATTTAAGTAATTTTACATTTAATTTTTGTCTTGTTTAAGCAGGAGATGAAAGGAACTACTTCCTTCAGGTTGTTGCTTTGGTAGGCTTTCCATGAAAGGAGAGCGGATTCCTATTCTTTCTTAGAGTGACAGATAAATACTATATCGAGGGCTTGCCCTGCAGATGTCACAGGTAAGTCACAGGTAATTAAAGAGGAGATGAAGATGTATTAATGTGTGACAGAAACAACTGAAAAAACATCTAAAGCAGTTTATAGTAGTGTCACCGGGATGAGATTATGGATTTTTATACAGAACCTGGTTTATGCCCTCAGTAAGAACTAGACAGCTTTGAAGGCTTGATAAAATGCATGTGGGAAAGGCTGCTGAGGTTACTAAAGGTGGGAAGAAAGTGGTTCTTGGTGTTTTCCATCTGTAAATCCCCTCTTGGGTTTTTAGAAAGGCTGTATTTCAATATGTATAATGTCTCTGTTCCTAGGATCACTGCATGTTTTGTTCACTATATATAGGGAAAACAAAAGTGAAAAAATGGAAGAAAACCTCAAAAACTAATTTTCTTTTCCTCCCAGGTATTTCAGACTACAGCATGGTCCATCCATATTCATTCAGAATTTTCAGTAGCTTCATAATTTTAACTGAATTTGTACTCAGGTTTTAATGAACGTAATAAAATCAACTTAATCTGAGGTCACAGAAGGTGTAAGGGAAGCTTTTCTCCAATTAAATTGCATTATACCTTTATTTGACCTAGTCCATGAGTTCAGTACAGATAGTGAAAGCTAAAATAGAAATGGCATTTTAAACCTTATATACATGCTTAATAATGGGAATTTAGAGAAATGAGAAGGTACAACTTGGATTATTTTTCTTTAAAGTATATAAGGAAGAACTAAATATGAAGCTAAAATATATGTACATAAAACGTATGCAGCATACAATAAGATTTAATAGGTTACTAGAAATGAAATGATGTTATTAACTGGTCAGAAATCAACATTGCAGGAAGCTGCAAAAATGAGGGCCTTTTTTATTATTTACAGTAAGTTTGTAGTTCCATGTGCTGCTAAGTTCACTTTGAAGTGTATTCAGTTATGGCACCATGTTATTTGGTCAAAGCACCAATGCAAAAGCAAAATAGGCAAAAGCTTTCTGCTCAGTCAAAACTGATCTAAAATATTTTTGAAGGGCTGACATGCTCAGCATCCTTTTCGTTATGCATTTAATTCATAACTAGAACCTCCTCTGGTATGTTGCAGACCTTTTGCATCATAATTTCCTTGTCTTTTGTCAAAAACCTAGTCCTCCAATGTCAGCAAGGTGTTGCTGCCCTCATTTGTGAGAACATATACCTTCTGTACATTTCCTCACTTAGTTCCAACTCTTTCTTTCTGCTGCAAGAAGATTTTTCTTTCCTCAGCTGTCCCAGTGCCTATTGCTTCAGAGCTCAGTGAACAGATCTGTATATCTCTATAACCTAAAGATATGGTACTACTTTTGATTTACCAGTGTGAACAGCCAGAATCATCCAGAAAAGAAATTGTGCACTTAATGATTTGTGCACCCTTGTAATTCCAGCTAGACTCAAGTGTTAGATCTTCTCAGCTGCTGGAAGAAAACTTCCTTAATGGGAATAATTTCTTAGAGAGTGAAGGATGGTCTAATATATTATTCCATCTCTATACACTGCTTTTAAAATATAGATTTGAGAAATCTAGACTGCTAGGATGTTGTGTCTCTTACAAGAAGAGTAACATCTCATGTTTGCATACAAGCTGCTGACCTTCTGACCCAATCCAGGAACCAAGCATTTGAGGAATTATTACCAGAAAACAAACAAAAACATTTTAGGAAAAAAGATTTAAAAATTATATTTGAACAGTATTTATCCCATAATTCATGTGATACAAAATTCAATGAAAGAAAACAACCAGAGATTTGTATGAAAGAAATAGCTCTGACTTTATAATGCATTAAAAATAAAATAAAATAAAATAATCTTAATACTCAAGTACATATAGGTTTACAAGATATTAAAAGCCACAAACTGGTGTTTGTCCTCTTATATTTAAAGCTTGTCTACATAGCAGATGTTAATTGGGCAGTTATGAAAGACCCTTAAACCCTGCAGATGAGATCCTCAATATGAACTTCTGCCTAGTTTCAGAAGAAACAATCAGGAAGGACTGTGGCGCACCCAGTGCTGCAGATCTTCAAAGCTTGGCTGGCCATGGTCCAGAAGGACAAAATTTAACTTTGAGCAGGAAGTTGGACTACATTATCTCCAAAAATCTTTCCAACACTCAGTGTTTAGAATGTGATTTCAGAGCCGAATCTTACCTGGGCTGTCCTTTGGCTTGGAAAAAAAAAAAAAAAAAAAAGAAAAAAATGTATAAGTCTGCTGATGAACTTCCCTACTTTATCAGAATGCAGACATCTTGAAAAAAAACCCACATTCCAGAAACTGAGCAGGTTACCCCCAACAGCATAGATGAGACCTTGTAGGTGGTCCCATTTATAAATATATTGTGTACACAAAATAGATTTTGGTATTTAGATAAACATGCATTAACATTCATAGGCCCTTTAAAGTATCCAAGTTATCCGCTGGCAAATATGATACATAACCTGCAGATGGTGTCAACCATTCTGGAATATCAGATGCAATCCAGGCAGGATATTCAGGGCATGTAGGTTGCACCAGACGACATTTGAAGTGCATCTGAATGACACCTTGAAAATTCTGATTAGTCGCAAAAGCTGAGTTCCTTCCTATGGCTTTGGTTTGCTCCACAGGGCTGTTTTATTATCCAGTATATTTTTCTTGCTGACAATATATACAGTACTGTGCCTTAAGCTTGCTGGCTATTCCTGCCTATCCAGTTAATACATGCCTATCAAAGAAAGAGCAGAGCAGGTCAAAGAAAGCAGGAGGAAAGCAGAAGTCCTCAGATGTCTCGATGCATGCTTGTATTCAGCATAAGAAGAAAAATATAGAAGAGCTAATATAGATGATAGCAGGTGATGGGAAAACTTGACATGTTCCTTCAGGGCTTGACTTCAAACACCCTCCTTCCCAGTCTTCAGTGATTTTCAATCCACTGCACATTTACAAGTATCTGTAAATAGCTGTAATAAAGCATTTCTTGATGACAGATTTCATTTGTTGGCAGTGTATTTTTTGTTTTGTTTTCGTTTGTAAAAGCTTGTACTTTTCTTTTGTCCAGCAGATAAATTTCCTTTAGCATGTCTAAATGAATGAAAGTTGTATGGGGCTAATCTGCTTTGCAGGGAAGAGGTCAAGAAAGTAATGTATACAGATCTGCATAGCTATGATAAAAAAAGACGTGCAGCTTTTTTTTTTTTTTTTTTTTTCTTCCGGATAAATAAAGTACATAAAAACAGTCATGGATCTTTCATTGAGTAATCTTCAAGAGCCCGAAGTA